>OY284496.1:4381572-4724679 GCA_958336395.1 Ctenicera cuprea
GAACATTGCAGGAGTGCAGATGTTTGGAGTAACCCCTAATGAGCATCTTTTGAATCTTTACTTTATCTTTTCTACCTGAGGAGAATTAACAAAAGAACTTTGCTACATTGAAGTTTCTAAAATAATCATCTTTTGTGTTGTATTGACTATTAGAGTATTTATTATAAAGGGTAAATATGGGGAAACCCTAAATCAATAGCAAGTATATTGTTTGTTGTTGCCCACTTTTTACCAGAGGGAACC
Source organism: Ctenicera cuprea (assembly GCA_958336395.1). Taxonomy (NCBI): domain Eukaryota; kingdom Metazoa; phylum Arthropoda; class Insecta; order Coleoptera; family Elateridae; genus Ctenicera; species Ctenicera cuprea. The sequence continues at coordinate 4,381,816 of OY284496.1, forward strand.
TGATCTAAATAATATTAAGGAGTGGGAACTACAATTTTGTGCTCCCTGATAAAAAAAATTGGCAAATTTATAACATCAGCCTTATTTGCTATAATTCAACATTAATTCATGTGTAAACTTGTAGATTTCAAGCTATTTGGTAGAAACGATAATTTGTGGTGGCTAGTTGCTGCCATCCTAAATTTAAATTAGACTGCTAGACTAAAAAGAATAGCCGTAAGTAAAAATTTTCAACAATTCGTAGCATCTACAAGCTGGAGTGTTCGGAAAAAAGCGTTTGATTTGGCTCAGCCTTCTCTATCACACTGTTTTTGTAAAATTTGTGAAATCTGTTATTAGAAAAAGAGATTAAAAAAACGTATGAAACTAACCGTTTCTGGTTCTGGTTTGTTAAAAACAATTTTTTTGTTTAAAAATTTTTATTGTACTTAGATATACCAAATTTCATTAAAATCGCACCAGTAGGTAGTTCTTGAGATTTTTCGTTACCAACACGCACACGCTGACACAAACACCAACATTTTACTAGAGAATAGCGACTTGACGAAAATCCTAACGCTAACGGTGTGTACACCTGTAACTTGCAAGCATGTCTTATTGTATTTAGAAACTAAAAATTATTATTTATTATCATTATTATGAAAAACAAATTAATTTTTTGGAACAAGATTCCCTGGAATGAAAGAAACCCAAAAACGGGACAAATTCGAGCGCCAAAACTTGGGTGGAGGGAGAAAAATTAACGACCTTAATTTTTTCTACATCTAAGAATTAAGCTGCGAATCTTAATCTATTATCACTCATGAGTAATTTAGCTTAAACACAATTTTTTTTATTGGTGCTCGTTTAATAAATAATATGGCATAAATAGATTTTCAAAAATTCATAGAAGACGTCACAGAGTGGCGAGTGGATTGTGACACGAACCAAATTGTAGCTCGTCCCTAGATGTACGAACTTCCAAAATATTGTTAAAAAAATCGCGTGGCTAGTTTTTTAACAATATTTTTTTTGAAAATGATTGGAAAGTTTCAATTCACAGTTTTCGTTGGTACAAAAATTCTTTTACATAGTAACACTGGGTTGCGTCCCGGAAAAAAGTCGTTAGATTTGCCCTAACAATCTGTGTTCGGAGTTAGAAAATTCAACTTGTGAAAAAAGTGCTACCAAAAAACTTTTTAACTACTGCTTCTGGTATCGGATCTTTTTGAGAAGCTTAGTTTGTTGGTGAAAAAATGCTATTGCTATGGAATTAGCCACTAACTTTATTCAACAACCACTTCTGACATTATACAGTGATAAATGTCCAGAAGTAGTAAAAAGCACTACATCAGGTCCCCCCCTAGTGGAATAGGGAGCCGGCCACAATAAGGACGGCAAAAAGAACCGGGAACTGGGATTGCTATAGACTCTAACCAACCGAGTACAATAAGGCTGTGAGGAAAGCCAAAAGAGACTCTTGGAGAAGCACTGTGAGGACATAACAGATATACCAGGCGGTGGTAGACTCAATAAAAGTCCAACTCAAACTGGGATCCTTAAGAACAGCAGCTGAAAATTACACTCAGACGGGAGAGGAGACCTTGGAACTAGTACTTCTGAGGGTTCACTTAACTGGTGCTATAACCAGAGGAAACTAGAGCATCTCCTAGAGATATCTCAAATAAAGAGCCTTTAGGGAGGCTGGGTACTGGCAACTCAGGTGGTTAATGTGGCAGTTTGTATCAGGCAAGATTGGTGTGAGCAGCAATGGCTGATTTTGAGCTGACACAGACAAAACAGTTCTTGTTTTTTTTACGAGCAGAAGGAACGTCAGATCTTGTAAGAACTGAAACTATTTGAGAACTATTGAGAGGTGAACTGTCTGGGGGCACCCTGAATAGCCTGGAATCAACTTCTGTATCAAGTTCTGTATAAAGCCTGCATCGACTCTTAGGCGCGCAGGCGAATTAAAAACAAGTGCGGTGTAATTAAACATTAAAGACAAGCTAAGAAGTTCGGAAAGCGTTGGGTTTGTTATAAGGTCAAGTCTGTTCTCAGATTTAGAAAATTCAATTTGGAAAAACGTGTCTGGTTACTACCGCGTCCGGTTTCGGATTTTTTAAAGCTTGATTTTCCAGTGAATTTATAATGTACCCCACATTCCAAAGCTCAAATGGGCGGAAAATCGGATTAGCCGTTCGAGAAGATACACACACGCACGCGTGTATCACAAAATTGAAAGATGTTCCACGAGTTAAGAAATCAAAAGTAATGATTTTGTTGCGACAACTAAAAAAACACTACCTTAAAAACAGATAAAATAAAATAAAAATTACTGCATTCAAAAAATAAGTTTACGCTACTTTTACTCATGCGCACTTTAGCTAATATGTGGATTCTTTATCGTACTTTATTTATTGAATATAGGCATAATTTACATATTACAAAAATTTATAGAGGGTGTCACAGGGATATTAGAGAACTTGCGTAGTTCTTTTGGAACTGAGGAACCCATTCATAGACAGACCAAAACCAATTTTTCTAGGTTCCTTTTTCATTTTTCTCGTTAAAATTTCACAGTTAAATAAATTTAATGCAATCAATAACTACATCACAGAGCTGCACTGGCAAAAGTCACCTATTATTTTCGGTCAACTGCAATCCATAATTTAGCCACATTTGTGAAAATATAAAAATCCACTTTGGGTTGTAGTAAAAATCAAAGCAATTCAACACTGCTGCTTACACGTTTCTCTAATACGAATTTTATATACCGTCTGTCTATAAAGTATCCCCCCCCCCCTAACTAACTTTTGAACGACTTAATATTTTACCACAATATTTGGTGTGCTTTAATGGGAAATTAAATACTATTTTTTAGTCAAAAAGTGAAATTTGTATCATTCAAAATGGCGACTGGACACCATTTAAAATTTTTTTTTTATAGAAATGGGGGTTGAGTGACACCTCATTTGAAAGGTCTTTTAGTTCTGCGTCTGATCCTAGAGTTTCAAAGAAAAATATTTAGCCATAACAAAATGGCGGATTTAAAACAAATGGACTCACTCAATTCAAAATTGTTTTGATTTTTTTTATCCAGTAGTCCACTTTTTCATTTGCAGGACAAAATTTTCTCAGAAATATATCAGGTGGCTGGAAATAATATTGAAAACGTTATGTTCCAACAAGACGGTGCGTCGCCTCATTATTATAGGCCTGTTTCTGACTTTCTCAAGGGACATTTTCTTGGAAGACGGATTGGTAGGCGGGGGCCTGCAGAATAGCCAGCTCGCTCCCCAGATTTAACTTCCTTAGATTTTTTTCTATGGGAATATCTGAAATCGAAAGTGTACAGAACTCGTCCAAAAACAATTGAAGAACTGGAGCAACGCATTACAGAAATATCACTCCAGAAACTTATGAAAATGTAAAGCAGGAATTTCATAACCGACTTTTTATATGCCAAGAAGTGAATAGTAAACATTTCGAACACTTAATTTAGTTTCTTTTTGTTTTAATTCTTAGTTTTTTTAAATAGACTTCTTTAACTTCAAACATTGTCATTTTGTTATGGCTGAATATTTTTCTTTGAAACTCTAGGATCAGACGCAGAACTAAAAGACCTTTCCAATGAGGTGTCACTCGGCCCCCGTTTCTATTAAATAAAATTCAAAATGGCGCCCAGTCGCCATTTTGGATGATACAAAATTTTAATATAGGGTAAAAAATAGTATTTAATTTCCCATTACAGGACACCAAATTTTGTAGTAAAATATCAAGTCGTTTAAAAGGTCGTTGGGTGGGGGGGTTACCTTATAGACACAGTGTAGTTGCACAACCTAATCAATATGAATAACGCTATATTATTATACAAAAAGTATTTTTATATTTAATTTACACAACTGTAACAAATTAATCAAATTCATTAGGTACATAAGAATAAAAATGGGAAATCAGGATAATGGAACGTGGAAGTTATCAAAAATATGCAAAGATTGAAAAATATATTTTTTAACTAGAGCTAATTGATAACGCGTTGTTGATATTAAAAAGTATCGTTTTTTTTTTCTTAATTTTTAAAATAGTTGAAAATTCTTGCGGATCCTAATAAAATACTTTAAATAGTCTATCAAATCGATAAAAATTTATAACGATCCCAAATTTTACTTTGACGCCTTCCAGGAAGTTTTGAAAAATTTGAAATTGATTAATTATTTATTAAAAAACGCAATCAATTTCAAATTTTTCAAAACTTCCTGGAAGGCGTCAAAGTAAAATTTGGGAGGTAGAAAGTAAAAACAAATTTGTAGTTCAGTGCAAGCTCTACCGGCTCAGGAAGTTTAAAAAAATCGTGTAAACAGCTATTGAAAACATTTTTTTTTTGAATATTTTTAAAATTTGGAAGCAGCGCCATTGCGATCGTTTTCGGTTTTAAAAAATTAATTTTATTTCGTCGTATACCACCTATGAAAAGCTCTCAAACAAGTGGTAACTGATCCCGATCAAACAACTACTTTTTGAGTAAACGGGGGTTAAAATCGTGATTTTTAAAAAGCTATATAGCGGCCGTCATTTTAAAGCTAGAGAGTTTGGTAAAAAAGTTTTCGATTTGCCTTAAGTTCTTTTCTCAGATTCCGTGCTAAAATTTTGTTTTGGAAAAAACGCTAAAAAAAAAACATGTCTAACTTCCGTTTCTGGTTTGGGCTTGTTTTGAAAAGCGTGACTAGAACTACAATTTTCAATACACCTCTTGATTTAAAATTTCATCAAAATCGGTCCAGTACTTTCGCCTGTAGAGGCGTCACGCACACACACACACACACACAGACGTACATTTTTTAAAAACCACTTTTTTGGGTTCCCTGAGCCTGAGTGTATTTCCGTTAAAATCTAGATTTTGAAAATTTTTATGAAATCAATACTTCCCTATACCGAAGGTATGGAAAAGTAAACATAAGACATATTAAATACTGAAAATTATTATTTACCATTCTAAATGTAACCTTAACACAAAAATAAAATAAAGAACTAGTCAGAAAGAGTGCAATATTGTTTTTAACGTTTATTATTTAAAATAGTTTACACACAGGAGTATCTATAATTAAACACACATAATTAAAATTTAATTGAATTGGTTGCATCTACCCATTAACATTCATATTTGAAATAGGTACTTTGTTCAATTATTAAGTGATTGTGTTTGTTAAAATGAGTTTTACGTAACATATTTATATCAATACTAAAACTGTTAGGTATTGAATATTAAGTATCAAAGAATATTAGTAGAAATAATATGATGCGCCGGACTGTAAGTGTAATAGGTGAATACAAAACTGTCTTGTATTATAAATTGTCAACTTCTAGTTTTCAAAATATGTTTAAAAACGATTTAAAAATTAATATTGACATTTTCATATCCATCAAATAAAAATGACATATAAATCTGACGTAAGTGGTGTATCCCTGTATCGTAACCTTGTACTACACATAGTAATTTCACTTAAATGTGTTGTATATTTTATCAAAAGGATTTCATGAAGTTTATGTAATTATTAATATAATTTTTCTATCAATTTAATATGATGCCGATATCTTCAGCGAATTTTTTAAATTGTACGTTGAACCGGCGCGGCGTCTCAATATATGCAAAATACACAGTTCACTTTTACAGAGAAAATTTTTTACTTTAACCTGCATCATGGGTGTCCATACGTTTTCAAAACAGGGGCAAACTAAAGTAATTTTGTTTTGAACAAATGGCTCCTCAGTTAATTTCAAGTGTGGGGGCAATTACCTCTCTATATGGAAGCCCATGACTTACAACGAGCTCCTCATCAGAATTAAAATGTGATTTCTCTAAACATGAAAATTGTTATCAGAATTTCTGAATTATAAATTTGGACCCTGTAATTACAGTTTTAGATATTTTGTATGCATGACTTCGGCTAATCTAAAGTGTTGTGCCCACACATTTTTTTGTTTAAAAGTAACACAAATTCTACATGATTTTAAAATTTGCTTTGAGTCATACATAAGTGTAAAGTATGTATTAAAAAATAATTAAAATTTAAAAGTTGAAATTGTAAAACCTTTCTGATATCACATTTATACTATAGCATACAAACATATAAATACGAATATATCTTCAAGAAATCATGAATACAATATTGTAAATAAGGAATTAACAATTCTTAAAAGTCATTACTGACATTTCGAACTTTAATTGGAAGATACGCTTCCGTATTGTAATAAAATACAATGCCCACAGAATTTTGTGTAAGCGTAATGGTATATAGTTATCATACCAAAATACATAATTGTAAATACTTGTTTGTTTAATATACGCATTAGTACTGAAGGCACAATAATATAAGACATCTTTTACAATACATTTGTATCGCAAGCCGTTTTACTTTTTATTCGCGAATTTTAAATGTGAGTCAAATGTAAATACACTCATGTAAATAACAGAATATAGTCACATATAGTCAATTGAATTAAAAATATGTCTGTCATATTTTAAATTCAATTTAATATATGACTGGCATATTTTCAATTAGATTAAAAATATGACTGAATTAAAATGCACTTTTAATTTTACATATCAGTAATTGCCGCGATCTGCTGTTAGATATAGCTTAAGTAGTTAAAACATTTCATGTCGGTAAGATGACGGCAATTACTGATATGTGTACTCGATTTAAAATATGTCTGACATATTTTTAATTCAGTTAAAATTATGCCAGGCATATTTTTAATTCAATTTCACATATGACAGCTATATTTTGAATTGAATTAAATATATAAATCAGTTATATTTTAAATTCAATTAAAAATATGCATATTTTTAATTGAATTAAAAATAAGGCAGTCCTTCTTTTAATTGTATTTCACATATCGCAAATGTATTTCACTTATGTGAAAATCGTGTTAGATGTGTGAATTTTTTTTTACATATGTAAAATTGAAATTGTGATATATGAAATTGTGCTTCAGATATCTGAAATTGCTGGCACATAGTTACAATTTATGAATAAAAACGGCTTGCCATACATTTGTGTATTTTTAACAACACACAGAGTTCACTAAATAGTAACAGAGAATTAGGTTTAAGAAGTAAGCACTAGTAAAATAATACTTTTTGAAGGTCAAAACCATTTTGAAATTAAAATTTTATGAAATTTTAAAGATGAGAATATAATTAATTGCATTGCACATTTATGTTTAACTATCTACTTAAAAAGTAATTTTGGCCTTATCACTTGTATGGTGTTCCATTTTGACTGTGGTAAATGTTTTTACTAGTGCTTGCTCTACATAAGCACAGTAATTTTTAAAGCTTGTGATAACAATATCAAGTAAGGCAATGTATTCTTTTTAGTAATTTTGGTCTTTGTGGAGTTCCACTTTTGATATTTTATTTTTACCAAAAATGTGTAAAATTGCATTGAGCACAATAAAGCTACCAACACCGAAATGAGTATCAAGCTACTAACGCAGTAGACAGATACGAAAGGATATAGCAGGTGGTACAGTAGTGATTACGATCTGATCAAAGGAGTTTCGTCCTTTTTCAGTGGCCCATCAGAAGGAGATGATACCTCATATTTACTATTAGATATCATAATTTCCGACTGCTCGTTGTCCGTCTTGCCCATACAGTATTTACATCGCATTTTGGTATCATCTCCTACTTTAACCATTTGCATAATTGTGCATAGACTAATAAAGGAAACGACAAATACGGCAGATGGTATGCTGAGTGCTACTACAAAATCCTGCCACGTTTTGTTAAGATCATGGCGAGCGACTACCATCGAAGAATCATTCTAAATTAAAAAAATAATAATATTAGCAATACTTTTACAAAGTTCACTAAACTTTTAAATATTACCTTTTTATAAAAACACGGAAAACGAGACGCTGCAGTTTGATTGCGACCATCTTTGCCGTGTGTTTGTAAGAAATCCTTGCACTCCCCTTTTAATGTATTGACGCACCCATCTAGGTTTATAAAAAGATAGGAAGAATTATAAATGGTTATGTTTGACTGCATTGGTAGGAACTTCTGAGTGGGATCAACAAATCTTTGGTATTTATCTGAAAGGTTCCAAAACGTGGTGAAATTGACCATGGGTTTTGGAATATCCGAATAATTATAAATAGTTCCGTTGATGCAGTCCGTAAGGCTAAAAAATATAGTTAGAATAATACAAAGTCAATACTTGGTAAATGATTTACTTTAATGTAGTTCCATCTTTGATGAGACTTTTACAAGATATCATAACGACTTCTTCATCCGAAGCTTTAGTCCAAACTGTTGTAGCGTTAATAGGATATCCGTCTTCCTTCCCGTTAGCTGCCGTAGTTGCAATAGCTTTCCCACAATTTCCCATATAAAGAGTTTCACCTACATAAGCATACACGTTGTTGGAAACGGTGGCTATAAAGTCGCAATATCTGTCACAAGTAAACGCTTTTTTAACTTTGGTACATCTAGAGTCTTTGCATTCAAAAAAACCATTGAGCTTTGCGTTGTCTTTTTCGCTATCAATTATTACCCCATCGGCTTTATAATGACATAAATACCTCAAAGACATGTAGTTGCAGTATCCTTTAGAACAATTAAAAAATCCCGTGAGGGTTCTACATTGCGTGCCATTATTACAATTATAACGCGTAAGATTTTGTGGATCGACTTCGGGACAAGATACAGCATTTAATTTTGTACAGTTCTGCAACTGCAACGTGGTTCCGTTTTGACGTGCCGTCACGTGTATTTGAGGGCAAAACCCCGACGTTTTCGTGAGGCACCATTCACCACAAGACGCCCAACTGCAGTTGTTAAACATACTTGTATTAGTCGTTTGGCACATGACAGGAGTCAATTCAAAATCGGAATTGAATGTCCGGTAAGCTGGTATATAGATGGCTACTGTTAAGTAAATAAGTGATACACAACTGGCTACAACCATCAACTGGCAAAAGCAAATGCTAGCGCAAATTCGTCTATCTTGTTGGGGAATTAGACGAGGTTTGCACTTATTTCGACGTCCCATCCTTCATGGAAAAAAGGCACGGTGTGATGAATGCACAATTTATCAAAATGCCACTACATGACTGCACTATTGGCAAAGATGGAATAAGAACGACGCGGGCGTCGTAGCTCTAAGTGAGCGCAAGCGTCCACTTGCACGCCAGCGCTCTTTGACAGTCAAATCGATATCAGTGTTTACATTTAAAAAGTCAATTTCAAATCATATATTATTAATGTGCAGAATAACACTTATGTCAATACAATACTAAAAAGACACTTGGTTAACTGCACCTTGAATTTATTTAACTTTAACTTATTACAAATGTGGTTTCTTATAGTACAAATATGAAATCTACAAGACAGAATTCCAAGAAAACTTTAAAGTATCGAGATACTGTAGATGATGATATTAAAACTAATTTAATAATAGTAATCGATAATAAATTACAATCTATCTACTTCAACTACTGCAGCTGTATAAAAAGCGAGCCTATTTAGGTGCTCCGCAGTATTTAACAAGAATCGTAAGACCTTATATGTAGAGAATTATTAAATCACGATGAAGCGGGGCGATGAGCATTTCGTGATCAGCTTTCACAATGCTACCAGAAGAAAATAAAAGGTGTTAGCTTTGTTGGTGCTAGTACGGTTCGTCATCGTAGTCTTCGTCTCTGAAATCAATGAAGTTGTGGTCACATCAAGTACTTAAAACGGATGTTGAACTTACTCTTCGGGGAAGTGATGCACGTATTTGTGACATGCTCGACCACAACCAGGGCAATACCAGTAGCTGAGAACACCAACAGACGCTGCGAAGAGCAAGTTGGGGATAGCGATGGACAGCACAAGGTGACGTAGAGTGTCATCCCAATTATATCGTGCCACAACTATCTCGGGGTAGGCACGGCTATAGTAACAAGGAAATGGCGTTCCTGCTGTGTTGTAACCATACTGACGAGCAAACTCTGAACAATTAACGGATGGTGGATAACCACAACCTTCTGCGTTGATAAGAAAACGAGTGTCTGCTACATCCCAATGAATAGAAGCTGATGCCCTAAATTCGCGGAAGGGCAAACGTGAGTAGTTGACAAGAATTTGATGACAGCGAGTTGCTTCTCTCGTGCATCCTTCGCGGCAAGAAGCCCACGAGCAATTTCGTAGTCCTTCTGTGTAGACATGTTCAGTAGCCATGCACGTTACAGGTTCAGGTTCATAATCGGCCAAAATACTGTTGATGGCGGGGTCTACCACGAAAGGTATCAAGAACAAAAACGCGAAAACCGATATAAAAGCAACGGTGCCTAAACATAAAGACGCGTAAAATTTTGCGGTTTCCGCGATGGAAATGAGCGATAATTGTTTCAAAGTCATGATAATTATCTATTGAATAGTAATATAAAGTTTGTCAAACTAAAGTGCTTTGTACTTGTGCAATTCGGATCAGATAGGGGCACCTATCTCCGCAATAAAGTGTAATTCAGCATCGGCTTCGGCCGAGATCCAACAGAAGCGGAATCCCTATAATAAGATAATACTTTAATAGTAAGTTTAAAAAAATGTTGGGTACACTAACGTGATTGATCTTATAATGCCATGATAGAGTCTCCGCCGCCCCTATCTGCCATATTGTTGTTGGATGTGCTTTTCTCCAGAGCACCCTCGGATGCGTTACAACCCTGAAATCGCATTTTAGCATCATCTCCTACCACGACAGTGCGTTGGCAGAAAATCAAGGTAAGGCACGAAATGACAAATAAAACTGAAGGCAAAATAAATGCAACTATGAACTGGCGTGTGGTTGTTTCTAAATCGAACCTTGCTACGGTAACTCCAGCATTATCTGGTGCAAAAAAACAGGGGAAGCGCGCGCGAGCATTATGGTCAGTACCATCTTTCCCGTAAACTTTGAGGAAGTCTTTGCATTCATCTTGAAGAGTGTTGACGCAGCCTTCGAGATTAATGAGCAATTTGCTATCGTTAGCGATAAGTAAGTCTGCTTCAGGTGGGGCCACTCGTCGTTCTTTATGAAGCGGCTCAGTGTTGACCACACTCAAATAACTTAAATACGTGAAATTAGTAAGATCGCTCAAAATATTGTTAGTCATCAAAGACCCGTTAACGCAATCTACGGCTACAACCCCCTGACTTGTATTATCGATGCTGTAACACGAAGCCATCATGATCTGATTTTGGGTCTCGTTCCATACTTCTTCGCCGGTGTCCATGTCCAGCGCCCGATTGCATTGCGATAAGTATACTTTATCGCCACTGAGTATAATTACGTTCTTGTTGCGTGTGGGAATATCGACGCAACGTCGATCGCAGTTATAGGGGACCCGTATTTTTTCACATGTTCCTCTATTGCAGTTGTACAGGCCATCGAGGTCTATGCACGTTATTTTACCTCGACGTCCGGAACACTTAAGGGGTGGATCTGTATCTTTGAAAATGCATTCAAAGTATTCAGTTATATTTATACACATGCCTCTGGTACAATTAAAGGTACCGGTCAAATTTCTACACTGGTCCGCGATGCAACGGCTTTCCTTTTCTTTATCTTGAATACCATGACAAGTTTTATTGGCCGTACTAGTACAATTAAGCAGAACAATGGTCGAACCATTCTGTCGAAGATTTACATAAATTTGGACACACGAACCGGATGTCTTACTAAGACACCATTCACCACAAGAACCCCAGTCGCAGGTTTCCACCGAAATATTACGGGTTGTTGTACACATGACGGGCTGTTCGGTAATTCCAGATTGATAGGCTCTGGTAAACGGCACATAAACGGCAACAGTGAGATAGACGATCGCCACACTACTTAACACTAAAGTCATTTGGCAAAGGCATATTGTACCGCAAATACGATTATCTTGTGGAGGAATTATGAGATCTTCAACTGGCGTTGGCTTCTTTTTCGGCATTTTGAAAATCGTTTATTGCACTACATTTCTACAACTACTGGGGGTTGATGCCGTACTGTTGCGGTTCGCGCGCACCACCCCTGATCAATAGCCCACTGCGGCGTCGCCTAATCAATATAACGCGCGCAGCCTACCTTTACACTTACAAGCATATAATCTAGTTGTTACTTACTGATATTTATCAAAGACTGTCTTGCGATAATAGAGATGTCGGCAAAGAAGTCTCGGCGAAGAACTGTTAATCTTCCGCTGCCGTGAACAGATCCCGCAAGGACATCGGGAAGTTCGTGTCACATGGGGCCCCGCTTGCAGACGCTCTTCGAGTCATCTGACGGCTACCGGCGCCAAGATCGATACGACAAATATAGACTGCAGTGCCCTGAATACCATGTCCACCGACAGCAAACTATGGATGTGCTTCAAGTGACCAATCATCTTGTACGCGAGTGTAAAAGGGAAAAATTAAACCGGGTAACAATTTTAACTTATCCTTGAGCATTTCTTCGAACTATGTAGGTGTAATTCTGAAAGTGTCTGTAATTTATAAAAAGATAATTAGGATCGAAAATACCTAGTTTAATGTGAGCGCGCGGAGCGGCCTCGCGGTATGACCAGTGAGCCAGCCGCAGCCGCTCGCGCTTCTTGAGTGCGGCCGCAGATGTTGGACCTCAGAGTCGTGTCCACAGCGCGACCATGGAGGAGAAAAAGGTTAAACGCACATGCAAGCAAAAAATGCTTTTCTACATTACGGCATTCTTTGTCCTGCTCGGCATCTTCAGCGTATTCTCGTTCTTATTCCTCGTGCCTTTCGTCATCGACCCAGCTTTTACAACAATCTTTATGGAATTCGACGAAACGCCCGCGTTTTGCGTGACGGTAAATACGGAAAGACGCCGAGGGACAAACAATTGCACATGGTCTTCATGTCGAGAAGGCTGCACCAGAGAAATATACAATTGCACGCAAATACGTGTTAACTACAAGAAAATCGCACCTGAAGCGAACATCACTAAAACCACGGAAGTAACTCCGTTTCGAAAAGAACGTGCCCTGCGGGATGATTACGATTATATGCAACTCTTCGATCGACAGCCAGAGCCGGATGACTACATATTCGAGGCTCAGCCTACGGGTCTCATGGGCAACGATTCCGAGTGGTATTACGTTGGTGCAAAACTAATGCCCAACGTTAAAGGTTGCGGTTATCCACCTATGCTCAACTGCTCCACTTTCCTCAAGCAATATAAGGAAATAGGTACCAATTTTTCCTGCTATTATAGTCGCGTAGATCCGGGCCTCGTCATCAGTCATTTGGACATGTGGCAGGTTCACATGAATTTAGTGTACGCTATGGCCATTCCTATCCCGTCCTTCATAATATCAGTGATATACCTGACGTTCGCCTACTTTAAAATTTATAACGATGACGAAGAAAAGGCGTTGTTAGAAAAGAATGCGGAAGAAATTGACGGTGAAGGAGGAAGTATGCAAGAAATAACTTCCTTACCGCCCGCTAGTGGTGCGCTTACTCCTGCAAGTGAAGCTTTCAGAGAAGATTTAGCCAGCTTTGGCCATCACTTCAAGGTGGCTATGGCAGATGAGATGAGCAGAGAGAGCTTAGGGGATGGAGTTGGAAATTCTGTTTCTATACCAGGGTAAGTGTAACGTACATATTGTCTTTAATTTAACCGTTGGTAACATCAACTTCACGGTCTTTTGCAGGAATCTAGGAAGAACGATGACTACTAGTATTTCCACGACAGGAGGTCCTATAGCGGATATATAATGACTGTTTGCCTCATGTTCTCAAACGTGTGTTTTTAAATTTCTTTATAAACTGTCATTGCTTGATACTTATGAAACTTATATACTTATGCGAAAGAAAAGCTGAAGAAGAAGAAGAAGTGTTCGCTACTACCTACTTTATACCATTTACGTGTTTCTGCTTAAAAATATCTGCAGGTACAAAGCTACCAAATTACCAGCACCTGCACATTACTTAGGTTGCAGGTGAATGGGTAACATCTCTAGTGAATTGCTTGAAATATACACGCAAATGAAGAAGTTGTTTGCAAAACTATATTTATATATGTCATAAGCAAATTATATGTAGGTACGTCCATCATTATTTACAATTTAACTCGTTACTCTTACAGCAATTAATATTTTTAAAGTTTGTTCGTTCAAAGCATTCAACGAAGTTGAGAAACAATAATAGCTAATAATTTCTTGCTCCAACAATGGTCAAAGTAATTTCAAAATTTACAAAAAATTACTATTGCACCAAATTTAGGTACACCTCCATAAAATAATATGACTATTACCTAGATATCGATTGATTGCATAAAAACGTAATTCTAGAACTATAAATAGGTTTACCCGTCCACTTCAATAATATAATCCTTCACGTCATTCGTATTCCTGGTTACTTTCCTTCAAGCGCGGGTGCACATATTTTTATATTTCTGTGTTGCATAACAAATGTACTTTATCTATAAGAGCACCGAATAAATACCTGTATATAAATATGTTTTAAAATATATTGTTACAGAAAATATTAAAAGCAAATTGTTAAATACTTCATTTTGTCATTGTTGGCGCTTGTCTGTGTAACGTTTAGCAATAGCTCTATGCAAAAACATTTTTACCTTGTAGTTTTCAATTAAACGTTAACGGTTTGCTCAAACACGACATAGTTTATTGAGCACCCGTTCATATTGTTACTATTTTAAAGCAGATCATTGATCGAATTTGCGTTGTTTAAACTCTAATATCGTCAGGTTATAATATACGAACGTTTACGTCGAAATTATTTAAATATTTACGTTTATAAGCTAAGATCAAAGCTAGCATGTCATAACACATTTTTCAACTTTTTGATAGTTGCGATCGAATATCAAAATCTGACGATCAAAATGCAACCTAACGATGTAAGAGAATAAAATCTGTTTATTTTCAGCTTGACATTTTCCGAGTTAAATTGAAAAGCGTGTTTAAAGTTATGTAGGACTCGTTGAAAGTAATGCTTCCTAGCCTTTAACGAAACCATACTTTGTTATTTTATCTGTTATTATGTTTCATTCAACCCGTTATTCTGATGATAAGAAGCTGAGAAGGGAGATATACAATTTTATGATTAAAGGGATTTTTAGATATAGATTTGGTTATTTTTGATTCGGGCGGGGCCAACGGCAATGAAAAAGTATCGTTGAAATTCAATTAAAACACTTTTAATGCATCACATGTAGATCATTAAATTTACACATTACACCTACGTGTCTCACCTACTATCATGATTTCAAATGATAAGTAAAAAATCTATAGTAATGTCAGTATTCTCAGTAGCTTTGTTGTTATTTGCTACTTGCTAGATATGAATTTTCACACTCATGATTGTTATTGTTAAAGGTTATTAACAGCTTGTGATACACTTTTTATCAAGTCGCCAATTTATTTAGCTGTACGCTGTATTATTAAAACCACTTTGTGATAGCTACTATAACTGCTCCTATGAGTACGAATATAAATTTTAATAATACAGATTCTAAAGACATTGTGTTCTATTATTTCTATTAATACTGAAGGCCATCTCATTAATCCTGACATATTGCCCAGCAGTTTACTATTCTTACTAAAGCAGCGACAAAGTTATGCTTGTGGGTGTAAATATGGTCGATACGCTGTTTTATGTATGTGGATGCTTGCCAGTATTTGTTTTAGTGACTTGTTAATATACAGTGTTTATGTAAATGTGATAATAATGACTATTCGTAACCAATAACAAGACAAATTAAGAATGACCAAACGATGAATGACCCTATTACTATTAAATGATTGGATGTCGACGTAGTGTACATATTATTTGAAATGTATTTTCAGGAATGAAATTCGGTATTCGTTTTTCTGAACCGTAAATTAAATTAATTATAATTGACGAATTGACCAAACGTTTCAAAAACCCATGTAACAATCTGATGTTCTCAAAATAACCGTAAATATTTTTTTGTAATTAACATTCGATTTTTTACTTAAAACCGAGTTTCAAAAAAACGTTCAAATAACGCAGTAAAAATTAAATATTCACTAAATTCCAGAATTTGAAAAATCAAGCAAAACTGGATTGTGATACAACTAAAACTTCACGTTCTTATTAAAATAAAATAAGATAATGAAAATGAGCGCAATGACATTTGTTGATACTCGTTTCAAATGACGCCACTAGCACTTTATGATAAGGGGAGATCACTAAGTGCCAGTAGGTTGGGGGAAAACAGATTGGAAATATTTAAAAAAAAACGTACCTGTGATCATGCTAAGTAAAATATTTAGTTAGTTGTTCAGGAGGAGTAAATGGCATTTCTAAATAATTTCCTTCTATTTTTATGTGCAGTATGTGCAATATCGGAACTATCCTGTATGACGTAAATACATGTTTATATTTATGTAAGGGGTGGATAGTAATTTCCAGGGGCATATGAAGCTTCTCCGACTACCTCTTAGCAACATCCATTTATTTCTTATAATTTGATTTAACTATGGAAATATACAAGTAATAACCTCTTCATATTTTCAAAAATAAACAAATTTTAAAAATTCATTCCGGAACAAATTTGTTTGTTAAAGTTGTTAACACTTCATGTTCTGAATTAGTCTGTAAATCATGAACTTAATGAAGTAACTTAAGAATACCATTATCTTAAAGAAGTATGAGAAGTGAGAGGCTTCTTCACTGAATTATGTATCTGGCTGCCCTTTTTACAATCTGTGCAACTGCAGGTATGATGTAACGCGAGAATTAATAAGTGTTAGAATGAGTTACTTAATAGTATACTATGTGCAACCTCCGCCACAGGTGAGTCTGCCAGGTTGCTCATATATCTACCTGCAAAGATAAAAACAGGTAGTTTCGAAGACTGCGGTATCAAAACAAGTGTCTGTCGCCTTCGTTCTCAATCCGCATCCGGTTTGCTGCCAAAGCATTTATACTTCCCATTGTTTTGTCCATACAATTCTTAAATATCTAGTTAAGTGTCGCGTCCCCCACCGACATAAATACTGTCGTACGCGAATCGCGATTCGTTAGGCGTAGTGAGTGGTCCATGAGTCCAGTTAAGCGCCGCTGTAGGATGCTGCTGGTGAGTCTACCTGCGCGTATTATGGCTGACGACATTCCTAAGTGAAGCTATGGATTGCCACATTGCAACTTGTTGAATGCGGAAGCGGGCGTCGTGGCGTAGTGCCACCCGGTGGGTTAAAGACAAAAGGATGACACGTGGTGGCAGCGGAGTCTACGAGAATGACGGGCTACGAAGACTCCAGGTGGCACGAAGAATGCTTCGGCCGCTGCGGCGACTGTGCTTCTTGTTTGCGCTTGGACAATATCAACGAAGGAACCAGTAGCGTTTTCTCCAAAAGGTAATTATGAGTTAATTTTTCTTGAACAAAAGCAGCTTGAATTAATATTATTGCGGTTCCAATTGTAAAATACGTGGGTGGTATAAATATATCTAAGGCTGCTTGTCAAACATTTAAAAAAATCTAGGCTAAATAGGATTTGTTTGTAAAGTGGTGGCCCGTAATAAAAAAAAATAATAGATAATAATATAACACATCCATTACCATACCTACCTCAAAAATAAAAAAAGCGTAACACAAAGATCATAAGGAACCCCTGAAGCTTACAGATACTAGCTGTCGCATTCCTTACACCCTAAAACATATTACTGTATCGCTATTTTCTGACAGGTTCGTGACCGTGGGTTCTGTACGCTACGGGGTGCGTTTGGGCGCTGTATCGCCGCCGCCACCTGGAGCCGGACCACGTTACCGTTCCCAATGTTGCTGGCCTTCTACCTCTAGCCCCGGCCTCGTCTCCCGGATCCCGTTGCTTGCTACGCCGGCTATTAATAACCGCGATATTTTTAGATGCGTAAATAGAATGAGGATGGCGGAGGATGATACGTCAGAGTTGCCTGAGCAAGCGACAGTACGCGACCAAGTGCTACACTCCACCAAGTCGTTGAAGAACCAGCTGAGACGACGTGCCGTAGCCCGACCTCAAGTATATGCTCGTCTATGTGAGTGCGGCGACGGTGAAGGGGCGGACATCTTCAACACCCTGGATCGTCTCCCAAGATTCCGCTTCGGCGGTAACCGCAACAGCAGCATCGGCAAGGAACGAGAACGAGACAAAAGGGCCAGTGAACTGCGCCTGCGGGAACTAACGGACCGGCTGAAAAGGGGGCCCGTGCCACCGCCGCGCACCAGGCACGTGCCGCCTAGAGCTTTCCAGTCTCCGCCGCCCACACCACCGGACATACCTGAAGATAGCTGTTCCCGCACTGTTCCACTACGCAGCGCTTCGTTCTCGCAGGTAGACTACTCTTCAGATGACAAAAAATATGTAAGACGAAGATGTCCTTTAGAGGAATCTCAGTTACAGTCCGAAGATTCTCATGGAAGGGCAATTCTTACACTTCCTCGATCCAAAAATTCTTCCATTAGGCCTGCCAGCGTAAATACGGAAAATCAACGTCCTTCGAATTCAACTGCTGCTGCTGCCACCGCCGTCTCATCCGAATCGCCAAAGGAACAAACTTCAAAAGATGTTAATGATTTATGTGAAATGATATATCAAGGATGTAGAGATGAAAAAATCATAGAGTCATTAAATAATGTTACTGTTGTAGAACTTACAGGGTTTCAAAATACAGATGATAAAACTGTAGCCGGCGATTGTGTAGTGAGAAATAGTGAAGTGGATAGTTCTAGCAAAACAAACACTTTACAAAACGCGCAAGAAAAGAAACGCGATAAATCACGGAGAAGAAAGGGCATGTACATATCCCAGTGGCCCAATTCTTATCAGGCATCGGAAGATATAATACCTCAATTTGTACAGGATGGCGAATTTTCACCTTGCGAAAATTTAACTACAGATTTACCTAAACTTAAAGTTAGTTGCGAAAAAGTTAGCTGCGAGTCGTGGAATAAATCACAAGAAGAATCTCAAAGTCCCGAAGAAAATTCTTTAGGAACAGAATGGCCTACTTCTAAATTAAATCGATCTAGCCGGCCTCCTTTATCTGCCCAGAGTTCGGAAGAAAAAGACAGTTCATCCTTAAAATTAAATCCTAAAGGTAGTCAGCTTCTACGAGCAGATTCGCTTTCTGAAGGAGAAACTGATCAAAGTAGAACTGATCAGCAAGGTTACGGACCCTCCGACGTATCCGACTGCGAAACGCGATCATCATCAAGAAATAACGAACCGATTGTTCAACACATTCCTAGGCGTTATCCGAAACGTCCTCTGAGAGGACCTTACGGACAAATGTTGGAAGCAGAAATGAAGAAACCTGAGGCTGATCGAAAACACCAATATAGTAACGACTTGAAATTTTTAGAGGATATTACAGCACCCGGTGCAGTATCATTATCATGCAGTAGTTCTGTTGGGGCTGGGGACCCAAGGCCTAAATTCGTGACTAGAATAAGGGGGCCATCCAACCATTCTTTAGACGACAGTCAGCTAAAAAACTGTTTAAATTCCTTAGCCGTCGGTGAGAAACAAATACAACCGCTAGGCAAAGGGAAAGTTAGTATAGATACGGTAGCACTTCATGGGAATCGCCATGAACCTGAACAAAAGTTTGTTGGTCATCAACGAACCACGTCCAGCCCTTCTAAATTAGAAGGACTTACTTCTCCAACAGAGGTTTCCAGTGAACTTTTAGAACATTTATTGAGAGGAAGTTCAGAACAACTTGCTACAACGGACAATCTTCAACGAAACAATGTAAGTGATTACGTAATATCTTTTTGGCACGCTTAATTCTTCTCTGTAATGCATAGTGACCGATTTCATTTAACATTGGGTACTCGTAGTTAAACAAACTTAATTAGGTTTCTGCGCCACGACTTAATGTTTCACAGTAATTTAAATTCGTTAATGGCAACACGCCACCATCATTAAAAATTTTCGTAATAGAGATTTACAGATGTAATCAGATTATAAACTATCGGAAAAAACAGTTTGCTTGATTGTTAAAAAACGGATACGAATATTATAATGGTTAAAATGTAGTGCAAACTGATATTAGTTTAGTTTATAAGTAGTAGGATCGTACATCAAAATGTTTTTAGGCGATGTTACAAATAGAAAACATTCTGCAATCATCAGCAGTAGATTTAAATTAAAATAAATAAGTTGATTTCACAACGTTTATCAATAAAATTAAAAAAGCAGGAGAAAACGTAAGAAAATAAATATTTATTATGTTTACTCCTTTTTCACATAAGTGCGAACTCCGCTACTGTTTAAATAATCGAATTTTTCCAATTATTTTGTTTTTAGCGCTGATATGAATATCGGAACATACCATTCAACCGAATAACACTTTAGTGTTGAACAGCTTCCGTTGGCTGATACGTAGTTAAGTTAAATTTTTTCTAATTTTGCACGCGGCTCTCGGCAACGCGTCGGTAGCGTCGCGACGCCTCGCGTCGGCGCAACGACGATCTTATCCAGTACAAACGACATGATCGCAAGGTGTGGCATGGCCAAAATGTGACGATGCTAAAAATGAGCGGGCCTAGTTCAAGACGCGAATTGCGGTTACGGCTGGAAGGGTGCTCTGCTGGGGAAGACAGCGAGGATGAACACCATGCGCCCTTCCTGCAGTTATCCGACTCTCTCGCTTTTTCGGTAACGTCCCCCGAGTCCATGCTGTTCTTTTTGTTTATAATTATAACGAGTGTTTACATTTCAGGACACACGGACACACGTGGTTGTCGAACTTTTCGATACGGAACGGTCATACGTGGAATCCCTTCAGATTTTAATTTCGGTAAGACAAAGAAAATGTGTCAAAAATTTTGTTTTTCTGCATTCACAATATTTTTGGTTACTTTCCTATCGCTTTCAGAAATACCTAGAACCACTTAAAAGTTCCGAAAATGCTGGTCTTTTGGATGCAGCTCTTGTAGATGAAATATTTTTTCAGGTAAACTAATTATTGTGCTCTGTATTTTGATGTAATCATTAAGGTTTTATCGTAGATCCCTTCTTTGTTAAGTCACCATCAGGTATTTTTAGAAGAACTGAAAAAACGCCTAGAGCACTGGGACATAAAACAAAAAGTTGGCGACGTGTTTTTGGAAACTGTATGATGAGTGCTGTATAATTTTTAGGCAGATTAATTATAACTCTAATATACTTTGCAGTTTTCAAAACCTGCAGTTATAGAGAGTTACACGAATTACGTAAATAACTGGAAAAGAGCTAGAGATATAATTAAGAGCGCTCAGCAGTCGAAACCGGCCTTTGCAAAATTTTTGGAGGCAAGCATATACCGCATTCCTTAATTACAATTATTTGAATTAATTTAAATAGTTATGTTATAGAGTACCGCGAGGGAGCACAAAGGAAAACTGGCCCTGGACTCATTGCTTATTAAACCGATACAAAAATTTCCAAAATATGAACTACTACTGCAGCGATTGATAAAGCACACGGATATAGCTCACCCGGATCATAGTTTGTTACTGTCAGCTCAACGAGAAGTTCATGAGCAGTTACTTAAAATCAACTGCACCGAAAGGGAAGCTTTAGAATTAGAGCAACTTAGGGAAATTGAAGGCTTAATCGAAGGTTTAATAGAATTAGTAGCAGCAGATCGTCAATATTTAAGGCATGATTTAGTTAACATGGCGCCTGGAGGAGGAACGCGAAAAGAAAGGGCTTTGTTTCTCTTTTCTGATTTGTTGTTAGTTACAAGTATAAAACGAAAAAGTGGCACTATAAGAAAGCCCTCTTCAGGACAAGGAAGCGTTACCAGCACTTTGGAAGCAAATAAATATAAATTATTAATGAAAATATCGTTAGACGACTTAGAAATTGTTAAGGCAAGAGATGAAAGCTTAAAGCAAATGATGGTTGAAATCGAAAATCTTACCGAAGATGTATCAGTATTAAATCAAATAAATGAACTGACTTGGACGTTACATTGCAACCACACAGCTTTAGATGAAATCGTAAAAGAGATGTATGAGAAACTCAACAAACAACTAACTGAGCAGCAAAACAGTGATTCACAACTATCGTGTTTAGACCTTACTTTGAACACATCGTAAGTCTTACATATCTTAAACTATAAATTCCTTAATCTTTCACCTAGCAAGTTTCAGAAACGGGTTAGAAAATGTAAGTATTGTATTTTCGAAACCAGACAAGAGAGCATCTTGGGAGGAATCGTTTAATGAAGCCAAACACAAATTAGGTAAATATATTTTGTTATCTGTTATAAACGTGAAAACATTTTTTATACTTTCAGCTATGTCCGGAGACAGAAGACCCAGTCCAGAATTAATTGCAGCCGTGCCCATTCGTAAAACAAGAGCCGGTCTTCAATTTACGTGTGCCGCCCCTGCGATTGGTGATAACAGAAGAGATGTTTGGGTGTGCAATAGTGATGGATATGTTGGACAAGTATGTGTCCTTAGTTTGCAACCTGAACCTAATGTTACCTCGTGTAATGGTGTTTGCAATGCTCGAATTCTTTGTATCGCGTCAATTCCTGGAGTTAGTACTGGACCATCACCAAATAACAAAGAAAATAACGGGCCAGAACTAAAAGAAGAGCACACTAGTACCATACAGTTTGATAGCAGTTCTTCCAGCGAAGATGATGACAGGAGTGATGTTGAGGAAACTGTAGAACCAAGCAGAAGGTCTGCACCTATGAAAACCGTTGAAACAGCAAGTACCGATTCTGAAGAAGGTGATAGTCAACAATCCACCATGTGGTTAGGAACAGAAGATGGCTGCATCCATGTTTACAATTCTAGTGACAATATACGCATCAAAAAGAATAAAATAAAACTTCAGCATGGATCTGCCGTTTTGTGTATTATGTAAGCACGCAGATTTTTTGAGAGTATTTTTGGTATACATTTTCTTTATTTCAGATATTTGGAAAATAAAGTTTACGTAGCTTTAGCCAACGGCGATATAATTATATATGAAAGAGAAAGCTGTAAGTTCAGTACAATTTGGAATGTCTTTTTCTAATTTCATGTATTTCAGCTGGTGGATGGAATACGAGTTCACCCACAACGGTTTCTGTTGGAACTACGACAATGCCAGTATCCAAAATGCTTCCAAGTGCAGGAAAACTGTGGTGTGGTTGTGGAAATACCGTTAAAGTATTTAATACAGAAACATTAGTAACTGAAAATAATGTGACTGTCAATAATGATGCCAATAAACCTATAAGTTGCGTAATTTTGTCTGGAAATGCTCTTTGGCTGTCTCTGCAAAATTCTGCAATTGTGAAATGTTTCCATACCATTTCCTTTGAACTCCTTTGTGAAGTTAACGTTGCTCCTGCAGTTACCAAAATGCTTACAAGTAAGTTTTGGAAGCACTGTTATTCTGTGTTTTTATAAAATATATTAATCAATTATTTTCCTTCCGAGAAAATCTTCTCAATTAGCAACACCTCAAAATTTTTGTTGCTTGATTTAATCTTTTATAGAATAAAAAAATGAACCGACACTTTCGCCCTCTAAAATTTGTTTATTTTACAGTTAGCTTTTATTTACAACATAATATGAATGGGAGAGAATTATAAAACGATAACTAATTTTACTCACTTTTAATGATTATACTGAAAGTGTTATGATTTTATCTAGGAATAAAAACATTAGTAAGTTTTATAGATGTTATTAATATATTGCAAAATATTGACTGGTTATGCTTAAGTTGTCGTAAAAAAAATTGACACATACAAGTATAATTTTATAACGGCAAAAATTACAACGTTCAGATTTTAAAAGGATAACCATAAGTTTAATAAATCTAAAATAAATTTTGCAGAAAATTCAGTTGTATCACAATTCGGTTTTCGTTATTTTAAGTTTGACAGATTAACCTGTTAAGATAATGTACCCGAAAAAAATGTTTTCTTGGTGGAATTAGGAAAACTTGAATCAGAATGTTTTTTTTTAATGAAAATATAACATTAATTTGCAGGTTGTGACGATATTATCAGACAACATAAAGCAGCTTGTTTAAGAGTAACTTCGCTTCTGGCCTGTAAAGATTTGCTTTGGATTGGGACATCTGCAGGAGTATTACTTACAATGCCATTGCCACACATTACACCTTCCACAACTAAAATGAACAACATCCCTTGTGTGGTCGGTGTACCACATGGCCATACCGGTCACGTTCGGTTTTTAACCAACGTGGAATACCAAACTTCAAACGTAGAAAACATGCATCATCGTTATTCGTACAAGGGTAAACCAGAACAAAGAAATAATTCGAAAGTGCTGGTAATATCAGGAGGTGATGGTTACGAAGATTTCCGTAGTTCAAACATATCGGAGGTAGCTGGAAGAGAAGATTCTACGAACCATTTACTTTTATGGAGTATTTGATGTCAATAGTACCAATTTGTCTGTTTTTAAAGAAAGGTGTGTTAAATGTGGTACATAAGATTACCTAAATGTGCGAGTGATAACTGCATTTTCGTAAAACGTGTGATAGTAATGTTAGGCTTGTTTGATTTATGATGGTACTTAATTAATTAATTTTCGGGAAACGGCCTAATGCGGTACCAATTTATGTTCCTAGTGGAGATTTCAAATTATTTTAGCTGAAATGAAAGGTACCCCGTTATAAAATATTGTAAATTTGTAACCTATGCCTGTAATTATTTGCATAATTATGAAACAAAAACGCAAGTATTGAACACAATAAGTTAGGTTTTTTTATAGTCGTATTTTTATTATACAGTTCTAAGCGTTTTAATTTGTTTCAAAGCGAATATTTTTCTAATTTATTATAAATTGCGAAATTTTTACGAAATGTGAATTTACATTATACAGTGCAATTAATTCTACATTGCTCAAAGGGAAATCGTATTGTCAACAGTAATTATTGTAACAGTCATATTAATATATATTTATTTAAATAAATTAAATTTGAATATTATTTGGTTTCGTGTTTTATTCCTGATATTTTTATTATTCCTAATGTTTAACATTTCCAAAAAATGTTTTTTCCGCTGTTTGTCTTTCTCAGTGGTGAATCATTTAGAATGCAAACAGTTAACTGTAAGCGAAAAAGTATGTCAATGCACTATAGACATCTATGATATGATAAAAAGGATTCACTATAGACTAGTTGACACACGAACAGATATCTGTAAAATTGATAAAATGGGACATCATTAAACAAACTTGTGCCAGGGACGTATTCACTTTAATATTTTTGCTATATCAATTGCAAGTGTAATGTGAAGTATAAAATCGTTAATAAGTACATAATTCATAACACGTAACGTCGTAACTATTAAACATAATAATTCTAAATGCATCATTTATATATACATTAATTATATTTTAGTGAAGAACTTTATTACGTCTGTACCTAAATTAAACCATTGGGGCACAGACATCTTCCTAAAAATCTTTTTTAACAATGCAGGGAAACATTTCTATAATGCTAAAAGCATTTTAACTACTTCTTAGGAAAGAAACTTTAAAATTTAAAAATGTATCAAATTTCAGGAGACAAATTTTTAGAGCTTCCTTTAGAAGGAAAACTCAATATATATACGTAAGGGTTGGAATTTATTTAAGTTAATTTAGAGCCGTCTCTGTACGTAAACGAAGCCTACAATTACGTTACGGTTACTTTTAAATTATTAATTTGATTAAAAAAACTTCGTTTTTACTTCTTCATACTTCTATTGAAGTAAGAAAAGTTATGATTTCCTAAAATTTTCGAATTTTAGATTTTAATGGAAATACACGTTTTGGCGTCCAAGGAACCCTAAAAAGTGGTTTTTAAAAAAAGTGGTGCGCTCGTTTCCCTATACCTCTGGAACCCCTTGACCGATTTTTATAAAATTTGGTGTGTGGAAGTTTTTTAATTTCAGGTCGTTTATCGGAACTGGAACCGGAAATTAGACCAGTTTGTTTGGTATAGATTTTTTTCTAAACACGTTTTAGAAATTTTAAATACATAGCGTTGTAGTGCATCTAAAGACAAATCAAATACTGTATCTTTAAAATGAAGGCCGCTACGAATTTTTGAAAATTTTAGATTTAATGCCCGATTACTCAAAAACAAAATATCTAATCAAACAAATTTTTATATTATTCGAGAGCCCTTAATAAGTAGAATCAAGTGATTTAGAAATATTTAAAAAAAATTGTAAATATACTAGAGGTTCAAAATTTTGGACATTTTCAAAAAAAATTCCTCAAAAACTGCCCATACCATTTTTTTTGAGCCGATAGAGCTTGCAATGAACTACAAAATTTGTTCTTTACTAATTTTCCAATTTTCACTCATTAATTTTTTATTCCTAAACGCAAACGCCGATTGTTATAAATTTGTATCAGTTCGATAGACTATTTGAAGTACTTTATTAGGATCAGCGAAATCTTTTAACTATTGTAAAAATTAAGAAAAAGAACGAACTTTTTAATTTCAACAAAGTGTTTTCTGGCAGTTACGTGATTTTAACTACGCGTATCAATTAGCTCTAATGAATATAAATATTTTTCATGTTTTGCATATTTTTGATAACTTTCCAAATAAAGCTGTTATAACAATTTTGGTGAGCGCATTAACTATCTTAGCGCGTTTTACATACCTACGTAACCAACGCCTTGAGTCTGCAGCGGGCTTGCACCGGCTAGATTAGATGTAATTTTCCAACATTTCTTGACGCGAGAACATTTATAACGTAAAAAGTATGGGAAAGTACCAGCGACCTGTTTCGCCCATTTTTTACATTACTTTTTCTGTGCTGCTTAAAAGCGCATCTCGAAATACATTTTTATTCGTGTAATAATAAATGTCAGCGATTATGTAGATTGTTGGGGTCACGTAATATAAAATTGATACACAAGTTATTTATCCGAAAATTTTTCGGGATAATAAACAAAGGGCAGTGACCAAGTTTACGATAAGAGAATTGCTCAGATTAAACATATTTTAACAATAACCCAATGCCAATAAAAGTATATTAGCTAACGCAAATTTGACAGTTATCTTTATATCATTTCAACTTTGCAATTCAAATTAGCAATATACTGGGTGGCTCAGAGAATACTGACACATTTTAATTCTAAATAAATCAGAAACTATTGAACGTATCGTGAAATTTTACACAAAACGAGTATTTATTAATAATGTTGACCATAATGATAAACTTTTAAAACAACAAAAATAAACGTTGTGTTCATAAAAACTATTTTCTCGAACACACGTTTTAGTAAGTGTAATGAGGTATCATAACCTGGACTTCACGCAGGCCATGGCAATTAATCAAAACAGAAAAACTGAACGTATACTCATAAAAACTCGCATTCTACTAGATCATTATGCAATTCCGGAATTAGGCTTAGGCGAGCGCGGCACATGCTTAAAGGCGTAACGATTTCAAGGGCGCAATTTTTTTACAGAGGCTACAATTCAACCCTGTTCAAAAATATGAGATCTGCACATTTTCTAATTTTCAAATTATTTGTTGTTTGATGTTGCCAAAAATCAAAATTTGTTCCAACAAACGTGATCTGTTCGTACATAATGGATATTAGGACAAGAAAATTTTGTTTTACCATATTATGTATGTCTGTGTGTAATGCATCATAACTTAGGTTAGGACAAATCCATCGTTTTTTGTCGGAGTTTCTAACTTTAAAAAGGCGGCCGCTACGATTTCGCGTGTACCCGGCTATTACCCGGTACCCGGCCAATTGTGGCAGATACCCGGTTTGGCCGGGTAGCGATCTTGTACCCGGCCGGGTACCGGGTACGTAAAAGACTTTTTTTAATAAAAATAAACACTTTATTGTCTATTATTTTGGTTTACTGTCAATAGCAATTAATAATTATTATACATAAGCATATATGTATATAAAAATAAATAATTAAATCATTAAATATCAAACATAATGTAGTTAAACTAATAATTAAAATTTAATAAGGGCAAATTGTGGTGCAAGATTATTAACGATTCTCCATTTTCTGGAAGTAACCTATTGCTTTTCTTTTTAAAAACATTGCTCGCTTCTGAAAAAAGCCTTTCGCTATAGACGCTGCTTGAAGGTGCTGAAAGGTACTTTTTACACCAGCCAAAATTGGATATTGTCTCATGTTTTGTTGCCACCATCGCTAATAAATAATACTATATAAATGTTAAATACCGCAAATTAAATAAACGTTTTGCTTCATAAGTACACCTATATGCTCCACAATATAAAACCGTAGTTATCTGTAAAAGAAGTAAAGTTCATAAAAAAATCGGTACCCGGCCCGGGTAGCCGGTACCCGGCATTTTCAAAACGTGTTCCCCGCTGCATCTCTACTTATTACTCAAAAACAAGTAGACAGATCGGATTTAAATTTTCTGTCATAATAGCCCTATAGAGATACAATGTTACTATGAACAAAAAATTTCAAAAAGCTAAAAGATAAATAAAAATTATTTTCAAAATTTTTGTTTTTTTTTCAAAACAATATTGCTCAAAAACTGGAGACACGATTTGTTTTTAATTTTGTAAGCTCATAAAGCTGGGAATGGGCTACAATATGGTTCGTGTTCCAGCTAGGTAATTTGTATGTGACGGTTTCTATGAATTTTTGAAAATTTGAGTTTTAACGCCTATTTAGTTAAAACTGACTAATCAGATCAAGATGAAATTTGATATTGGAAATACTCTATGGGCATACAATGTTACAGGCTACGAACAATTTTTAAATTATTAAAACTGCGAAGTGAAACAATATCAAAATTTAAAAAAAAAATAACTGGCCAACACAGATTTTATTTAAAATTAGGTCCTGTCCGCTTGTAGTAGTAGTAGTAGCTTGTAGTAAGCTGTATTTATTATTTAAAATTTAATTTTGTCATGGTTGGCATTTTTTACCATTTTTTAACGAGTATTGAAATTTTCATTTTAATGTTGACCATGCACAAAACATTGTTGCGCCATGCTTGAACAAGATTATTTAACTGCTTTGATGTATTTGTGAGAATATACAAACTTGTTCTATTGAAGAATAAACGATTATATTTAATTTAATTTTAAAAATATAATATTATCCATAATGTAAAAGATATATTCAACGAACATAATTTTCTTTCGCAATCACAATTTTAAATTATGGCAGTTAGATGGATCTAAAACATACATAATATGTATTTTGCATTTTTTGCTAGTCTTTTAAAAGAGCTATTCTACATATATAGCTGTTTTACTGATTTATGTACCTACATATATAATTTTTATTTCTTGTTAATATTAAATACTTCATTGTTCCATTATTTCTGTAATAAATATGTAACTAATTTATTACTATCCCAAAATATACAGGGTGTCTGCGCGAAAAGTTCAGGTGTGATCTCGGATGTCTTTCAAGTTACAAATTTGAAGTTTTAGGGTGTCGGTCAGTGCATAGTACAATCGATAATAATGGTCAATTTTTCAAACTTCAAAGTGAAATATCTCAACTTTCTTTTCTAATCTAGAACTTTCTTTATGCAATCATAATAAAAAGGATGTTCTCTTTCACAATCCGTCATAAAAAATAAAGGCTGCTAATTGAAATTTTGAGGTTGGCTGGGGCGGAGTGGTGACATAATATTTATAGTAACTTACGTCCTGCAAAATCAAGTTGGCGCGGTTCCAGCAAAATATTGTTGCAAGTATGGCTGCAAAGGTTCAAATCTCTACTTCTAAAAATAACGAGAATATCAGGCTCTTTTCATCTCAAATGCGACACACTGTATGTTAAAAATTTTGCAATTATTTTATAAAATTCTTTTTTATGTTAATATTATTGAGTGTATCAATATTGCATTATTTGTCCATGAAATATGTAAATGTATTGTATGATTGATTACGCTGTGGGTAAGGGGTGGAAGCAGAAATACACAGAAATATTGTTACGTCACATTTCGTTGTGATTTGTCAAATAAGTACAAATAAAGATCCACGACACTATGTTTAGGTAGTTAATTTTTATGACTTACCCCTATGGAGCGGCGCGTTAGAAAAGGGTGTAAACTAAAGAAACCTCTTAACTAGCCCATGCAACCCTTATCCCTAACGTTGTTCATAAATAAACTGTGACAATATCGGCTTTCTGTATCCTGTAACGAAGATAAACACCTAGATGAATAACATAAACACACTTAATGGTGATTACTTTTTATGTAATATTGTTTACTATATTCTATGCTCCCAAAAAACCATACCTCTTACAGTTTTGTCATAGAAATAATCAGCAAAATTTTTTTTTCTTTAACTTACGGTTAATTCCGACTGTATTAATTAAGGACAAAATCAAAACGGCAGTAATGTTGATTGGAGAAAGTTGTAAGTACTTGTGCGTTCTGAACGGCAAATTTATTTTCTCCGCAAAGTAATGTGGTTTATTACCGGTTTTACTCAAAACAATGAATAAATAATTCTCAGATGTAGCTAATTCAAAAGTCTTTTAAATACAAAATATCCACCATCTATTATTTTAGTATCACAGTTCCCATCTACGCTCTACTCCATGTGTGAATGATAAACCTTATATAAAGTTGAAAGTTACAAGTCAACTCAAACTTGCTCAGATGTTCAGGGATCGTATCAGACTAATAATTTTACTCTTTTCAGTACAGGTAGACTGGTTAGGTGTATTGTCCAACTGTGCTGTCTTCATACCACTATAAATATATCCTCCCTCTTGATATATTTTTCTAAACTTTATTACGTATGTTTACTTTCGGAATGTTTCAAGTTTATCCAACACAATTAATTGAAATAAGGGTATGGAATAAATTTAAAAACAAAAAAAATTAGTTTGATCGAAAAAGTTGTAATAAGAACGTTATTATTAATTACTAAACGTAAAACGAAATAAGTTTGAAAATGTTCAATTTTAAACTTGCATTATTATTGCGAGATATTAATAAAATTGACTTATTGAACACGATTTATAATTAAGCCTCGAACGACTAAATGACCTTGAAATATTTTTTCAAGGTTAACGCTAATTTTTTAATGAAAATTCATATTTTCCCGACTGTTATAGTAAATGCAGTATTGTCATCACGTAATATTAGCGTTGCAATAAAATAGTGATAAAGTATTAAAGAGTGTGTTTGACCAAAGGTAGCTTGATATATTCTCTCTGCCTCCTCTCAAAGTATCACATCCCTCTTCATTGATAGTAAATTGTTTGAGCACTTTATTTAGTAATAAAACCTTATTTACGTTGACGACTCTTGGCAGTAAATCTACGTAACATAAATAATACGTAGTGACTATAATAATGCTATTTCCTATAACATGTGGGCACCATTTTTTTGAGTTCAGCGTCCCGTTTGATATGTACATACTTTTAACAACAAACTGAGCAATAAACAGTGGCGGTCCAACTTGAGAGTGGCGGGCCAATGACACCTCTATTTAGTTGTGTTTTGCAATCGACAGGTGAGCCAAAATTTGCATTTAAAAAATCGTTATAAATTTCTTTCCGTAATTAAGATATTCTAATGAAGCTCTGTATCGCATGTTTTTTTAAATACTATCTCTAATGCTCGTTAGGTCTTTAATCAAGCAGATAAAATTAATTAAGTCGTAGTATTTATTTACATTTTACAATTTCTCCACAATACTATTTAAGGCAATTTATATCTTAATTCTTGCTTTAAATACCACCATGAATTGATATCTATATAAAATAAAAAATAATTAATTTTAAAAAATTATTGACAACCGCAATAGTTTACACTATCTATTTTTTATTTAATTTATCAAAATACTGACTTCTGGTAGTTAAAGGACTGTCAGGTGTCTTTTTACTTTCCCATACCTTGAGATGTATTGATTTGATGAAAATTTTCGAAATCTAGATTTTAATGGAAATACACGTTTGGGGCTCAAGAAACCCAAAAAAGTAGCTTTTAAAAAATGTCTGTCTGCGGGTGGGTGGGTGTGTGGGTGAGTGACGCCTCTAAAGGCAAAAGTAGTGGACCGATTTTGATGTAATTTTAAACCAAAAGGTATATCGAAAATTGTAGTTCTAGTTAAGCTTTTCAAAAAAATTCGAAACCCGAAACATGTTTTCTTGGTAGCACTCTTTTTTAAACTAAATTTTGGAAATTTGAGCACGAGATCTGAGAGAAAAAGTTAGGCAAATAGATAACTTTCTTACCGAACTCTCTAGTTTGAAAATAGCGGCCGCCATAACTTTGAAAATATCTACTTTAACGTCTATTTACTTAAAAAATAGTTATCTAATCTAGATCAGCTGCAATTTGTTTGAAAGACCTTTGACGTAAAATTAATTTTGAAAATTCAAAAACGACCGCAATTTTGAAAATTAAAAAAAATGTTTAAAACTGCCCACACGATTTTTTTTAAACTTTCTAAGCCGATAGAGCTTGCAGTGAACTACAAATTTATTTTTTACTAATATCCAAAATTCTATTATGACGCCTTTCAAGAATTTTTGAAGAATTTTATATAGATTAATTATTTATTCAAAAACGCAAACGCCGATCGTTATAAACTTTTATCAGTTCGATAAACTATTTAAAGTACTTTTTAAAAATTAAGAAAGCAACGATACTTTTTAATATCAACAACACGTTTTCCGGCAGTTACGTGATTTTAACTACGCCTATCAATTAGCTTTAGTTAAAAGATATATTTTTCATTCTTTGCATGTTTTTGATGATTTTTTAAATGAACCACTTGTATCGATTTTTAGTCCGAAATCCGAAGCGCATCTAATCAGCTGTGGAGGGGGCGGTTCCGTTTTTACTATTTCTTATACGGTATGCGACATCGTAGGGTTTGATATATAAATTGTTTTCTTAGAAATCTAACATACGATGAAATGAGAGAAAAGCTTAAAAGACAAATCTTAAACGTTTTTACTGAACTCTCAAGTTTCAAAATGGCGGCCACTGCAACTTTTGAAAATATCAACTTTAACGCCCATTAACTCAAAAAATAGCGGCCTTACCGGCATCAGCTACAACTTGTTTGAGAACCCTTTATATGTAGTATACGATGAAACAAAATTAATTTCGAAAATCTGAAAACGGTCGCAATGGCGCTTTTTCTAATTTTACAAAATTAAAAAAAAAATATTCTTCGAAAACTGCGCCACGCGATTTTTTTTCAACATTGTAAGCTGTTAGAACGGAAGATTGGCTACATTTAGATTTTTTTCTGAAAACTATGATTTCACCGTGACACTTTCTACGAATTTAAAAAAATCTAAAATAGATACCCCTTTATTTATTAAACGAGGCCTAATAAAAAAATTTTTCTAAAACAGAATTGCCCATCATGCTAGTAAAATCAAAATCTAAAAATAAATGCATGCATTTTATTCCATAGTTTTGTAGCACAATCAAATTATAAGGGGTTTGAATCTATTGAAAATGAAATTTAAAAAAAACTGGAAACCCCATGGCATGTGTATAATTTTAAAAGCTCGCCACATATTTTTAACATGCTTCACCTGTCAGTTACTCTTAGATAAACTATTTTTCATTGGTTGTTCTTGTTAAAAAAAAATGAATTACGTCGGGAGTTACTTTACTTTTCCTTAAAAATTGTGGGTGATAGATACTACAACAATTCTGGCATCGGAAATAAATTCAGCAAACTCAATTTTACTTAAATCACCGTATTTAATCGAAAGGGAGGGCCGGCGGGTGGTCTAGTGGTTCAAGTCCCAGGCTTTGAAACTAGACTCCCAATGGCAGTTGGTTCGAGTCCACTGCCCGTCGTTAATTTTTCTGAATAAGTTAAATCCGACGGGTCCATGGATGGTGTATGTAGGTGTGTATGTTGGGTTGCATGTCTTTCAGGGGTGGGGCATGTTAGACCGGTGAAGAGCACTTAGTGTGCTGAGCCCGGGTAACGGGGTGGGATGGGAATCATAGGGTCGTGCTCACGCACGGCTTCATGATTCTTTAAAAAAAATTGAAAGGGCAGAACAAATTTATGTTTGTTGGGCTGTGTTATTAATTATCATGCAGGGTATACTCCATCCGACAAGCTTTAGGCGCCGAACAATTAAAAAGCTTTACCTTATTGCATTGCTTGCAGTTTTTAGCTGACGAATTTAGGGTTTGGTTGGATACTGTAGAAAATGTAAATTTTAATTTTTTGTAATTTAAAATAAAATTTCTCTCACAAAAATGATTAGACTTGGACAAGTTAGGAACCGAGCATGATTACTAAACTCCAGCATTATTATTGCTGACGTCACGAACTGACAGCAAATTATGGATAGAATGGAGGGTTGCCTATGTAGCTTGCTTTCTTAGAAATGTAGCAGTCGGTGAAATGTACAACGTTATAATTATAAAATTTACACTTTTGCAAATACGGTAAGTATTAATGTCTAGTATGGAAAAGTCCACTCGAAGTCCACACTTCAGCTTTTTAAATTAAAATTATGGAAAGTTAAATGGATCACTATTTACTAGCACCGAGATAAAATAGCGTTACTTATAGGCAGTTCAAATCCCAATAGCTACTTATTTAGTGTGAGTTAGCAAGAATTTAATCAAAACTCATTTACGACTCGCGACCTTTTAGAGTTTCACTCGTTTTGAACATTTCAACATGCACAAGAGAAAAGATTCAGTTGCAGTTTTTAATTACACGATGGCATGTCAGATAAATTCAAGTTCAGCCTCCTTGCCTCCTTAGTAACTCACTACCTGTGTAAATATCTTGCCGCTGGACAATAATGTCATATTTCATTTGGCTAGTGCATTAATTTTATAAATGACTGGAAACATACAGGCTTTGTAAAACAGCTGTGATGAATTTGTAATTTTATAAAGTTTGAAATATCTAATGTACTTAAACCTATTTGCTACCCAAAAATAACGAAGTTTATAACTGCGTTAAAATTTGAATCGATGGTAGACGTC
Organism: Ctenicera cuprea; assembly: GCA_958336395.1. Classification (NCBI taxonomy): domain Eukaryota; kingdom Metazoa; phylum Arthropoda; class Insecta; order Coleoptera; family Elateridae; genus Ctenicera; species Ctenicera cuprea. The sequence goes on from OY284496.1 coordinate 4,416,750, forward strand.
TTCCAGTACCATGTTCCATTTCTACTTTTCCATACTTCTAGTATGGGAAGGTATTGTAGTAAACTTTTCAATTCTGTGATTTTGGCGAAAATGTTTTGGATCTCCTACAACCCAAAATGATGTATGTCGTTTTACTTTTTATGTAACATTTATTGACTTCATAAACGGATTTTTTACGTTAAAACCCCCTTTAGTCACGATAAAAAAATTTTGACGTCAAAAATTCGTTTTCTAACGTCACAGATATTTTTGACGTCAAAAATTTATCAAAAAATGTCGTTTTCGATGTTACGTTTTTGACGGTTTTGTGACGTCAAAAACTGATATTTTGACGTTTGAAAATAATTTTTTAATGTATATGAAGCGCCGTTTACGTTTTTAGTCTGAAATATGAAAAACAAAATTACATTTTAATCAAATCGTTAAATAATTTTTGACGTCAAGCACTGAATTTTTGATGAGTGTAGAAACAATGTATTCTTTCTAACACCAAGAATCTTAGACGTTTTATCTCATAAATGGTCAAGATACTAAATAGTATATTTTACCATTATTAGTATTATAATTATTGTAAACTGTAATAGAGATTAGAATGTGCATAGTATTTATAATTTTACTTGGAAACACTTCTGTGGTTTGCTATCAGCTGGAAAAAAGAAAACGTTAATGTTAAACTAGCAATTATTCCACTATCGGTTAACCTCTCATCCGTTTTCCTACTATATCCATCACTTAAAGTAAATCCATAAAATGTTCATTCCGTTTTACCAGATGTAGTGCAATTTATCTGATATCAAAAATTCAAAAAGGAAAAATCACCAAGAGAGCAACCATATTCTTTCCGACATCTTCCTGATGTTTCTCTGCTTCTTTAAAGCAGATGTTAAAGGTTTGAAAGCAATAAAAAGCGGTTGTTGAAATAACTGAACCAAAACAATAAAGCAGTTATTAAATTAATTATAGGTTAAACAAAAAAACCTAAATAACGCGGATCGCAAAAACATCCTAATTAATGCTTTAATAATACCATAAAGAAACCGAAAATGCCTGACATTTTATTTGTATTTTTTTTGTTACATTTTTGAAGTAAAAGTACATTTTAATAAAGCAGTAATTATTCTAACGGTATCTATACGTCACAATTTGAAATGGGTCGAAAGACGAATTTCTATAGTGTATTCTTAGTTATTACCAAAATTCACGTGCTATGGAGGTGTCGAGTGCAAATCATCTGAACGAACGCCAAAGCAGCTTCCTGTTCGAGAGGTTACGATTCAGATTGTAACCTACGTACAGAGAGTAAGTTAGAAGTTAAACCAATAAATATAAACACGTTACCTACACAGAATTAATACGCACGTTCTAGACACTACACCAGTTGTTCGGACGCGTAGTTTTGCACGTATGATATTATTGGTTCATTTGATACGTTAGAAGCGGTTCGGCTACTTACGTTCTAATGAAATTAAATTTGCCAAAACATCCTGAAATACAATTTTTCAAAAAAGTCATTAACTTTAGAGTTTGCATGTATTGTCTATGATTTTTTGACAAATCGATAAATACTTTAGGAATGCGATTAAAAGATTCCGTTCCTTCGATGGCAAAATATGTGGGTCATTTGCTGAAGGTATGCCCTCTGCAATGTTAACTCGCATAAGTTAACTGGGTGCCTTTAAAACAAAATGTTGGTTGTGTTCCTTTTGGCTTCTAAATCTACTTACCGACTCGAGTACTAAATAAAATATTTTCAACGCGTGCAAAGAAGCAATAAGGAACTTTTTCGTGATCAAAAATATGAGATCTTCGACATGACATTTTATATCCTCATATTTTTATTTTTATATATTTATATTTTATGATATTTTCATTATTAATGAGAAAAAGGTGCTTAAAACGATTGTTTCCAAAAATTTTACAAGTTCCATTTGATGGCCGGAAACCTCGTTTATTTTAAACGCTATGTTCCTTGTAAAGCTGAGGTTTTTTCAACAATAGATTTCTAATTTTCTTAAAAATATTGTTATCTTTTCTCAGTGGAGAAGTTAAATAATACATTACAGCAAACCTCAAGTCTTCTCCATAATAGAATAATTTGAAATTTTAGTCACTAACTAGTCATCACCAGACAATACAAATCGAATAGGAAAAACATTTTTTTTAAATAATTTTACACAATTATTAATTAAATATTGATAACGTCATAACGTGCGTGACTTCGCTTCTTTCTGCGGAGTTGTTTTCGGTACAGAGCTGTACCAAGCTGCGATGAGCAGGTAACAGCCAGGTCCTGCTGTCAGTAAAAGTCAAACTCAGTGAAAGATATCCATAAGCTCTAGAGCATGTGCTTTCCTCGAAGAGTCTGATGTGGGAATGACAGCTATCTATCAACAGATATGTTCCAATAATACAAACAAACGGTATAACCGCAATTTTCTTATTTGCATCGAAAACTGTATTGGGCAGCTGCACAACAGTACATATGAATATGCGCCTAATATATTTGACGCGTAAAAAGTAGCTGGGGCCTAGCGGCAGTTAAAGTTGAGACAGGTGGAATGGATTCGGATTTAATGTATAAATAATTCAAAGTCTGCCTTTTTTGTAGTATTTTTGGTTTAACCCTCTTGGTTAATTAATAATGGAGGATGGCCCATTTTCCATGATTTTTGCCTTTTTTTATTTTCGTGCATCTGGTTACAAGTTTATCTTCGTACTTATACCCTTTCACTGGACGAAGTTGTTAGCTCTACCTCCAACTCTCTGCTTATTCGCGCTTGAAACAGACGATCATTACTTGCTACGTTTATATAACTTTAGAGTTTTTATGTTACGACTCCAAAAAGAAATAACAAAAAGTAATTTCCGAAAAGACAGCGTTAAAGTAAAATGCGCTCCAGCACATTTATTATTTGTGACTGTAGAATTACGCAGGAAAACGTAAAAGTTACAACTTCCTGGTTTTTAAAATTTATGTAATCCATGAAACCCAACCCGAAGTGAGAATGCGTGTAGGTACGTACTTACATGACTTTATAATCTCAAGAGATAGGACAGAACTGGATTGTTCGCACTGTCGTCCTATTATCCTCAGTAGGCCAGTCTGACTCTGACATCGCTTATTTGTTCTACGCCGGACAGTGTTGGATGTTACTTATGTTACAAGAATAATAAAATAAAATACAAAGTTTACACATGATATGGCGATTATCTGATAATATCACGTTACTTTAATATTTAATTGTTTATTTCTGAACTTGTTATTGAGAGAAGAGGGTGTTGTGGCATGCAGCTAAGCTCCTTGAAAGCCTCTTATACGTCTTTCATTCACGTCAATTCCTGCGAATTGTTTTTAAACTTCATTAGGACCTTGCAATGACTAGTCAAAACAGGCCCATGGAATGACTTGAGAAATGTTGATGGTGTTTGTTACCCAAGATTGGATTTTAATCTAGACACGTGCTATGAATCTGTAATTGTAGTCTTCATTCTTGCTATTATTTTTCAGAAAAGTTATTGAATGAGAAATACTTCAAAATCAATCTAAATAAAAAAAGAAACAAACATTTTCCATACTTCCACTCCACCGCCACTCTTCATATCCTAGCTTTGATTGTATTTAAATACACTATACAGGGTGTCCCGTAAATAATGGGGCAACGTTTAGGTATAGCTTCCTAGGGTCAAAGTAGATTGATTGAACCTAACATGTATCGTAATCAGCCTTTACGTGCCACTGCTGGGCACCGGCACTCTTCTCTGCCACATACTCTCCTTAGCGCTAAGCTGGAGTACGGGGGACCTACAGTTTAACGTCGAATCCGAACGACTAAATACAGGAGAAGGTTTCAGGCATTAAGACCCCACGGCTGCCTACACCGGATTGGGGAATGTGAGTGGCGGGTTGCGGTTTCGGCGGGGAATCGAACCCTAGACCTTCAGCGTTAGAGACTGAGCGCCCAACCTCTGAGCTACCACCACTCAACGTGTATTGTAGTGCTTTTTAAGCAGTTATAGGGCCTTAAGTGTTGTTAATTTTTGTCTCTTCGTATAGGGCGCTAGTTACGCCACTTTGGCTTGATATATTGGTATACAGGGTGTAACAGATCTACCCACGAACTGTCTTTTAGGGCTAAAGTATTGAACCTACATGGATGAAATACAATATATAAATAATATATATAATATAAATGATGCGCGTGGTATTCAGCTAAAATATTTATAAATTGTTTGGACTCCGAAAAGAGTAGTTTTAAGGGGGGGGGGGGGAAGATAAGGGGTTTCTCGAGACTTTTAAATACGCAGGTGGGTCAAGTCCTACTTCGTTTAAAAGTTGTTTCTAAACCCAACAACTTAAAAAAAAGAAAATATCGATAGCTCAAACCATTTCAAAATGGCGGCCAATTGTATCATAAAAGCGGGGATTACATAAACCCGTTCCCAATGGCACATGAACTATTATACCAAGAAAACTCTCACTGATCGTGAAAGTTCATTAAATTAGCTTTTTAATAATATACCATATGAGAACAAAAAGTAAATGTCTTCCTCAAAAGAACGGGAACAATAAAAAAATATTATCTCAAAAACCTTAACTAGGACGAGGGGTGAAGTGATACCGCATTTTAAAGGTCCTATTAAACTGAACAATTTTTTGTATTCGAAGTTTTTTGATATCTTTCACCGTTACAAAATCGCGGCTCAATTAATAAAGATTTACTTCCTATAATCGGATGAATCGCTCGCATCTAAGGCAGTGAAACAGAACTTTTTTGCTGATTTATAAAAATTATTCACATAGTATTTAAATCCACTTTCGAGTTGGAGTACAACTCGATTTCGCACTCGCACTAAACCGGTGGGAAACTATTAATGCGTGTGTTGGTGTTTCTTGCGAATAGGATGTGCAGCGTGTCGTGGTTGTTTTAGTTACAATGAATTACAGTACTTGTTAGGTTTAATCAATCTACTTGGACCCCAGGAAGCTGTATCTAAACATTGTCCTATTGCTTAAGGGACACCCTGTATATTTGCAGATAATTGTTACCGCTAATTTTAAAGCTCAATGTTGCGCTAATCTGCAAATATCTTATTTTAAATATTGGTAATTGTTAATTTATTTATATTAACTGATTTACGTTTGAGTTGAAATAGAAAATCGCAATTTATTCTCTACTTCAAATTTTACTGAAATTTCTTCCTAGAACTCCAAAGTAGGGTATCTCACAACCACTGAAAGAAACATTTTTATTGTTTATGATAGAAATCGATTAAATGAGAATTTGATTCGTTTTGGATAGGGCTCAAATAATCAAAAATTTACTTCGGTGGCTTGACTAGGGTCAAACCCCCGGATATGAGCAAGTGTAAACTCATAAGACAGTTGGAAAAACCTAATTCCCATCCTGGCGACATTTTTCCGACCCCTTCCGGTTCATAAAAAGGCATCTCCAATTAGGGCTGCTGTAAAAATTTTTCAATGGTAATTTTATGTAAAAAGAAACTTTAAATTCAACACTGGTTGTGATTTTATTGTTATTGTATACAGTGACGATGGTGCAACGTGCAGTTTAATAAGTAGGCACCGATTTGGCCTCCTGGAATACCGTAATCAATCATCATACCTAGAATTATTTTAGCAACGTGAGGAAGACCATGGAGTCGCGGTGGGTTCTACGAAAATTTGGGTTTTCTAACCAAAAAGTGCTTATAAAGGTTAAAGTATTTTTTTAATTCCGGTTTCAGTTGGCGCCTCTATTAAAGTTTTTTTCTGTGACTACATTAGAGTAATGTTGAAATTTTTTATAACCATAGAAAGATGAAAACAAATACACATTAAAATTTTACTTTATTGAAACAATCACAAAGTGAAAATTAAAATAAATATCCATTTATAAATTTATAATTACTAACATTATCATGTGTGCAATATTTCTGCAATTTAATTTTAGCGGTGCTTTACTTTCATTGATTTAGAATGACAAATTTAGGTCGTTTATGCATTTTTAATAAATTATAATTCACTTTAGTCTAAAAAAGGCGTTTTTCCATTTCCGACGGAATGTTTTTAAAATTTTATACCGTTTTTTAGATTTCTCTCAAATTATTTATCATTAATCTTAAGATTTCAGAACTTTTGCAACAAATCTACTAAACAGGAACATTGAAGTTTAATGGCACGCAGCGGCATCTAAAATACTTGGAGGGTGGAATTACATTTCAACGAGTTCAAAGTTTCAATGAAATTATGAACAAAAATTGAGTGGGGCGTCAGAGGCACAATTAAATTTACGACTGCTTCCCTTCTCCAACTGCTATATATAAACTTAAAATAATTTTGAGTAATACGCTACATCTTAAATTTTTGTTTATCGTATACATCTATGTGTAAATTATTAGTTTTTTCTTGCGACGCTTAATTTTTCATACTAAATGCATTTTTTAAAGACAGACAATATTCAGAGATTGAAGCTGCGCGTGTAAGATAAATTGGACAGACTGTTGAACAAACGCGATATAACCTTAGCTATTGAGTCGCCTAGAAACCCCCACAAATTATTTTACTTAAATTCATACAGATTTAAATACCAAATAAATGCAATGTGTTTTATTGTAACACAAAATTGATTTGTATTCATATTTTATTTGTTCTTTTGAATAAAAATAAAAATATTTTGAAAATTTGAATTTGCTATCAAAAATTAAAGACTAGACGATTTTGCTAATTGCAACACATCTCCCACATCTTTTTAGACTCAGTTACGTAGTATGAAGGAACCAACGTTATTAGGGTTGAAATGATGATACTTTTATACAGCGTGAAGCAGCTAACTGTCTCCTAACAAGTCTCCAGAACTATAAAAGATTACGCAATAATTTTTTTGGGACGAAAGCAGTGATGAGCACTTTCTCAGGCAAGATTTTTAGGGGAATGTTTCCGGGAAGTTTCCCATACATGGGAAATTGAAGAGAAAGTGCAGTTAAAACAGATAATGAGCAATATACTCGAAATAAAAAATTGTAATCGGTAAATTTTATATTTTTATATTAAATAAAAAATAAGCGTACATTATATAGGAGAAGTTGATATTAAAAGATAAAATAAAAAATGGGCGAAACAGGTCGCTGGTACTTTCCCATACTTTTTACGTTTCAAATATTCTCGCGTCAATATATGAACGAACAACATTGTTTTAACAATAATTTAAAAAAGACAAAATAATTAAGAAAAGGTAACGCCCCAGCGGGGATTTGAACTACTGCATACCGTATAAGAATAGTGCCACGATAACTTCGGCAAACCACATGGGAGCATGGTAACCGTTCATCCCACGGCTGATTAGATGCGCTTCAGACTTTGGATCAAAAATCGCTATAAATACTTTATTTGAAGAGTTATCAAAAATATGCAAATTTGATAAAACTAGCTTAAGGGCTTCCAGAGATATATTGGAACGATGCCTAAAGATCCCCCGGTCTAAATAGCCCGTAATTTATTACTGCCAAAACAAACGGTGCGCTGACGAATTTTAAGTTAATATACTTACGTGGCAACCGTAAAGAAGATGAAGATGATGATGATAGTTTTTTTATCACTAAATAAGTGAAAGAAAAACAATTTTTCTGATTTTTAGGAACTTTGGAAATTTACAGGAATATTCCCGTCCCCGCTGTCTCATTACGAAAGGGGTCGTATATTAGGCTAATAGTGAGTTTTGAAAAGTTCCTATGTTTTAAAGAGTGGGGAGTAACTTAAAATATCATAATGTGCATTATTGATTATTGTTATTAGTATCAAAACAGATCCAGCCTATTTTTTTAAAACATTTTTTGAAAAACGTTTAGTACTTTTAAAAATAAGGGAATGAAATTCTGTAAATACTAAAAACTAAGATTATTATTTAGTTTAAAATAAATGGGTCTACTAAAAATAAGCTACCAGAATTCAATCGAGCAAAATTGAATAAGGGTAAAAAAGGTGCGTTTGCAACCTCTAATAAACGAGGGGAGGAAGAGGCTCAATTTTGTAAATTTTTCATTCTAATCAAATTTTACTTGATCTAATTTTGGGTACTTATTATTAGCAATTTCGTTCCGTTTCTTAATATTTATAAAATTCCATCCCCCCATCTATTACAGGTACTAGGCGTTATTCAAAAAATCTGAAAAAAATAGCCTGTAGCTTTTCTAAGGCGGATATTAAAAAAAAATATAAGTTATGCATAATCCCATTTAAAATTTTTAAACTATCCCCTATCCCTTAAAATAGGGCGTCTTTTCAAAACTCACAATTGGCCTAATATATGGCCAATTTCGTCCCATAAAATCGCAACTAATTTTGTTGCTCAATCTTTTATATGGAGATAGGTATCAGCTTGTAATACTTTAGATGCCGCACCCTGTAGACACGCAAACAAGAAGGTAGAATAATAAAAGGCCTGAAAGGACAATGGCGTTTAGTCTGACCACAATTCTTCCATGCCAAAGTGAGAGGGCCGACGCAGCTGTAGGGTTGATAATGGTGGAAACATGGGGGTTCGAGTAAACGACGCCTCGGGAAAACGCGCCCTGCAGCTTCCTTAGATTGGCGACGAGCTTCCAGACAATTGTGGGGGAACTCGCTATCGCCTGCAAAGTGTGATTTGGTGCTATTCGCAGGACGGCGCCGCCTGCTTCGGGGGTTAGCGGGGAGTTTAGACAATATATAGTGATTTGCATAAGCCTACTTCGAAGGTAATAAGTTAGTCAGAGCTGGAGCAGAAGGTGCGCCCGTATCTTTTGTGGTAGCGTCGAGGAGGACGTCGACAAGGAAGCGTCCACGTGAAGCAGTAGCGATCTTGGCGGAACGACATCGACAGTGTGTTCGCGGCCGCCGAACCAGCAGTACGTATGAGAGAGCGCGTTATCATGAGCGTACTGTCCCGCGACTCGCGGTTGCCGTGGCGGCACCGGTCCGGCAGTGAGTGACAGTGAGTGCGGAGCAGTATGTCCCAGTCATGGTGAAGGTGTTGTTTCTGGGGCTGTTAGCTGCTACGATGTGTGGTTTCGTCAGCGCCGCTTCCGTGCCCCAGATAGCCCGTTCCAGCCGTCAAGAAGCGTCGCCGCAGCCTCCTTCGGTGGAGGACCCAGCGGTCCGCAGCGAGCGCAGTACCAATTTGTCCCATATCACTGGCACCGCTCGAAAAATTCAAATGTATATCAAGAACCGACATCTTCAGCTGCTACCCGACGGCACCGTCAACGGAACCTCGGATGACAACAGCGTATACAGTGAGTCTTCCGTTATCAGTGGTCAACGGTGCGATCTTACTTAAGTGTAGCCGTGATTAGCATGCAATGCACTGACCTACCGCACTTGCCATTATCTTGACCAGCGGAACCCGCTATCACCATAGGTCATAATGCCCGTCAATCCCCGCGTAACGTAAAGTACAACCACGCTAGGTGTGCACTTAACTCATGATCTCAAACAAATAGCTATCATCGCGCGCCAAATCCGGGTTAGGCAATTTTTTCCTTTTTTTCCAACCTGAAATCGAGCCCGAAACAATTAAAGCCGCGAAGCCTTTACGGTAAGAATATACTTGCAGATGACATATTCATACCACTTGGAAGCTTGCGCTCCACATTCTGTAGCCGCACTTCCTCGTAAAGTTATTGATAGAACCTGGCAAGCACGAACTAAAATCTGCATGCTACATAACAAAAGTATTCCAACGAGTCTGCAAACGGTGACCCGTGAACCACCACCATCGGGGATGGTGCCTTATCAAAGAGTCAACGCTGATTTGGTGGATGACCGTTCTTCGAGGAAATTTAAAAGAGGCGTGACCTCCAGGTCGGTAAACACCAGAAGGGAGCTTTTTAAGAAACACTCCTGACTGACTGACAGGGAATGGTTGATTGACCGACCTGGGGGATACACTAGAAGCGGGTTCACCGGCACGGCACCCACGAAACCGCGCTCGAATTAGTCCCGAGACGTTGTCGCGTCAGCCCGCTTGCGGCTATTAGCAGCAGGTGCTAAAATAAGCTTGACCTATGCGGACAGCATGCGGTATTTGTCCAGGTCTTACAGGTAGCATTCAACATCGTCTCCGAGACGGCCTCGAGCTTTTACTTCATTTTGGTTGTTAAATTTCGTCTAGTATTTGCTAATCTACTTTTCCTTGTTAAAACAGCAAACAAATTTCTAATCACATTTCGCACTCCACGAGGAAATAACAATATACCCTGCTGGTTAACAACCATGCAGTTTCATACTCGTTCAATTAGATAACTAGAATTCCTACTGCTATTTTAGTTTTAACTGCGTCATTAGGAATTAAATGAAAACGATTAATGGCAAATATATAATATAGCTATTAACAGCCAAGCAGGTATAAATAATCGTCAAGATTCAGATCGTTATGCAATCTTTTGAAAACTCCGCTGTAATAATAATGCGACTGCAACCGCAGATCTTGCAGCAAATTTCCGGATTTATACTTATTTAGAAAACAAAGCCACACCAAAAGGTATACAAACCTAAACAAAATGTTTCTAAGCTGTTGGGGTTTAAATTTATGTCTATGTCTCCCCGTTTAATTTGAAAAATGCGTTCAGACTAAAGTCAAAATACAAAGAATGTTTTCTAAGCATTTAAACAAATAACTCCCGAATTTCAGTGAGAGTAAACAACAAGTTTGTTTAACTACTTACGTACATTGATGCAAATACTAACCAATTTTAATTATCACAAGGTAGACGAATTACATTACAATAATTGCAGCCATGTGTAAATTTCATTCTCAAACACTTTTGTTATGTTAGCATATTGAAGAGCTTTTTCCCTTCAAGTACCCATTCTAAAATCGAAAATAGCGACTAATATAATAAAGAGGTTGTTTGAAGAACCCTACGGTTATTTGAAATTGCACCCTTAATATTCGCGTTTAGTTGCGCCTATTATTTAGCATGCACAACATTATACTTATTTAATTATATGGGAGTTCCTTGTAAATGGCCGAACGCTGTTTTTAGGTTTCTTCTAAAGGAGTTTAAGAATTGGGTTTTGAACGGTTGGTATAAAGTCCTAATTGATTTTTTCTCTAAACAATTTCTTAAAACTTTACACGTAGAGTATTATTTTCTACATCAACATGTGGAAAAGTGCGTAGAATATGTATGTCAAATAAAACTGGTTTATCTACCTTTTCTACATAGTATACATGTAAAATATGCAGAATATGTAAAACATGTACGATAGATTCTAAAAAACATGTGTGCATGGTATGGGGGGCGGGAGACGTGCGACTATTGAACGGTACGAACGCGCTGCCTTCCTATTTTTTATTGAAACGTACCGCACTGCAAAAGTTTTTAAATTGTCGGCAACTGTCAAACGGCAAAGAAGTCGGCTCCATAAAAAATTATACAATAAAATTGCGCCCTTCAAAACGTTACGTCTGAAACGCCGGAAACCACTTTCGCCCCACCCTAATTCCGGCCCTGGTTGCACTTATTTATGGTTTTCAGTTTTTTACCATTCTGAGATATTTTAAATTTTAATTTAATAGTCTAAAATTGAGTGGTGCGGGGCCTCCGCTACTCGAAGCCACATATCTACGCGTCTATTATAAAAGGCCCAGGATCGTTTGTACATTGGACCGTTACACTTTTCAATGCATTTAAGCAAATTCAAGTTCTTATAAGATGTTCGGCTTATTGGGAGTATTAGTTCCAAAAACATTTTGAAAATTTTTGTTACGGCATTCACCTGGAAATAGGGAAACGTGCTTAGTTATATTAACTTTTATCATGCTTTTTTCAAAGAAATTTTTTGGGGATGTTATAAGAATTATTTTGGGGTTTTTTCCTGTGGGTTTCTCTTTTTTTGGTATTTTTATTTTTTTAGATTTCCAGATTCACACACAATTACAAGATTTACGTAAGCACTTGCGCTTTAGCCAACTAATGTAGCTACATATTAAATCCGAATCCCTTTACCCTGTCTCAAGTTTTAGCGACGACGGACTATGCTCTTACATATCGACACAGCTTATTTATTATTATGTTTGCCGACACCGATGTTTATGTAAAAGTTACGTAGGGCGGGCGGCTTGATTTTAAAAGTTTACGTATTTTAAAAGAAGTCATCAATAAAAGCGTGGGGCGTAGCCCACGGGTTTTTATATTGTTTTGTGTTTTACTTAGGTGTGGAGGGAGGCACTCATTTAGTTGTATAGTGTTCATTCACGTTTAAACTGCCTGATTTTGCATGAGTATTATTCTACATGCAGAATATGCAGAAAAAGGGCTTATTATTCTACATGCACAATAATAAGTACATTGTACATGCCTAACCCTGAAAAACAATAATTAGAATATATTTTAACTTTATTGAGCTAATTCTATTCATTTTTATTTATAGTTTCGCTTATTATTTTTGACGATACGCACAGTACATAATTATTATGTTAAAACTTAACAAAGCGATGCCTATATTAAATGAAATCCAAAATTAAATACACACTAAAATTGCTCGAATCATTACTCTTGTTCATGGCACATAATTTTGATTTATTCGCAAGTATCTGTCACGTGCGTGCGTGCGTGCATGTGTAAAATACCAAAAACGTTTCTAGAAATAGAGATTCCAGGTTACTGGACATTCTAAATTAATTAAAATAAGAAAGATGTAGGTAGAAAGTTTTTTAATAGCACCATGGGAGTGTGCGTATTTGTAAAGAATTCGTTTTAAATACACATTCATAATCTTTCAGGATGAATAAAGCTCATACTTGTAATCTCTTAATCTCAACACTTTAATGAAATCTCAGCGAAAACATTTAGTAGTAACACGTAACTATACAAACCAAATTTTTATTTACAGTACACAAAAACCGGTGACAGATAAACATTTAAAAAACTGGCCTAGTGTTTTTTACCATATTTTAGAATTAAAGATTTGTAATATTTTCATTTTTTTATGTACTAAAACATACCAGGCTTTGGGCATGTCATATAACTCACAACGGCCGAATCTGCCTCTGATATTAAGTGCCCAAAAATAATATGGCTCAATTATTTTTTTAGGTGTGCCTTTTATTCAGAACGATTATACCATCGTATCACGCAAGAACTCACATATACCACTCATATGCCTCAAACAAGAAAATTCAGAATAGAGACCACCCGTGGACTATTATTTTTGAACAATCAATATATTTTAATATTTTAGACATATTTTCAGTAGGTTTTATAAACTGTTTTGCAATCATTTTTTCTGTTCTTTGGCGGACTTTCCTGTTCTTGTTTTTTTTTCTTTAAAAATGTTTATTTTATTTTATTGGATCATTGGCCGTTCTAGTGCAAAAAGTTTCTTAAAACGATCCGGAAATGGAAACGGAAGTTAGACATGATTTTAAGCACTCACAAACAGAATTTTTTGGTTTTGTGCACAGAGTTAATACAGGGCGTTATTAATAGTATTTGCTAAAAACCGAATACTTTTCTTCAAACACGACGTTTTGAAAATTTAGCCTGTAATGCCTATTTACTCAAAAACGAGTTGGCAGATCGGGTCAAGCTTTTGTTGTATTCGCTGTTATGTATCGGAATTTTTAATCCATAAAAACTACGAATAAAAAATGTTTCACAATTTTGGAAATAAAAAAAAACAGCACTGAAAACAGCGTACACAATTTTATTTGTTTTTTTTTAGTATTTCTACAAATTTTTGTATAAATAAGTACAACATATGTGTCTCATATGGAGGGGGGGGGGGGTAATATTTTCTTTTAAATGTTTTAGATCATTACAGTTTAATTTTAGGTTATAAAATCTTATTCTCTAAACAAACGGAACACTTGTTAAAAACCAACAGGTTTTTGAGATAATTAAATGATTTTGTAAAATCGAGTTGCCATGAAAGTGTAAGTGTTTTCTCAAGATGTCCAAATAGTTTTCGCAAATATTACAATTTACTTTCGGCTTAGACCGCGTCGTCATTTGGGAACTACACCCAGCTGGGTGTAGTTCCCAAATGACGACGCGGTCTAAGCCGAAAGTAAATTGTAATATTGACAGTTCGAGAAACCGCGAAAGCCTCAAAGAATATAGTTTTCGCAAACTTTGAAAAAAAGTTTTACGCATCTAAACAATGAAAAAAGTTCCTATGAATACGAGTTCGAATAGCCTTCGTTACAAAGTTACAACCTTCGAAATTGGGAACAGTTTCAACAATTTCTGTTGCCTCGTTCAGAGGCTGTAACTCCGTAAGGACACGTTTTCGGCTTACGTTTGTAGGAACTATTTTTTGTTTTAAATGCGTAGAACTTGCCATCAAGGTTTTATTTTCGCATTTTCAAGATGCTCAGACCTTCATGGTGACTTAATTTTTCACAATTAACGTTTGATATATTTGTGTATAAAAAATACGATTTTATAACCAAAATTTGAATAATTCTATGCATTTAAAATATTTTGAAGAAAATACTACATGAACCATATGTTCAAATAAAAAATAGGCCATGGAAAATAAAATTATTGTCTTTGCATGCTTTAGAATTTAAACGAACAAAACATAATGTCACTTAAAATTTTTAATTTAAGTTTGTCATTTGTAGTGACACTGACAGAGCGATGAAGTTAAATGCCAAAGGATGCAAAATTCAGTAATTTTATTTTCCTGGTCAACTTTCATGTAGTTTTTATTTAAACATACGGTATATAGAATTTCAAAAACAAAAAAATTATTATACGGTTCCATCTTTATCGGGCTGTAACTCCGCATAAGGAAGCGTTTCCGGCGTATGTTTGTGTAAACGTTTTTTTACTGTTTTCAGGTTCTGAATCTATGCTAAAATCGCGTCCTACATGTTATGAATCACCCTATATAAATTAATCCTATAAACGTGCCAATTTCACTACTGACGGTCAACTTCATGAAGGTTTTAATTCCGTAAGGAAGCGTTTCAGGGGTATCTTTATATAAACATTTTTCGTTGCTTTCGGGTTTCGATTCTATGCTAGAAATGCGGCTTACGGGTTGTAAATCACCCTGTATGAATTTATGCTTCAGGCATAGTTCTCTAATGACAGAAATTTTCATGGAGGCTGTAATTCCGTGAGGAAGCGTTTCCGGACCCATGTTTATATGAATGTTTTTCATTGTTTTCAGGTGCTGAATCTATGCTAAACGTGCGGCCTACATGTTATGAATCACCCTGTATAAATTTATGCTAAAGGCGTGCCAATTTCACTAATGACAGTAAATTTCATAGAGGGTGGTACCCAAGTTTACACCTATAATAGCAAAGCCTTTTAACAATGGTGATTATGGTAATTTTTATTTACGAGACGTAGTATAATACTACTCTGCAAACCAGTCAATTAGATTAGAATATCAGAACTCCCATATTGAAATAATTCGTGGGCGGCTTTGAATGGTTGTAAAACAAACCTCAGGAATAGTTTAAAATGGAGATTTCACATAAAATTAATAGCATTATCATGTGATTAATGTAGCCAAAAAATATTTTTCGTAATTTGCATTCCAAATAGGTAAAAATTTACTCGAGCAACATTATTTTTTATAATGACTTCTTATCTGCATATTCCATCTTAATATGTGTTTACATTAAACTCGTGGCTAGATGTTCACTCATCCGTAAGGAACACACACATACCCGCTCCGGCGGCGTTTAACTTCAACCCGAGCAGGGTAATAGAATTTTGCTCCTTTCCCGTTGTGGTTTTTCGACGATGTTAAACCGAGCAATTCCAGAAGATAATTTGGATCCTCATAAATAATTCCATACCCTTTTTTAGCGCATTTTAACAGAGCGGCGTGCTAAACGGGCACAATATTCGTTTAATTACGGTCTTGTGGAATCATCAATCTTAGCTGCATCATTGGTATGTGTACTACTAGTGCTAAACACGCACTTGCTTTACCATTATCGTCACTAATAGCTGCCACTTATACTGCCTCGTAAAGTACCGACATAAAGGTCCGATGAGACTAATTTTCTGTAGGTAACACTCGGTTTAAAATGGTAAAAATTGCAAAAAATTAATCAGAGGATTTCGAATTGTTTCGGTGACTTCTGAAGTCCAAACCAGCAGGGTATTTTACATAGCATTGCATGTTTTACCGCTGTATATTCCAAATGTTGACAGAGATGAACGAAACGGATCGCGTCGCTTGTTCCTCCACTGTGTGTTAAACCAAGCAGCGATCTCCAAGCGATAAAAGAAATTACGAAAGGAAAAAAACTTCCACATGCAAATTTCTATAAACTCGTTTGGAATTTTAAACTTTCCGATAGGCAGTTTAGAAATTATAAGTTGAAAAATTCTGAAAGATTGCTTAAGTACCGGAGCAATAAATTTAGTACCTGTCTGATAATCAATTTAATATTGACAGTCTTGTAAATTAATCACCTTTAGGATGATTACAGCCTCCTTTTGAAATGTAACAGGAGCAACGTTTTCGCTCGTTAATAAAACATAAACCCATAAGGGTATCATTATTTAGTTTTATTAATATCACTAAGTAAAGATAAAAGATCCCTTGGGTGGAACGAATTGTCAATGAAAAATCGTTCCTGAAAGGTTTCTATTACTTACTAAAGTATTAAAATTTTCGAGTTGAATAAACATAGTATACCATGTGACACAGACTCATGGTACACCCCCCTTTTCTCCTTTGTTTCTCTAGCTATATTTCTGAAATTTGGAACATTGAATATGCTCACTAGACGGCACTTTCTGACATATTTGGAAAAAAAATTCAACTTCTGGTTTTTCCGGAAATGACATCGATTTTCAAATGGGACACCCTGTATATTATTACATTTTTGAAATCTTCGTAATTATCTGAATCCAATGATACCTTATAGTTGATATTTCATTTGTCAGAACACCCATTTTATTTTTCGATCTAGATAGAGCCATGAACTCCCTAAAATTAATCCAAATAATCAAAATAATGCTACACTATCGCATTTTCGATTAAAATAGTATTGTGGTTCGAAATACGTGCCAAAAAAGTAAAACAAAACGTTTTTTTACTCGAAACTCCATTTTTTCAAAGGGTACCATAGTGGTACTCCGACGTCATTCGAAAGTACCATCGATGGGGTATCCATCCATATTAACTCTTTTTGTGTATAACCAATACGAACACAATAATGTAATTCGAAAATCGAAAGTTGATGTCATTTCCGGAAAAACCGGAAGTTGAATTTTTTTCCAAATATGTCAGAAAGTGCCGTCTAGTGAGCATATTCACTGTTCCAAATTTCAGAAATATAGCTAGAGAAACAAAGGAGAAAAGGGGGGTGTACCATGAGTCTGTGTCACATGGTACCTATACCATTTTGTACCTGCAGCGTTGGTATACAAAAAATACGAAAGGAAAAGTAATGGTAATCGCACTCGAAATCAAATCGATCTTGGTCCGCCAATAATAAAGGGTGGTGCTCTAGCTCAATGTTACAGCACGCTAGAGCGGGGCAGTAATTAACTATATAGTAATTACATTACTATTTAAATTTAATTTTTAGTAATGGTAATTGCATCACTATATCAAAATCGGTAATGGTAATGGGTAATTGTTAGTTTTTCACAAACTAAATTTTAAATTATTTTTTAAAAGTAATTATTTGCCACGTTTAATTACCCTGAAGTAATTCCATTACTTCCTGAGTAGTTGCGTTACCTCTAAGGTAATTACATTACTTCTAAAGTAATTTAACTATCCAGGTAGTAACATTATTTTGATTTAATCTAATTACTTTTATAGTGATTGCCAAATAGTTGGTAAGTACATTTTATTGTGTTTAAGTATTTAAACCAGTAGGTACTAAAATTACTTTCGTTGAAAGTAAAGTCCAATGAGTAATTAAATCTACTTTTTTAAAGCACGTTGATTAGCTCTGGAAACCTGCAAGTAATTAAAAAAGTAATTATTGTTTTTAATACCTCATTAATCAGTAATAGGTACTTTAATTACATTACTTTTTCTCAAAGTAGTTAGTGATGGGTACTTAATTACTTTTTCAAGGTATTATCCAGCTCTAAGTCCGCACCCAAAAAAGAAACACACATACATATTTTACGATTCGGAAATTAGGAATTTGCCCAAGCTCAATATCAACTTTCTGTTGATGTTGTATTGTTGACCATTGAATTTTCCACAAAAGAAATGGGGAACGTCCTTATTTAAATATTAGCACACCCAAACATCCCCTCGGTGACACGCACCATAGATTTTCTGTTTACACTTTCCTATACTTTCAGTATAGGTAATATATTCAGTATTGATTTCGTAAAAAATTTCGAAATCGAGCTTTTGACGGAAATGCACGTTTTGGACCCCAAGAAAACAAAAAAAGTGGTTTTAAAAAAATCTGTGTCTGTGTGTATGTGTGTGGTGCATCATAACTACCGAACGGATGGTCGGATTTCGATGAGCTTTGAAATGTGGGGGTATATCAAAAACTCACTGACAAAATAAACTTAAAAAAAAATCCGAAACCAAATTAGAAAGTTAAACATGTTTTTTTGGTAGCATTTGTTTCCTTAACCAAATTTTATTTGAAAACGGACTCTGGGAGAAGATTTTAGAGCAAATCCAACGCTTTTTTCCGAACTTTTTAGCTTTAAATGGCGGCCGCTACAATATTTTGAAAATTTTGACTTTAACGCGTTATTACTCAAAAACAGGTTAACAAATCGGGTTCAAATATTTTATCATAATAGCCCTAAAAGAGACACAATGTTACTGTGCACAAAAAATTTTAATAGTTAAAAGTTATGAAGTGTTTCAAAAATTTTCAAAAAAAAAAAAACTACCGACACAATTGTTTCTTATATTTGTAAGCTCATAGAGTCAAGGATGAGCAACCATTTTGCATGCCAGTTCGCAAATTTCTCTTTGACACCTTCAATGAGTTTTTAAAAATTTGAGTTTTAACATCTATTTACTCAAAAACGAGTTATCCGATCGGGATGAAATTTGATATGGGAAATGCCCTAAAGGTACACAATGCTAAAGGTTACTAGAACTGTTTGAACTACTAAAACTGTGAATTGAAGAAAACTATCAAAAACTGGTCACACTTTTTTTTTAATTTTGATCTATGGATAAGCTATAATTTGGTTCGTGTCCTAGTCCGCTAAATTCTTTGTGACGCCTTCTGTGAATTTTTGAATACCGAAAATTCTTACCTCCTTGTTTAATAAACGGGGGCCGCGGCCAATACAAAAGTTCGTTTAAGCTAAATTGCTTATAAGTAATAGTAGAATAAAGTTCCTAACTTAATTTTTACATACGGAATTTCTAAGTTACTTCGAAATACTTATAGTTAATGAGAGTCACTGGAGCTGGTGTAAATCTATTTATAATTTTGCCAATACTTCGAGGTAATTCCGTTACTTCGAGGGTATTTCAAAGTACATTGAAGCAGTTTTTGACGATGATTTTGCAAAATCGAGTACATCATGGTAATGCGAGCATACCTAGTAATTCGAGAGGTATGACACGGTAGTTTAGGTACTTTAAAGTAATTCGAGGTACTTTAAGGTATTTCGAAGTAATTCGAGATACTCCCAGTATTTCTAGAGCTAATGTACATCTATTTCGGGCAGTCAAACACCCCTCGGGTTTCCTAAACAAGTTTTTTTTCCGCTAAATATGCCACTGAAAATGTAAATTGTTATAAAAGCTAAAGCAAAAACGTTATTTTTAATAAACACCGCACAAAAAAGATTCTGTACAAAAACCTCAGGTTTGGCTCTTCAGAATCCTTTTGAAAACTCATAATTTTATGTTAGTGCTTTATTTACTATATTTTTTTCCTGCGGAATTCCTTTCACAAATTTGGTTTAATTAGTTTGTTCTGTAATTGATTCCCGTGAACCAATTTGTTTCTGAAGTCGTACCCTGCCTTTGTTTAACACAGAGTAATGTAGGCAAGGATTAATTACTAATTTACGGAAATGTGCAATAAATTTTGCAGGTTAGAATTGTGTTTAGTCTCTTAGAAACTTTACATTCCTAATTTTCTTTCCGTTTATATTCGATGATTTGCAACGTTTAATTTCGTTTATTAACTAGAGATATATTTAGGCATGTTTAGACGTGCGTAAGAAAGTGAAATTTCCGCGCATTTCACTTTTAGCACGGCGCTCGTCTGGTGTGTTTCTATTCTCTTCCTAGTTACAAAGAGCAAAGAGAGAAACGCTTTTGACAAAACCAAACCCAAAAGATCAAAGCGCTTGGAATAAACTATGTAAATCTGCACGCAACGGATGAATATTAAATGGAATACTACCAGAAAGCTCAAGAGGAATTTAAAAAGCTGACAGTTAAGTACCTTGATGAAGTCACAGGGCAATTCATAAAAACATGTTTTTTTACATTCCTCTACTTTCAGTAAAGAAATCTTTTGTAAATCGAAAATAACTACTCCTTTATTTAATAAAAAGATACGATAAACAATGTCTATAATAGAACAAAGTCCACAACTTAATTTTTAGATACGCAATATTTGGGGGGTTAATTTTCCAAAATCGATTTTCAGCTTTCAGCGGTTTGCCATTGTTTGCAATATAAAGTACCAGATATCATAAAACTAGACAACTATTTAAAAAAATAAGGGGGGTGGAAAGAGGTGCTCTACTTCAATATAGATGTGCTCAGAAAATAACCTTAGATTCGTATTCTACACATCTACGATCTACGCAAGTGCGATCTTCCTGCCACTGCTAAGCCATTATCGATTGTTTATTTTTTTAAAACTTTGCAAATTTTGGCTTCAAAATTGCTATGAACATGTAACATGTGAATAGGAACTTTCGATTGAGAAAACATTTTTGTCGTTTACCTGAACAGATTAATTGAATTAAGATCGGTTTTAGATTTCATAGAATACATATTGTTTGCAAACTCAGGATTGCATAAAAATCTGTTTTTTATCGTAAGTTCAAAACAATCGAGTTTTTGATTTAAATCGAATCTTTTTATATAATTCCGATTTTTTTTTAAATTTTTTAAAACACCTAAAATATTTTTGGGAGGTGTAAAATTGTCATTTTTTGCAGTAATAAATATTGAAAAAGTGATTTAAATCATTTAAATTTATTGAAAAAAAAAGTCTATGTGATTTAAATCTCTTTTAAATCGATGCTTTAAATCAGTTGATTTAAATCATAATTTCATAATTTTTAAATTATTAAAAAAGTGATTTAAATCATTTAAATTTATTTAAAAAATCTATGTGATTTAAATCTGATTCAATGGTGTAAATCAACTGATTTAAGTCAATGCAACCTTGTTTGCAATTAGAAAATAGTAATAAATAAAAAACATTTGAAAATTTCCAAAAACTAGCAAAATTTTCAAATCTTTCAAAATGTTCAAAAAGTTTAAAATTTGTTAATAATATTCAAAACTTCTAAATCTTCAAAAATTTTTTAAAGTTTAAAAAAAATGTCAAAACATATTCAGATTATTTGTAATTAATTTTCCAGTTTTCATTTATCTTAAAGAAGTTTCTAAATTTCCAATTAAATTGTTGAAATATTTAAAATTTTTAACTATTTATAAAATTACCAAAATTGTAAAAATTTATTTTCAATTTTATTACAAAAAAACTTAAAACCAATAATTTTAAAAATTTGTAGAATTTCATAAAATTGTCAAAAAAGTGAAAAATTTTAAAGTATCAAATAATTTTCAAATTTAACGAAATTTTTAAAAATTTAAATAAATTCGTGGAAGGTCCCGTGGCAGTTTCCCGATACCTTTTTTGTTTTAAAATTCAATTTAATTATCTACTATGTTTAAACCAACGTTGTTGTTAATAATAATTATAGTTTTTTCCATTTAATTTAGGCCTGAGAATCACGCATACCTACGTTGTTATTATTTTTCTCATAGTCTATACAAAGGCGACTGCTCAAAACATCATTTTTCATTCCATCGTTTACCATTTTCAGTACCCAAATTAATTTTGCGTTATTTTCAGCAGTCACTGGGTGATTGGTTTCTTTGTCTTCACGTCCATGTTCGTGATGAGTACATTAAGAAAAAAATATTTTAAGTGATTGGGTGTTCGTTTTGTTGCGCGGATCGATGATAAACGAGGAATATCCGCGTGATACCGCAAGTAAAAACTTTATGAAAGATCCGAGAGGTGTGTTTCAGAATTAGAGATTTATGATGCCGCTGTGTCCTACTAGAGCATAAAACTTTCTAAACCGATATTCAATAACGACTTATGTCATTTTCGTTTGTTATGGTAGTAATAAATCGATAGATATATTCTTGTCATTAAATTTTGATCAACCTGAAATGATGTAACAGGATGACATTGAAACCTAGATGTGTTGTGGTAACTAAAATTAGTGGAGATAGCTTGATAGCAATGCGATGTCTCAGACGCCCGCTAACTTGCACAATGGTGTTACCAAAAACAGACCATCACTCACGTGTCATCAAAACCGTCTCTTCTGTCTGTGAGGAGTCTGGAGGTAACATACTGCCGACAACGGCCAGTAGGTGAATCGGCAAATATTTCTAGTAAAAACCGTGTCGAATCAAGATTATCAAATCCTTGTTATGTGTGTATCACTGGCATGTGCAAAAACGTTCACGTAATAATTAATATATAAAGATTTCGTGTGGCAGGATCTTTTTAAGCTGGTTCGTGGCGCGATTCTCACTTATCATTTCTCTAGACTTTGCAGAATGCAAATCAATAAACTTGAATTTAGGAATTTATGCGACTACCTGACTAAAGCTTTGATTTGAGGTGCCGCAATTTTCTTTTGATTTAGATTGTGATTTTTGAAGGCCAGGGCCGCAGCACAATAAACCCACCGAATCATATTTCGTTGCATGTTTTTGCAGAGCAACGAACGACTTAAATAATATATAACTAACAATCAATACTTCATAATTATTTTAGAAAGTTTTTACAAAAAATTACTATTGATTTGCTTAAAATATGTCTATTAAATTTTAATTTTAATAATTTTCTTGACTACTTATACAGAGTGTTTCTAAAACTGTGGGCAACATTTTACGTGTACGTTGCTTAGATCTGACCTGTTTCAAAACCTTAACATTAAAATTAAATGCAACAATTTAAAATTTAATTACTACGGGTTTCAAAAATCAAAACGATCATATTTCACTGTGCTAAAAATATTTTATAATTTCTAAATTGTTGTTTTACTATAACAACTACCAAAAATGAGCGAAGCATTTCATATATTCAAAAGTATCTTATTAATGTTTACGCCCCAACATTGACTACAAAAAAAAATAGTGAAGTAATAGCTGTGTGTGTGTGTGTACTTCGTCAACGCAGCGGCGTCAGATAGAGAGAGAGAGAGAAAGCGAGTAATATTATAAAGTAAACTGAGAGCACGCTGAATTTTTTCCAAGTGTTTTGTAAAGAAAATCGATTCTTTGATTTCTTGGTAAAATATTCCTTGGAATTAAAAAAACCAAAAACGAAAGGACAAATTCGTCTACCAAAAATTGGGCAAGAGAGACAAATTCAACCTCCCCCGCAAAATTGCCGTTTTTAATAATTAAGTTGACAACTTTATTCTACTATCATCACTCATGAGCATTTAGCACAAACAGAAATTTTTTATCGGCTTCCGTTTATTAAAAGGAGGTAGGAATTTTCGGTTTTCAAAAATTCATAAAAGGCGTCAGAGAAAAATTAACGGGCTAAGACACGAACTAAATTGCAACTGATCCGATAGTTCTACAAGTCTACAAAATCGTGTAGCCAGTTTTTGCGCAGTATGTTTTTGAAAATGTTAAAATTTCGATATTTTAAAATTTCACAGTTTTAGTAGTTCTAAAAGTTCTAGTAGCTTGTAGCATTGTGTACCTTTAGGGCATTTTCAAATTCAAATTTTATCCCGATCTGATAACTCGTTTTTGAGAAAAAAGGCCCTAAAAATTCAATTTTTCAAAAATTCATACAAGGGGTCAGAGAAAAAGTTGCGAGCTGGGACACGAACTCAATTGTAGCCCACCCTTAGTTCTATCAGCTTAAAATATTAAAAAAAATATTGTGTGGCAGTTGTGCAGCAAAATTTTTTTGAAAATTTCCGAAATTTTAATTATTACGATAAAATAGTTGAACGTGATCTGTCAAGCTGTTTTTGAATATGAAGGCGGTAAAGTCAAACTGTTTAAAAGTTTCTAGCGGCCGCCGTATACAAGCTAGAAAGTTCGGAAAAGGGCGTTGAATTTGCCCTAAAACCTTCCATCAGATTCCGGTTTTAAGTTTATAAAATTTGGTTTACGAAAAAAACTACCAAAAAAACATGTGTAACTTCCGCTTCCGGTTTCGGATTTTTTGTAAAAGCTTATTTTGTCAGTGAATTTTTGATATATCCTCAGATTCCAAAGATCATTAGAATTAGACCATCCGTTCCGGAGTTATGATGCACCACACACATATACCGAAGCCGTACTTACGGCTTCGCATATACATACCTACATACATACATACAAACATACCCACCCACAAACAAAACATTAAAAAAACACTTTTTTGGGTTCCTTGAGCCTCAAAACGTGTATTTCCGTTAAAATCTCGATTCTGAACATTTTCATGAAATCAAAACTTCTCTAATACTGAAAGTATAGGAAAGTAAAAATGATGTGCATTTGATGCAACAGAAGCCACCGCGCGTTGCACCATGCTAGTTTGCACTTGGTTTAGAATTTTCATCTTCGTCCTATTTTTTTCATTTTCAACACGTTCCTGTAAAAAGTCTAAGGGGTTAAAATCTGGCAAACAAGGTGGCCTTTGCATTATTGTTTCACAATAAAATAACTTCCCGTAAAAGGCTAAGGGGTTAAAATCTCGCAAACGAGGTGACCTTTGGCGTATGTTTTCACATGAATCTTGAACGCGTTTCAGTAAAAAAATCTAGAGGGTTAAAATCTTGAGAAGGAGTGGAATCTGCATTCTAATTTGACAAGAATTGTGAACAAGTTTCTCTAAAAATACCTAATATGCTAAAACCTGGTGATCGAGATGGCCCTTGTCTTATTGTTTGCAAGAACGTTTCTGTAAAAGTGTAAGGAGTTAAGATCTTGCGAACAAGATGACTTTTGTGTTATGATTTCAGAAGAATGTCAAACATGTTTCAGTAAAAAATCTAAAAAGCCCAAACCTGGCGATCAAGGTGGCCTATTCCTTAATTTTGTGGTATAATCTGGAACACGTTTTAAAAAGTCTAAGGGGTTAAAATCTTGCGTACAATGTGACATTTTCTCTTATTATTTCACAAGAATCATCAACACGCTTCAATAAAAAAATATACAAGAGGTTAAAATATGACGAATAGGGTGGTTTTTGCCCTATTATTTCACAAGAATTTGGAATACGTTCCCTTAGAGGTCTAAAACGTTAAAGTCTTGCGAACGAGGTGACATTATGATTTCACAAGAAATTATAACACGCTTAAATAACAAAAATAGTTAAGGGCTACAATCTGGCGAACGAGGTGGCTGTGCATGCAGCTCATTATGTCCAATTTAGTGCTTTGGAAATTGTTTGCCAACTCCACCATTTCTAATGCAAAATATGTCGGCGCTTCATCATGAACCCATGTCAAAAGACTGCATAATTGTATTTGAACACTAGAAATAATTTTGGCTATCAAAGGTTCTTGTGGGTTTGGGACCCAAACAAACGATCGAAACATGTATCCTGAATTGTAGATCGTTCTAATTTTTTGATGAATCATTTAAGAAACTGAAGTGTTTCTTTTAAGTTGACTCGAGAAGTTTATGTGTAAAATGTGCCCCACAAAGTTTGAACCATTCTGTATATTAAAAAAATCCAAAATTCTGCACCACGTTATTTCTACAATTTTTCGAAATTTTTTTTAAATTTTTGTTGAACATCACTTGGGAAAAAACATTTTATAGTACCTACGTTCAAAACATTACAAATATAATGGTTAAAATATCGTTTAGCAAGCTAACTTTCCATAACTGTTTCTTGGGAGGAACAGAAATAAGGTATTTGAGACTAGATTTATAAATCATTTTACATTACATATTTTTTTTAACTTGCGGAACAAATCTGCAACAACGATTAAAATATTAAAAATAACATAAATAAAATAGTCGGTTCGATTAAACAGCGATAACGGTTCTTTTAAAACAAGTTGCACATGCGATCAAAAATTGATTGGGAACAATGTGTTCTCGTGGCTTAAAGCAAAAATCCTCAAGACATAAAATGATGAAACTGAGATTCTTTTCTCTTTGAAGTTGTATCTACAAGAGAAAGGAATTCACAGTTATCATTATCCACAAGAAAGTAAAGAGGATTTGAAAAATGAATTATGTATGGTTTACGAAATACGCGTGAAGATTATTGCCAAGAGGGCAAATTTGATGTCATGAATCACACCCAAAGTGTGATACTACAGATTATTAAGTTTTATGTTCTTCATGCTTTTTTAAAACTGAAAATGTTTTTTTTGCTAGTAAATTACTTTTTTTTTAAATCTGAAATCTTCATCATAAAATATAAAAGTAGTGATATATGTGAAACTTTATACATTTTTGAATTTAATCTTACTTCCAATCGATTGCTGATTTTCGTATTGAATTAGCATATAACAATTAATTTAATCCCTGCTGTCAACATATCACTATTTTTTCAGTTTATTAATTTGCATAAAAAGTGATAATTTTTCCATGAGCCCTGCTGATGGTAATTTGATAGAGAAACGCAATATACATAGGCAAATTGCGTTTTAAAAATATTTTCTTATCAGAAATATTGATTATTAAAATTGTTAAAGACTGTTAGTTTAAATAATTTAATTGAAACTATTATACTACAAAATCACAGGCTGCAGTTCCAAAATTGTCAATCATATCGATTAACCAGCTATTGGCAATGCAAGTGCATACCTAAGCGGTTACTCAAAGGAAATCCGAATAAACGTCATTACTTCCTTCAAAACAAAAACAACAGTTTGATATACTTATGCAATTTTTAAATTACCGTACCGATTTTGCACAATCATTTTAATAATTTGTTCCGCCCAACAACACAAAGTAATAGAATATGCAATGAAGGTTGAATAACTTGTAAAATATTCTAATTTAGTTGTTTATGAATAATTTATTGTCTAAATTAAATAGAATTAGCCCTCCTTGGTTTTAGTATCATTGCAATATTGGCTTTAATTTTTTTAAAAGCAGTTCATTTCGATTAAGTTTATGGCATATTTAATTCTCTATCAGTAACGAAAGTTTACTGCCGGTTAAACGTTTTCGCATATGTAGTATTTAATGTATAAATTACAGGGACGTGCACATGTTCATCAGCTCTACTGGTTCGCCGTTAACGTTGTAGCCAAAACAATGATTAGATTTATTAATGTTCCCCAAACGCGAATGCAAAGTCTTTGCCGCTATGACGTCATCGTATAACATGATATGAATACATTTACCAGCAGGATACATTTTGCCTTTCTACTCCCAAGTACCTAATTTTTGTGTTATTGCCATTCAGTAAGCCGACAGTGTGTACATTGCTGCGCCTGCAGCACTGCCACTACCGCTAAAAAACATACCAGGGAGCATAAGCAGTAGTATGTCATCATGTACACAATAGTCAACAACAAACAATAATGATAATGTATACAATTAACGTATATAATTTTTAGTAGCAGAAAACCGTAACCGAAATTCAAAAAAAATTGAGCCGTAACCGAAAACCGAAACGTTATTTTTTTTCGGTTCACGTCCCTGAATTAAATTATTATAATCTACACATAACAGCCGCATATTTAGTACTGTAGAAAAATATTATAAAAAATCCTATTTGGATCCCAAAATAGCCGCTAAATGCTAATATTTTATTATCGATGTTACTGCAATATTTTTTGAAACGTTGTGTTTATTGTTATAAATAAGAAAACATAATTTTCTTAGATTTGCTTCCTGGGGCGTTTTAATTTTTGTCGCGCCAAAACAAATATCTTGCAAGGTTATGCCATTAAAAATAAGTTTTGAGCTTGCCTAACATAAGAAGCAAATAAAAACAACAAAAAACAATAAGTAGTGAAAGTTAGTACACCCTGTATAAGTATACAGTGTGTATGTTATATTTGTCATTTTAAACTTTCCGCTTAATTATTTTTTAACATTTTAAACCATTTTCTTGCTTTATTGTTGTTTATGGGGGTCTCATAATTACCAAATTAGGTAAAAGTTTATCAACCACGAATTTCTTGTAAACGCTTAGAAAATTAGAATAAATTGCTGCAAATTATCTCTTCAAACTGATATCCTAGCTTAATGCTACTGCGTTACCGCACGCAAGTCTCGATGCTTATTGGCAAATATTGTGATGTGACCAACTTTCACGAACAGGTTATTTGCTGCTTTTATATGATATTGTCTATTTATTTTAGTTTTTTTTTTCTGTAAGCAGGTAGCCAGGAACGGGTACCGATTGTATATATACTTTTTTCAAAGTAAATATTTATATATATATAAAATTAAGTACATTTTTTTCTGAAAATCGATGCAGAATCTAGAAAACCTTAATATTAATTATTAAAAAAAAATAGAATTACTTGGGGAGGGGCGATGAAATTTCAATATACTGCTTTTTTTTTATAAAGTACTGTTACTACTGTATTGTGCCCTTAAATTTAATTTTAACAAGAAACAATTTGACTTTTATTTAAATATGCACTTTACGATTTCATAGTAGTTATACAGGGTGTTGCATGCTTTTCTAGACAAATTGAAAGAGCACACTCCTGAGGTCATTTTAAGTAGAAACGGAAACGCTTCCTTTTTAATTAATATCTCCGCCAGAAGTTGAGATATTTAATTTCAAATTTTGTAGGGATATTTTACGGACTACCGTGGTTAAGAATCGCACAAGACAGAGAAAGATGGCGACAGATAAGGGAGGCCTATACCCAATACTGGGTGCAAGAAGGCTAAAGAGAGAGAAAGAGAGAGAGATTTTACTAATAATAATCTACAGTTTTGCTTGTTTTAATTCAACTCCATTATCTAGGGGCGTAGATATGGGAGGGTACGTGACATATTTCTTAACGTATTTTGAGCACTCCCCACATCTACGTCCCTGGTCGATGTAGTTCAACCAAAAGAACTGCAAAATGTAAATCATCAAAAGTGAAATATTCGTACAAAATTTAAATCAAATATCTCAATTAATGACAGAGATATTAACTAAAGCGTGATTATATCGTTCTATCTCCGTAAAGAAGTGTCTCCGGACATTTTCTATATAAAATTATTTCCGGAATGTACTCTTTAAGTTTGTCCAGAGAGTCATGCAAACCGTTTATAAGCAAGTAAATTGACTGATATATAAATAAACTTTTTTTTTGTGAGTGAATACCTATCTAGAGTAAATTTTCTTATGCAATATTATTATTATTATTATTATTATTATTATTTATTAAGTTTTACTTCTTTTAAATGATAAATGATAACATTGTATTGTAATGAAGTACTATCAAATTATTTTTTATCAGTTCTGTTTGGTTAAATAGCTAATAGTCATAAATTATCAAATTACTGTTGCAGTAATAGCTGTATTTATCTAAAGTGTTCGCCGATTTATATAAGATATGGCCTGTCCCAAACTGTTTATTTATTTAATTACAAATAAGAAGTGTATAAACATACGCAGAAGCACTGTGTGTATGCAAACACCAGAATTGTCAAATCTACATCCTCTTACCTTACCGATAGCTACTACATATGAATCGATTAAATATATGGCATCTGATGCCTCCTGCAAATAGCTTTCTAGTACGTAAATTAGTCTGGCGTAACTTAGTAGACAAATGGAAAGTTAGAGACATGAGATTTACAACTATTTTTAACATGGCGCCACTGTTTAGCATAATCTAAGCTAAATACTAGTGATGGGATGTATCGACTAAAAATAATCGATTACGATATATTTCGAGATATCTCGAGAGATCACATAAAATTATTCGAATGATTTGAGAATTTAAAATTTTCAATTTTGTCCATTTCGGAAGCGGGCGTTGAAGCGATACCCATTACATTAGCCAGCTGCAAATGTCTAATGCGAATATAATTATGAGTCGTGGGATTTTGATGCGCACAAATCACTTGGTAACAATGCGAATGTACTAATTTAGACAGAATTCTCAGAATGCAAATGAATAAAATCGGCGCATTGCCAAGCACGGAGACCAACGAGATAAGAATGTTTTGATTTGTACATTCGGGTAATGCTTTTGTGTGTCTGGTCACATTATTAGGAAACAATTTATTTTCAAAATAGGAAAATGTACCCACTTTTGCGGTTTATAGAAATATTACTTTTAAAACAGGCGGGAATTAGCGACAAATTGTGATAAAATTAAAAAATACTGTAAGAAATCAACGTTTTTCTAAAGGAGACACCGGAAGTTTAACTTGCGTTCGTAAGTAAACAAGATAAGGTAGTAAGTAGGGGCTGGAAATATTTATCGATATATCGATAATATCGATATTATCGATAATATCGAATAACTATAACTTTAAAACAATTATCAATATATCGATATTATCGATAATATCGATATATCGATAATATTGCCAACGTCGGTAATGTCGATAATATCGATAATTTCGATAATACCTACATAGAAAATCGAAATATAATAGTGATAGAAAAAATGAAATCCAAGAAATATTGGAGTTACTAGACAAACATTAAATTGATTATTGTAATTGACGCAATTATTGCAACAACTGAACAACTTGAATATCAACTCACATTGATTTGCAACTTAGATCGCCTACTCTACTTTAAACTGATGGTTATTCCCTTTTTTTTATTATTATCGATATATCGATATTATCGATATAATTTCATTATCGATATTCCATATTAAATTTTCAATATTGCCAGCCCTAAACACAACACATCTTTTGCATTTATTACATGCAAACAACGTCTAACATTTTCACATAATCGTAAAACATTTACTGCTGATCAAAAGAGGTCAGGGTAAAATGGTCGTTTATCCCTGTGTACAGATTCTATTGGTACTGAACGAATTATTATTATTGCTTACCAAAAAGGTCTCAACGAATTCAATAACTTCAAAGAGTCTCAGCAATGATTGCACCAACAACAAACACACTAGTTCATGTTTTAAATCATCACGAATTAATCGGAACTGTATTATTTAAAGTTAGAAAACACCCCGAGATTAAGCAAACACACGTACCTTTATATAATATTCATTAATAAGAAATCGGAACTTTACGCTCATTTTTATTTTTTCCGAAAATAGTCGAATGCATTAATTAAATGCACATCTGTTACCACATTTCGCTTTTTCAATCGTCAACAACTCTTATCAAGTGCTGTTAGAGATTGGACATCAAATAATTGTTTAGTAGAGATGTGCTTGTAGAAAATTGTATTTAATACAGTGAATCTACCTGTAGTAGCTAGAAAGAAGCTTGAAGTAAGTAAATTGAAATCGACAAATTTGATGAAAAGAAAACACTTTTCATAAAGATTGAGTAAATTCTATATAAGGTAAATAAATAGGCCAATTCAAACATTTAAAAATTTAAAAGTAGATATGAGTAGCGATTTAATTTAATGTTTTTTTTCCAAGTAATAAAGCTTTAAAATCAAAATTTCGGGAAAAAAGTGTTTAAATTTGCTGTATTTTCAGATCCCGTTTAGAACCTCAGTTTCTATGAAAAATGCGATTAAAAAAACATGTCTAGTATCCGCTTCCGGTTTTGCATTATTACGTTCCTCGTTTAAAGCGTATTTTGTTGATATATTGTAGTGTTCGAAAGCGCATCGAAATCGACAAGGACGCGCCTAGCGTGCACCGCACGCGAACGCTATCGTAAAGGGGGTGCTAAATCTTCCAAAAAAAAGCAAACAAATAAAAAAAACCGAACCGTAACAATGCCTACATCAGCAAAACCACCGAATGAACGTCCCGTGAAAACGGGACTTTCCCGATCCCCATGGTATTTTGCTGTATTGTTCTGAAGCTGTGCAAACCTAAGTGAATATTAGAATAAATTTTAATTTTTTTTACTTTTATTTATTTTGTTCTCTGTGTGAAAGTGAAGTCACAATAATTAAATCAGAAAAATAGTCAATTTGGCGCGTAAAATTTTGTGTTTTTTTCTCAAATTTGTCCCTTCAACACCCTACTTACGATAGGGCGCCAAAACAAAAAATTTGCACACGGGCGCCTAATCATTTAAGCGCGGGCCTGGAAATCGGCTAAACCGTTCGGGAGATAAGTATCGTACACACTCACCTATCCAGAGACAGAAAGACATACTGAAAGTGTAGGAGGGTGATAACACACTGTTGTGAAACTGCTTATACCGTCTGTCTATAAAGTACCCCCCCCCCCCCCCCTTAACTAACTTTTGAACGACTTGATATTTTACACAAAATTTGGTGTGCTTTAATGGGAAATGAAACACTATTTTTTGCCCAAAACTTAAATTTTGTATCATACAAAATGGCGACTGGGCGCCATTTTGAAATTTTTTTTAAATAGAAAGGGGGTCGAGTGACTTTTCATTTGAAAGGTCTTTTAATTCTGCGTCTGATCCTAGAGTTTCGAAGAAAAATATTGAGTCATAACAAAACGGTGGATTTTAAACAAATGGACTCGCTCAATTTAAAATTTGATTTTTTTATTCAGTAGTCCACTTTTTCATTTGCAGTACAACATTTTCCCAGAAATAACTCAGGTGGCTGGAAATAATATTGAAAACGTTAGATATGTTCCAACAAGATGGTTAGCCGCCTCATTATTATAGACCTGTTTCTGACTTTTTCATCGGACATTTTCCTGGAAGATGGATTGGTGGCCTATAGAATAGCCGGTTCGCTCCCCAGATTTAACCCTCTTAGATTTTTTCTATGGGGATATCTGAAATCGAAAGTGTACAGAACCCGTTCAGAAACAATTGAAGAACTGGAGCAACGCATATTACAGAAGTTTGCAGAAATATCACTCCAGAAACTTATGAAAATGTAAGGCAGGAATTTCATAACCGACTTTTTATGTGCCAAGAAGTGAATGGTAAACATTTCGAACACTTAATTTAATTAATTTAAGCTTTAATTCTTAGTTTTTTTAAATAGACTTCTTTATCTTCAAACGTTGTCATTTTGTTATGGCTGAATATTTTTCTTTGAAACTCTATGATCGGACGCAGAACTAAAAGACCTTTCCAGTGAGGTGTCACTCGACCCCACTTTCCATTTAAAAAAAAATTCAAAATGGCGCCCAGCCGCTATTTTGCATGATACAAAATTTAATTATCGGCTAAAAAATAGTATTTAATTTCCCATTAAAGCATTCCAAATTTTGTGGTAAAATATCAAGACGTTCAAAAGTTAGTTGGGGGGGGGGGTTACTTTATAGACACAGTGTATATGCTAATAAAATTTAGAAATACTGTAACATCTATAAAAGACAATTTTTTTTAAAGTTTTGATAACAGCACGTAGTTACTTAGGTAGTTACTAAGAAACAATATTCAAAATTTATAAATGTTTCTTATTAAAATTATTTTTGATGAGGCATTAGGGGGGGGGGTACAGCCCCTATAGGCTCCGACCCCCGTGGTAGGCGCCTGTCTTTCAACGATCACTAAAAATAAATCTACCATGATTGCATTTTGTTAAGTTGTTAAAATGCTTGGAGACAGTACCTACTAATTTGCTGTTACTTCGAAAAGCTCCTGCGAAATTATATGAGTTTCTGTGTATAATTATGAAGCTCATTTGCAAATATGTTAACAGCCATGAGCAATGACCTTACTCCAATTGCGTGCTAGTAAAGGGAGTGTAAAGTAATAATGGTAGTGTCTTGTAAACGAGTAACACTACACGTAAAGAAATAGAAGATTTCTGTCTGGCAGTAGTTGTAGTAGTAGTGGTAGTACAAAACACGGCATGCTTCTAACGATAAAATGATGAAGTGGTCGCGTGTAGTGGATCTAAGCAATATTTCAAGCAAGGCCAGAAGGGCCACTACTACCGAGTGGCTCACTTTAGAAGATATATGGTTATTTCTAATATTTAAGGGATTAATTTTCGAAACACATATAATTCATTGTTATAATTCGAGCTATAACTTAATTCGTTTGTGCATCGCGACTTGTTCCTGTCTAGCGGCAAATTGTCGTAAATAAACTACAAGAAAATATTAGAAATATTACCTACATTATTCACAACGTACGCTTTTGCTTGCCGTACGATTTTAATTTATCTAGTCATCTTGTCCGTAAAGTCAATGAACAACTTTGTACAACTGCTTTATGCCATTGCGGCATATGCAGTTAACTTTTGAAAGAACTAAACAGCATTTAAGGTTTATTACCATATAAAATAGGTGATTTAAATCGCGAGGACGTGTGGCGTGAACGAGAAGGTATCCTTCGCACTATGTGGCAGCCCTATTATGTGAAAACTTGTAGAAAAAACCAACTGCCTATAAGAATGCGGTAATTAAAGAGATTAATAGGCTTGGACTCGTTCCCAGTTCTATTTGATGGCTCTATTCTGTTTTATACGCATATATAATTGCTACTAATGACTTCGTAGAATATTCAAATTAATTTTTCATCCTCGTTTTAATTGCCGCCCTTATCATAAACTTTCTTTTACGAACTCCTCGCGATAACGTTCGTTTCTTACTTAACATCTACCTCGAGAATGGCATCCTCGATTACAATCGAAACATATTGGGCAACATACATAAACCGATTTCCCGATACAGATAAATTAGTAGATTACTGCTTTCAGAAAAGACATGGCATTTTTGTTTCATCATATTCGTGTTGTAATTAATTTTAACAAGACAAAATTCTTCCTGTTGAACAAATTTTTGAATCGAAATGTTGGTTCGTAAAAGTGAACCACATAATCTACATACATTTTCTCAGAAATTTAAGCAAATCATAGGCGTACAATTGGGGGGCGCTGTAATACTCCCATAACGACTTATCGCTCGCACTCGCAAATTTTAGGACTGCAAGTCCTAAAATTTGTGAGTGGTAAAGCAAAATTATATTTAATTTATTGTAAATAAAACAATTCTTAACTTCAACAAGTTTTGTATTTTAGCTTTATACGTATTTCAACGTGTTTACACGTCATTATCAAAAGCAAGATTAAAAGTAAAACAGTTGGAGTTGCTGTAAGAACAATAAATCTTCATATTTAACTTGAATTGAACGAATGAACAAATTGATGTCTTAAATTCACCGTTATTAGACGTTTTGGAATGAGAAATCAAGTCATCTGGACGCAGATACAGAAACCCAAGATCAAGTTATGATGATTTATTGTTCCTATAGCAACACCAACTGTATACTTTTAATCTTGCTTTTGATAATGACGTGTAAACACGTTTAAATACGTATAGAGCTAAAATTACAAAACCTGCTGAAGTTAAGAATTGTTTTATTTACAATAAATTGAAATGAACTTCAACGAAGTAAAGCTCGAACTTATCAATAAAATTATATTTAGTTTAAATTTCGAAATTTTCTCTATTCCATACATCTGACTGTTCTGTTTTTTTTATTTCCAAAAAATAAAAGTGGTTTGAAAAGTATTTCGAGGGTAATGAAACTATCTAAGTACGCTCGTGAATCAAACGAAAATATTCATCGGACATTCCTAAGCAGTTAAACTGAAAGTTATTGCCAAGACGAAAAAAGGATGTGTTGGAGAGATTTGGAGCAGCTAATTTCAATTTCGTGTAACGTCTTTTAAAATACTTAATATTCCGCCCCGTCTGACATAATAACATGCTCAGTTTTACACGCATGATTTCAAGCGCGTTGCTCAAAAAGAAATTTCTGGCAACGTCTTCGTTGTTGCCGTTGTTCTTCGACTTGATTGATTACTATTCTTCGGCGGTCTTTGACTAATTAAGGTTGTTGAAGTATCAGTTGGACGGTTATTTCAACTTGGTCCGCCAATTGATGTGTTAATGTTGCGCTTTCTCTTACTCCGAAAATTAATTGTAGGTATCAAGGCTGATGAATATACAACCATGGATATTCATTGGCCTTATTAAACGTAATTTGTTACCGAAACTCGAAATCGTAAATATCGGTAATGGCGTCGTTTACGTTTTGAGGTGTAAATATGTCACGGTGTGGTATAGGTAAACGTAATATTTTATCAACGCTGCGTTGTGTGGCCTTAACGCTTCAACGCAGCCTACAGTTTCGAATGAACACTTTTCTCTATATATTTAGATCTCCGGGTGATTGCCAAAACCTTGGGCACCTAGATATAACTTCTTGTTAACCTTTTCATATAATAGATACCCGCCCCCAGCGTTGTGACCTATCACCGTTGACAATTATTACAATAAGAAGCCGAAAATCTCCGATTATTTTGACATTGTTTTCAAAATAAATACGTTAATCTCAATGGGCTTGGAAATGCGTATTTTTTAAGATAATATGCCTTTGTGCCAAAGTACAAATCTTATTAGTGTTGGAGGAATTGCTTTAAATAGAACTTCATTATAGATAGTGTTATCTTAAGCAAGTTCGCTAAATCAATTTTAATTGTCTACTGCACTTTTTCTGAACTGGAAATGATCTTCACAATGTACATTCACAATAGCATTATTTGCTGCTTTTATGGTTTACAGCAATAATAATTTAATTTGGTAGAAGATGATCGTCTCCCGAAAATTTACCTTTAGATATTAAGATATTTATACACATCTGCAGCTTTTAATATTCATTCTATAAATTTACGTACCTCGACGCATCTACAAACACTTACCGGCCACAGTACATACACTACAGATTCATTTACTCGTGTTCATCTCGACCCCTTCCTTCAATTAAAAGGCACCCGTTAATGTGAATAGAAGTGCCGGAACAAGAACGATCGCAAGTGCATTTTTTCATATATTTGAAAACAGGGGAATCCCAAACTGCATGCGCCTAAATTTCTTTGTATACCTTATGTGGGAGCAGCTGATTAGAAAAAAATTTAGTGCTCTTGGCAAGTGACAGGTAAGTCATTCTCTATCTTGATTTGACTAATTTCCACAGCCTTTGCTGATTAATCATTGCGAAACTTCTTCATGGATGAAAAGCAACAAATGTACAGATAATATTTTGTAAAAATTTCAGAGCGTTAAAGCCAAATTGAACAATTGCTAAAAAATAAAACCGAACTTTTTTTGTTCGGCGCATGCTTATAGCGTGATGACCCCAAGGAGACCTTATCAGGCAATAATGGTATTAAACTTTGAAATTGGCAGCTGTGATAAATTTTTAAAAGTTTAAATTGGCGCTACAGTACTCGACATTGTTTACAGATAAGAGATAACATCAATTTGTACAATTGATTGGTGTTGTAGCTTTAGAGTGTGACAATGAAGTATTGGATCAATTACTTACTTCCGCTGATACTTTGTTTTAGGATAATAATAATTGGATGGTTATTTTTATTAGACACTTCATTCAGTAGCATAAACTAAAGCGCTTTTAGTATTACTATTGACAAATCTTATCAATTCCAATGTTAGTTTTTGTAGTTTCAATTATTAGTGGTATTTTCTCATAACAGTAATCTACGAAATCTAGTTTTACCGAATTCTAACCGAAACCTCAAGTAGATATTATATACATAACTAGATAACTAGCATTTCTACCGAATCGCGTTTTTTCTCTTGGAAGAGTTAAGTTTTTATTTATGTGGTTTTGACCACAAAGCATAAATTATTTAGATAATGACATTTACCACATAACTGTTTGAATCGTAGTCGAAATTGTATGTGAGACTTTACAATACTCCATAAAAAAATTTATGTATTTGTACTGAAAAATAACGGTTGTCCTGGTATTGACTCCTGGGGAGCACCTAATTTCTTTGTTTCCAAACCATTGTATGTTCATACTGATCTCTAGAGCGCGGATTTATAAGCATTTATTTTTTGAAAATAAGCGCCTGTAATAAAGCTCGAAAGCATGAAAAATCACAAGATATATAAATAAAAAACGGTGAATTTTTTATTTGAATTGCATAAGAATACGTTATTGTTACAAATATTTCAATACAAAATGAAAACTAGAAAATGTAATTAACAACAAATAAAATTATACTTTGATATACATTTCCTTGCCGTTCAAACCATGTTTTTATTAAAAATTTAACTAAAGCGTATTATGGGAAAACGGCAGAAATTTTTAAAATCAGTTTTAAAAAATACGACATATTACATAGGCTTAACTTACGCTTTTATTGCAGCTTCTGCAAAATATTTTGTTATTTTCAATAACCAATTGAGGTAAATCTTTTAAGCCAAATTGCCGGCACGGAGTTATCCTTCACTTTAGGCATTTCAAATTAAAATTATTCGCAAAACATCACAACACAATGGAATGCTCCGGATTACTGTCGTTAACAAAAGACAAAACAATGTTTTTAGTCTTTTTACAAATAAACGCGATACACTATTGTGTGTGGCTTTCGATAGGTGATTCCCCGAGCGCACTATTTGAATGTTTGTTTGGTCTAGGAGGGGATTTCTGGAATGTGGTGTCAAAACTCGGTAAATTATTCTCTGAGTTGTTCAAACTAAAAAATAGTAATTTAGTTAATGTTTTAACATATATTGCTCAATAACTGCCCACACAATCTTTTTTGATTTTGTAGACTAATAGAGCTATGAATGAGCTACAATTTGATTTGCGTCTGTGTGACACCTTCTATGAATTTTTGAAATCTAAAATTCCTACCTTTTTAGTTAATTCACGGGGGACGATAAAAAGTTTCTATTTAGAGTAATGTGCTCATAAGTGATAGCAAAATAAAGTTTTTAATTTAAATTTTAGGTACAATAATATTTAGGGGGGGGGGAGCTAATTTGTCCTTCCATCAATTTTTTTCATTCGACTCTGGTTTTTTGTAATTCCGAGAAATCTGTTTTAAAAAATAATCTAAATCTATTTCTTTATTTTGTATATTTCCATGTTCAAATCTTTTTTCCTTTTTGTTAATTTTTTCAAACCAAAAATTACAGTAATCATTCTGTTTTTTTAAGCTAACGGACTCACCGTTGTAGTTTTCCAGATCTAAGGAAAATGCCTCTATCAAAGGTTTTCTATATTTAATTGTCATAACGTCGCTAATAGCATTTGGTGCTGTTAGCACTCATTTTATTAATTATTTTTAATAACTTTTTTCATGAGCTCATCCATATCGGAACTAACTGCAGTTAGATGTATCTTAATGTTAATTTCAAGATTTTCTTCATTTAAAGTTGCAGCAACATTCCGCCAGTTTTCTACTACTAAATTTAATTAAGTTGGAACCATATAAACTAATACAACTTGTAAGTTCTTTTTTTTAATTTCTTGGTCTTATTGATTTCCTTCTAAGCATTTCTGAATACGTTATTGCGGTGTATCGAAATGAAGGGTACTGGTATCTGCTGATTTGTGTTACTGCCTCAGTCGAACGAAGATGCAGAAAGGATGCCAGCCAGCATTCTTGATTTCGGCATACCACAGTAATTTGATACATATCACTGCAGCAGCGTATGTGCAGGTTTAGTGTATTACAATGCCAACCTGGTTGCCATATATGGAAGTTTTTGTTTCCTGACATCCTGACGGATATGGACTACCGATTGATTGTGTTGAACCATCAGCACGTGCTGTTATCGCAGCAAGTTGGTGCCAGTGCACGTTAAATGCTTGCAGCTAAACCACGTGCATGGCCGCGAAGTGGTCAGTGGATCGGATCGTAACTTTTGCTCTATTCCAATCGCCAACGGGTGGGTAACCGTGTTAATGTACGTAACAGTCTTGTTCGTGGGCATTCATCGCAAGTTGGTGAAAGAGTTGTCGGCGAAATTCATAACGATTTCAATTCGCTGGCTAAAGTAGCGAAAAGAAGGTTCGAAATGTTATTAGGTTCATTTATAAGCTGGCAGGTATCCGTTGTGTGCAGATCTTATTATAATGTTGGTGTCAGTGCAGACGCCGTAGCGCAATTTCAAAGAAATTCACTTCTTATTCAACTAAATCTTCAAATTTCTGATCGACTCGTTCTTCCTGTTAAATAAAATTATAAGGCGTTTGCAGGGCAGCGTTAAGGCATTTTCAGGCTCTATAGACACAAATTTTGTACCGCCCTTAAAGCGCCACAATTTTTTTTACCTTTAAGGTCATTGATCGTTTAGTTAATCTCGGTTTTAGCTACAGAATTATTCATAGTTAATAAGTGATATATAAAAAAAATAGGTTATTGAAAAAATATTTTATTGCGAGATATACATGGCTGTAAATACAATTGCACCGCTAAGCTGCATGGCTGCTAGTTCCGCCCGCGGCGGGACTCGGACAAACCGCTTCGACCGCCTCTGGCACACGCCTGATACAAGTCCGGGAAATCAAAAAGAATACTTAAATAACTTAGCCATTTTTTTAGCAACATTAAAAGGTCCTCTCAATAATATGTAACGTTTAAAACCTAAATTTTAATTGGTTTTGTTTTCGTTATTTTTTTCAGAATTTAAACCAGTCTGGACACTTAGAGAGATGGACATGATAAACTAAAATGATAGTTGTAGCGTAAGAAATTTTACGTCAAAAGATTTTAAATTAACTAAAATTAGATGTTAAGTCGGATGACTGTGCTGGCCACTACATTGTTCAAATGGGAATAATATACTTAAAGGGGTAACAATAATAAACTAAAGACGATAGTTGTGGCGCAAAACATCTTAAATTAGAATATTTGAAATAGTAATAATTAGGTAAAATTAGAATAGTTGAAGGAAATTAAGCCAGGTGACTATATTGGCCATTACAGACTGCAAATGGGAAGGCGCTCCAGACCGTTAGAATAAAACAGTTTTGGTGGTGGAAAAAGATATGAACGAGTATTGTTTGCGTAAATAATAGCAAATTTAAACCAGTGTGGAAACTTAAAAGCTATGGTAGTAAGAATATAGTAACAGAAGAAAAGTGTACCTAAGGAATTGGGAGAATTAGATGCAAGTCGAGTGACTATGCTGGCCATTCGTGGCCAAAAACGGGAAGGTGTTCCAGACTGTTAAAACCATTCAGATTCGGGAAACCCAGAAATATACTTAAGTAACTTGGCTATTTTAGAACCAAAAGTCATCTCAATAATATGCAATGTTCTTAAATTTAACTAGTTTTGTTTGGGTAAATATTTTCTCAATTTAAACCAGCCTGGAAACTTAAAGAGATAGACCAAAGTTGATAGTTGTGGCGCAAAAAATTTAATATGAAAGATTTGAAATAGTAACCAATAATTAAAATTAGAAGAAATTGAAGTATGTTAGGTCGGGTGACCGTGCTGGCCACTTCAATAGTTCCCACCCAATCTATTTGAAAATACTGGATTTAGGTTGCTTCAACTTCAATCCATTATATAGAGGTGCCCCATCCTGTTGGAATCAAACAGTTTTACACCGTGTGGTGTGGTGGAACTATTAGGAAATGTTTTTTGTGAAAAAATAAAGGTGCCACCCGCGAAAAATTTCCTCACCACTTGATGGTTAGTTGGCCGTTGAAATGCAAATTACAGTTTGTATTTCACCGGTATTATTATAAAGATTAAACATATCGCGTGTTTTTCCTACACACACAATTTGTTGCCGTCCCCAAAGCATTGCCGCTCTAGGTCTGTGCCTATGGTGCCTTATGGATAATACGGCCCTGGATGTATTAAGATAACAAATTGAAAGCATTTACGCTGTTGGGACCGCAATTATCATTTGGACTGAAATATCCTTTCAGCGCCCGATTTGTAATATCTAAACACGCCAGTGTTTGTCAGTTCTGCGGAACATTTTCAAACCCACCTCGCTATAAGAGTCCCGTTAAACGAGATTGCACTTCTTGTCAAAATATTTGTTTTGTTTCCAGTTTTTGCTACCATTTCGATTCTTAGAATAGCAATTCTTTCGGTCCACACGAACGGGGTAGCCACAACCATTTTTGTCTTTGTTCGATTGACCATCGAATTATTATCCTGACCACGATCAGGTTAACTGTATTATTATAGATGCAATAAATAGTGATACAAAAGCTATAAATTAACTGATTCACTTTTGAATGCCGCAACAAGACCGAAAACCTACCACAGACCCCTCCAAATACCATATTTAAATAACCATCTCCATATCGTCTTCAGGGAACTCATCTCATTAAGTTGTAATGGTTATGTTATCTATTAATGAGTAAAGCCTTTCTATTTAAGATTTCATTGTTACGCCTGTGAGCATTGTATAAAAATAAAATGTTACACGGGTTGTACTTTATTACCTATTATGGCTGCCGCTATATGATATATTACTTGAAACTTGAAACAAAGTTTGATATTTTCTTTTAAATTTCTTTCTAGATTTGAACAAATATCAAACTCTATAGCTACGAATCGTTTAAGTTCGGTAGAGCATGAATGAAGATTATGCAGTTATTGCTCTGTAACGTAAACCAAGCATTAAATAAAATGCTCGTTATTGGTTAGGATCAAACGAGCGGGCGTAGTAAATGTAATTCATTATTAGTCTTATGAATGGACTCTATTTTAGTTCCTACTTCCTACAGAATTTCACCAAAGTGTGTCGGTTATCTGTTTTCTTGTGTGGTTTTTCCTAATGCTGATGGTTTTCAATAGCAATCTCACAGTGATTTTCATACTGAAAACAAACGTTGATACACGAACGTTAAGCCCAGAAAAAGAAAAATTGGAGAAATACAGATAATTTCCTTATCAATTCAGTACACAAACAATACAACATTTGT
Organism: Ctenicera cuprea; assembly: GCA_958336395.1. NCBI lineage: Eukaryota > Metazoa > Arthropoda > Insecta > Coleoptera > Elateridae > Ctenicera > Ctenicera cuprea. The sequence goes on from OY284496.1 coordinate 4,459,645, forward strand.
TGTTAAAGTTATGTAAATGTTATCAATACTGATGTGCATCGCTATCTACGTAATTAAAGACCATAGTGTTTTCGCGTATCTTATGTCGACAAAAATGTAACAATATACATCATTAATTAATTCTAAATCAGTGTACAAACAAGCACCGTCAAATCATGTTAAAAATAATTACTCTGCTGCATAAATTAAAAGCATGAATGGCGAGCTCGTGTGCCATGTCCGATGTGTAAAATCTAGATCCCGTAGGTGGTGCTTGCCGTATTAGTACTGTTAGTAGTAATAATAGTGGTAATATTAGTGTCTATTAGTTCTGTTTACATCATTTCCATAACAGCCACACGTACTGGAGCTAATTTGCAAAAGTAAATAAACTGTCATCGCGCTGTGCAACAAACTACTGTTAGAACTCTCACACTAGGTAATTATCGTAATTAAAACTTGATCGGTACACTTGTTGGCAAAACTAAAATTTAAATTCAATTTCAATTGCTCGTATTTTTTAGTTTCTTTCCTAAAGGTTTTCGCTTAATTTTTTCATGTTTTAATTGTCGCGTAATTAAATTTGCATAATTAAATTTTTTTTTTAAACTTAAAAAAAATCATAATAATGCGGAAATTTTGCGGCACAAGCTTAAGAGTAGAAAATAGAACATATTTGATGATACCCATAATAATAGAAGGAATGTGGGTTGAATAAATAACGTTTGTATAAATCAGCTGCACTAAGAATGTCATTAATGTTAATTAAATTATTCTTGAGATATTCTGAACTATTTGCTATTCTGCGATAAAAATCTAATGAATCTGGCCACTCAAGTATACATACAGGGTGGCCAGAAAATATGGAAAGGACGTGCAAAATCGTGGAGCTATGATTAAAACTGGTTACACATAAAATTTGGAAAAGGGCGTGTTTTGCTTAAAAATGTTTGGGACAAAAATTTATTTAGTCCAAAATCAGTAGTGGATCACAAATTCCTGCGCCGATCCAATTAGCATCGCCCCCAAAGAAAATAATGCAATGAAAGTAGAAGAAATTGTTTTTAATGCTAGGACCACAAATTATGTATTCCGCGCAAAAAGTTTAAACGTCCTTATATACTGCCTTCCTCTGCTATTTCCTTGAAATTGAATAATTACAAATGGGGCAGTGGACGTCCTTCCTGTTTAATTTGCAAGTTTTGTTTGTACAAACGTTTAGAAAAGTTACAATAACCATTTTTAGGCAAAGAACACTCAATAACAATTCAAAGATTCAATAATTAATTATCAAACAGGTTTGTTATTTGGTTATTATTTGTTGACTTAATTAACTAAAACAGCTTCAAACGGCATTTTTGTGGAGGCATTTTATACGAACACACAGATAAATATATTTAAAACGCTCGTCAGCAAACATAAAGTGCCGCAGTAGTGCAGAACCAAATGCACGTTATAATTGCGAAACAATTACGTAGTATGCTAGTCTGTGATTGGTCGATTAGAGCTCAAACGGGGGTAAATCGGTGCACATATCTTCTTTAGTAGGCGAAAGCGTCTTGCGTTAACTATCCGTTTAGGTGTGCTGCTGGCAGCTTTCTTTTTAATGCAGCTCTTATGGAACTAATTTTATTCTAGATATCAACAAATATTTTGAAATTTAATTTTGGCTTTTTTGACAAATCGTTAGCTCAATTCAAAAATTAACCAGATACTGGATGTTAATGTTCCATCGGTAAGAAGTGGGCTAATAATTTGTTGTCCAAGGCCCCCATACCAAAATACATGAGTAACCTGTTTTGTATTGAAACATTTTTATTAAAGAAATTTTTGGATCAAATTAATACTACTATTAATGGAACCATTATTCATTCGTTTGTAGATCCTTATTTCAGATGACCCCACAAGAATAAAAACAGAAATGTGGTCGGAAGATCTAGCAGGTTACTGGATATTCTCTAGCCATATTTAGAAACAGACGATGTAGCAATTAGCAAATATGTAATACATGTTGAAATCATATTTTGCCATTTTTGGTACTTTGCAGCGTTATGGTTCCATTGGTAGGAAGTGGGCCAATAATTCGTTGTCTTGTTCCCATACCAAAATGTAGGAGTAATTCATTTTTTTATGAAACCATTTTTGTTAAAAGACTTTTTGGTTAAAAATAATATTACCGTTAGTGGAACCATTGTTCGTTCGTTCGTAGATCTTTTTTTCAGATGATCCCACAGGAATAAATACAGAAATGAGGTCGGGAGATCTAGCAGGTTCATGAATGTGCTCTATTCATATATTTGGACACAGGCGATGTGGTTATCAGCAAATATGTAATGCATATTGAAATCAAATTTTGCAATGTTTGGTACGTTTACAGCTTTATGGTTCTATCGGTAGGAATTGGGCCAATAATTCGTTGTACTGCTTTGATACCAAAATGTACGAGTATACTGTTTTTTCTTAAACCATTTCTATTAAAGGAATTTTTGGATAAAATTAATATTACCGTTAATGGAATCAGTATTCTGTACCTTGTGGTCACCCTGTATGTGTGTGTACACAAGCTATTTGAAGATCCTAACTACATTGACCAATTGCGCCAACGTTATGTAGATAATTATAACCTTCATTTCGTAAGGTAAACGACCGATATGCGATAAGCGAACATAATTTGTACTAGACTTTTTACTACTTACTTTACAGGGAGATTGTGTCACAGTCAGGTTTCACGCTGATATTTATGCGATTGCAATCGCACAAACGCACCTGCAGCCGCGGATTTCGGAAGTAACCTCGTTAATGATATTTCTGCATTTCCAAGTTAAATTACTAAACTTTCTTAATAAATTATCGAGCGATTAAAACACTAATCAATTCAAGTCAAAATATTTTACGCTTGGAAATGATAAACCGCAGTTTTTATTAAAATTCTATTATTAAATTTTGACGGAAATACACAGTTTTGGTATTTAGAACTTCAAATAGTAATTTAAATAATAGACAGTAATATAATAATAAACAGTCATATAAACGTCATTGTGATTTATCACACCCGGGAATGTTTGTGGAAATTAATTAATCCGCAGTTCCTGCGACTATTATAGGTGAAAGCTTTCCCACACTGTAAACTGAAAAGGTTGATTATTCTACCTTTAAAGGCATTACCTATATCCAACCTTAAGGTATAATATAAATACCTTGTAGTAAGGTATAATGCAGCCATTTTACCTTAACCGATATTATTGTACCTTAGTTAAAGGTATAAAATTATACCTCAAAAGGTATACCCTTCTACCTGGAGGTCAAATTAGTGGTTAATGCGGAGGTATAAGAAAAAACCATGGGGTACATTTTTAAACCTCAACCGACTTTAATATACCTCATGTTGAGTTAGATAATTCCACCTTGAGGTATAAATTTACACCTCAACGCCTAAACCGTTACTAATCCAGAGGTAGAAGAAAAAACCTTGGGGCATTTTTTTACACCTCTAGCGATTTTATCATACCTCATTTTAAGGAATAAAATTCTACTTCCTTAGTATAACATTATACGTTAAAGCCGAAACCCTGACTAATACGAAGGTAGAAAAAAAACACGTTAGGATATTTTGTAACACCCTTACTGATTTTAATATACGTTATTTTAAAGAATAATGTTTCTCCTGTAAGGTATAATTCAAACCTGGAAGCATTTCTTTTTAATTCTACAAATTCTTACATTAATTGTTTACGAAATAAAATTCAACCTTGATGCTAAAAAGAGTGGCCAATATAGTGCAAAAGTAAATTTAATTTTTAATTAAACTTTAATCCTCTAAATCTTTTAAAATCCTGACAGTTTCTACCGTATTTTAATTTTTATTAGCAGTGTGAAGATCTTCCAACACATTAATTTATTTTCGCTTCAGAAAGACAATGAAATAAATCAGATGTAAAAGTGAATATGTAATTATATTTATTTATTTAGTTTAGTAAAATATAATACTTAACATATAAAAAATAAAATTAAGCAAAAACAAAACGATATACAAAAATAATTATAAATAAACATTACATAAAATAATTATAACATTTTATTAAGGACCAACGCAATCTGTACCTTGTATTGACGTAGCGGCTCTTCCAGCTCACAAACATTGGCCGACAAAAAACTTAATGTTTTTGCTGTACTTTTGGGTACCGTATGTTAAATAAAAAATAATGGCTAGAGTAGCTTCTAGTGCCTCTCCGAAGGACTTCACCTCGCATACTTTTGTATGATCCGCACACACATAGCATATAATATATGCTATGTGGAATTATTTGGGCCGGACCACGATACTTCCTATGCCGCTACCGGGTAGTAGGTAGTATTTCAGGCTCCTGCAATTGAAAGAAAATGTGCATTTAGAATAAACTCCGTTTTCGCGTAATATTTTTATAAACTACCTTTTTTAATTAGTTGGAGGGGATTTTCCCTGAATAAGAGCGGCAATAGTATTACAAATGATTCCCCTTCGGTATCTGAAAGTACACACAATAATAATTAGTTATACACTTGTACTGTCGATATTTCGTATGCTTACCAGATAAATTTAAATTACAGCCTTTGTCGATGGTCTTAATTTTCATCATAGTTCGAGTGTTTTAATAAACTTAAGATTTTTGTCCTTTTTCCTCGTTGAAAAACAATTCCATTCTATTGGAATTACTCTCTTTGAAAAACAGCTGGCAATTGTTATTTGAACATTAAAATTTGTTTTATAAACTCCTTTGCAAAATTGTAGTTCATTTCATCTCCAACAATCTGATCAGCATAATCGAAACTATCAATATTTGCATGTGAAGGATACTCATTGATATTAATGGGGACTTCTGATTTAATTATTTTATTTATAACACGGTCACGTTTTCGGTAGCATTTAATAAAATACTTGTGGTTTTTCTTACAATGAACAATATAAGAAGATACACGCTGGTATGCTTTTAAACAGCCATCAATGTAACATACTATATTGCATTGCGTTAAATAATAATCGACAATCTGCATATGTTGCAACATCAATTGCAAATGAAAAAAAGTTTTACCACAGATATAACAATTGTACATATTTAGTTTGTAAAATAACTACAAATAAGAAATTTAACTTACCACTGCAGGAAACAACGTCGATTTAAATTTAACACTTTTAACGTTCTAAACACTTTGACTCGACTCGTCAGCTTTGGTGCCAGCGGATAGATATAACTACAATCCGAAGTGCAATTGTTACCTACCCTCTTGCTATTTTACCCACTACCCCGAAACAATGGCAGGTAAACCCAACATTCCAAAGACATACTTATCTATGCGTCATGTCCAGTTGCCAAACAAAAAGCTTTTAGAAAACGATGGCAACTTTTACTGTTAAGATACAATAATTAATAAATAAATATTTTTGTTAACATATAAAATTAAAAAATAAAATTTTGATTAGGTATGTTTGGTATGGTCTTTTTTAATACACGATTGTTTTCCGCATAGAGAAAAAAAAAGTTCATATAATAGCCGCCACGTCAATATACAAGGCAAAGATTGCGTTGCTCCTTAGTGAAATGTTGTAATTATTTTACTTAATGTTTATTTATAATTCTTTTTGTATCTCTTTTTGTCTTTGTTTAATCTTATTTTTGTTTAAGTATTATATTTTGAATAAATTAAATAAATAAGTATAATTATGTATAAACTTTTACAACTAATTTAATTCATTGTCTTTCTTAAGCTAAAATAAATTAATGTGTTGGAAGATATTCACACTGCTAATAAAAATTAAAGTACGGTAGAAACTGTCAGGATTTTAAAAGATTTAGAGGATTAAAATTCAAGTAAAAATTAAACATTATTTAAGCACTATATTGGCCACACTTTTTAGCATCAAGGTTGAATTTTATTTCGTAAACAATTAATGTAAAAACTTGTAAAATTAATAAAAAATGCTTCCAGGTTTAAAGTTGTACCTTAGAGGAAGAACATTATTCTTTAAAATAACGTATATAAAAATCAGTAGAAGTGTTACAAAATATCTTAGCGTGTTTTTTTTCTAGGTAGAATGATACACCTCTTGAGGTGGAATTTTATACCTTTCAGTTTACAGTTTACAGTGTATATATGTACCATATACAGTCCGGCTAGTGACGATAGAAAATTTCTCTTTAAAAGGTTTTTTTTATTCCACAAAGGTAGAAAGTGCTAAGTATCGGTTAAGGTATTTTATTTTCGTTGAAGACGTTTATTTTTCTACGTTTATTCGGATATTTGAGGTAGAATAAAACACCTTAAGCTGTAAGGTTTTAATAAATCTCTTGGGGTATTTCTTTCATCCTTTAATTCCGGATTATACCTTTAAAGGTAGATACAAATACCTCAATGTTTGGATTATACCTTTTTTCAACCTTAAAAAATAACAGTGCATCATATCACCATATCGCTGCGTTTATAAACGCTATGAAAAGACGTAATTGGTTATGTTCTGCCTCTTCAAAAATGCGAAGCAAAACTTTAATTTAATCAACGTAGCATAAAAAGCAAACGTTGCCAGCTATTTTCCACATTAAAATTCAAATAAGGTACCATAGATACAAATTACTTTGTAGGTGATTTAAGCGAATACGAATTTCAAACAAAATAAACCAACACACATCGATAGGCTTCATTGCTTAGGCTTAATTTTAAGTCGGTTCACGTAGCAAGGTAATTCTTGAATCTAAATTAGCGCGAAAGATAAACTCGATTAAATGGACAGTTATTTCTTGGGACCCATCATTAGCAACTCATTTCGAAACATTCTATCTTTTGTAATTGCAGAATATAAATTCGGCTTCAGTTTAAATAAGTGACCCCAATTAGGTGCAATCTAATTTTGGTCTTACTATATTTACACAAGAACATTGTTCGTTTATCAATGCAATCAGAACATTATTTACGCTTGTTGTACGCGCGTTACAATGTCTATTCTGCATTCCATTGCAAAAAAAACACTTCACATATTTTTGTGTAAAAGATAGATATGATGTAGAGGTGGCAGAAAATAGGCTTGATGTAACTATTTCCCCGTTTTTTTTTAATAGATAAGTGTTTAATCAGTGCTTAAAGTATTAATTTTTTTATATAAATATTTACATTTTTTTATATTGAATAATGTGTTTATTTCTTATAAAATCTTGACGCACGAAGTGAATAAATAGTATAAATTTTGTTAGAATTTTTGTACAGTTACTAATTTACATAAATCCAAAGCAGCGTGCAACAGAAATAATAAAACATAGATTTTTAGCGTTTTACGTGCATTTATCGAACGCTCTACTTTTAACAACAATAAAGCGAACACGGTCTAAACTCTAAAATACAGCTAGAAACTTAAAATACTATAAAATTTTGAGTTCATTACCAACGTGTAATGGAATGCAAGTTCAAATGTCACGTGACGAAATGCTAATGCTGTTGGCGAAAAGACTGGTCAAAAAACACGCGTTCCTCGGTTCTTAATATATCCATTTTGGCTATTTTATGAGATCTAGTCGCAGCTTCACGATGATGGAGTCATGATTATGAAGAAAGGTTGTATAGCATGAATAACATTGGAATTGCAAACTAACAAGGCAATTGGGCATTTATGGGGTTTGCATGATTGATGGAGTGCGTGATTACCGGGGTTGGTTGCTTACTTAAACCACGCATCTTTGAATTGCAAGCTAACTAGCTAATTGAGTATTTATGGAATTTGCAAGATAGAAACCCTCTTTACGATGATACGAAGACGAAGCCAATTATTTGATTAATTATACCTGAAAAGATAGCCAAGTTTCATTTCCTTCCTACATTTTACTAATATCAGAAACTGATTCCCCTCGAGTTTTAGAAACGATGTTTCTTAGATTTATTCACTTCATGTTTTTGTTTAATATGCCAGCAACTACTCTCATCGTGTTTTGAAGTGAAACTTCTTTGTCGGCCGGAGTAACCACGCGAATGCGTCACGGTAGTAATGGAACGGAATACATGTCGCCTAGATGCAGACTGAAGCGATCAATGTTCAGTTGTGCCGCTACAGTCACACCTCCAAACGAGTTTATTTTGTTGCTTTGCTTATATACCCAACCGCGAACAGCGCATATAGTGAGAGATATGATTTGTAATACATTTAATTGAAGATTACATTACTTTCGAATTATCTTTTGTACAAAAACAAAAAAAACTATTTTCAATTTTAATATTAAAATTTTAAACATTAATAACGTTTGGATATGAAAATAAATTAGAAATTGATGAAATTCCCATGTAAATTCGGTAAACGGTAAAAGTCGGCTTTTTCATAAAAAAAACTTCTGCGTAAAACTAGATCATACCGACATATTCTTGTTAAGTAAGTTTCTTGATATATAAAATGGCCATTTACGATTTTTTGACCCGTACCGAATTTCATTATTAATAAAAAAATGTCCAAATCGCCAATTTTCAAATTAAGCGTTTTTTAGCAGATATAACGTAATATTTCGAGAAGTACTTGGAATATCGACTTGATTTTCTTTTGTTTAAAAGCAGATGCATCGCTGTCTATGATCTAATTTTTATTTCCAAAAAAAATTAGGGCTAGTTAGTTCAAATTAAAATTATAATATATTAATTTGAAAACAAATTTTATTAGAAAAATAACCAGTAATAAAGTTTTCTTAAGTTTGAAACCTTTCAAGAAAACTATAAAACAAAAAAAAATTTCAAAACTAGACCAACGAACCGGTCTTCCGTTTCTTAGTGTAGAAAAGCTATATAAAAATGGAGAAATCAAACAACACCATCGTGGGGCTGGTTGGCGGATTGCGGGAGGTCAAGGAAATAGTGCGACAATCAACTGATTTGCGCATTTTTAGGCTGTATAACCATAGCTCTTGGGCTATAAGCCCAGGACTGTAAGCAGTCATGAATTTCTCTAAATAAGATAAATAAACACACAAGTAAATCAATTTATATTCAAATTCTAGGTTTTCTTAGATAATGAGCCAAATTTTCCAATAAATTATTATCCACTGCATAAAAGCACTTTATTGGCTAGCTATAAAATTTAGAGGAATTTATGGTCTGTCGAAAGATTATTCTTTGAAGCGCTCGATATAGTGTTATACGTAAGTTTACTCAAGGCTTGTCTTGAAATTTCTGTTGAATAAAAATTATTAATAAGTAACTTCGTTGAAGTTGGTATTGATATTAAATAAAGCACTTTAATAACGCCAACAATAATTATTATTTTAACTTTATATGTATTTCAACATGCTACTTTAAACACTTTGTTTAATTCAAAAGGAAAAAAAACAGATGATTTGCTAAAATCCGGCATTTACAAATTAAATTGTTCGCATTGTAATTCGGTTTATATAGACCAGACAATTAGAAATTTTGATTGCAAAACAAACACCCACATAAATCCAATTACGCTAAACTCTTACTGGAACACAATGACAATGTCTATAAATGACATCCACTAACAATATAAAAAATGTTTACACTTTTGTGATGATAAACGCAAGTTGGATATACTAGCAGCTTTTGAAATTCGCAAACATTTAAAAACTGTTAATGAACGATCAAATTGATCTCTTAAATTTGCCCTTATTGGACGTTTTGGAATAACAAATTAAGTTGTCTGCAAATATAGATAACTAAGATGAAGGCATCAAGTTCTATTGTTCCTATAGCAACACCATCTGTTGACTTTAAATCTTGCCTTTGATAATGACGTGTAAACATGTCGAAATACGTATAAGGTTAAAATAAATAAATATTACAATTATAAAGCATTTTATTTAATAAGAATAAAAATTACGTTTTCCATTAATTAAATCATTTGCGATTTTTACCTTTCTTAAAAGTAGTGAAATTTTTGATATTAATTTTGTTCGTCAAAGATTTCTCAAGTGAAACTAAAAACCTCCAACGATTTCTTAGTTGACTATATTTACTCTTCCCTGCATATTAATTGCAAATTTTAATTTACTTTGGCAATGGAGAATACGTTATCAAAATAAACAACCTAAGCGTGTGATCTCAGGTGTTTTCAAAATAAGTTCTAGTACGTTTCTAAAAGGAAATAGAATGATATTCCAAGGGCAAAGTGATGAATTAAAATTATTTACTGCAGATATAAATCTTAAATAATTTTTGTGATCCAATTTAAGAGTAATTCCAGATAAGTATCGTTAAGTTTATTTATTTTAGGGTTGATAAAAACCTGTTTTTGTAAGAGAAATTGCCCTATTCGAGCTGTTCAATAATTGCTTGTTTATATAACCCTAATTAAGACATAATTATTGTTTGTAGTATCGTTTAGAACGTGTTTGCTTGCACCTGGGCCGTGAACAAGAAAGAAAGAGTTACTAAAATTGTTTTTTTTTCAAAAGTTTGAGATCCAGTATATGAAAATGTTTAGATTCAAAAAAATTAAAAACGGTAGGTCGTTTTCCTTAAATATTCACTTATAAGTTTATAACCAATGTTTCTTCCACATATTGTTTGTTTAAATACTTGCTTAACTGTAATCAACTGCTTGGTAGCAAACAGTGAATAAAAAAAGCTCACGCAGAGTTACGCCACAAATTTAAATTTACTAACATGTTTTTGTTCAATAAGGTTCTAATGGTATTTTTATTATTTATGCAGTTATTAGAAGCACATTACTATTCATAAAAGTGTGCATAGAATTTCTATTATATAAAAATATGGTATGGGTTTTACAAATTACTAATTAGTAATTTCGAGTAACCTCCACATCCTTCTATAAATAGCGAAAATATTGTAATGAATACTTAAGATAATATTTAATAATTTTTGATAAAACACAATTTCTTCATATTATTCATTTTAATTTCGTTTGTGAGGTTTTGCTTGCTTAGAAAACACTTAGTGTATTTTGTAGTTTTAAATTAAGAGTTCGATGGGGGCCATATGAATATGATCTTAACAGTTAAAGTTATTTATTTGTTAATATTCGAACCAAATAGGTTAGCCCAAGTAGTTCGCAGTTCGATTTTTTTTAAATTATTTGATTTTTTAAATTATAATCAAAATAAAATACAATTTTGTTTGAGAACTGCTGAGACTGGTAGAAAATGCATTTAAACTGACTACAATGTTATTACACCTATAAGGATGTCTTCTAAGCACGCACAGAAACTTCAGGAGTTTATTTCATGAAGAAATGTTTATATGAAGATATGTCCAAAAATGATTCCTTACGGAGTTACAGCCTTCTGAACAGAGAACAGGTTAATTACTTTTTTTTCGATAGCTTTCCTAGTAGTTGCACTAAAGCTTAGGAGTTCTATATGTAAGCACTACTGATTTAGCTTAGTATTTTTGGTAAATTTTGTTTAAATAAGTGCACCAGAGGCGTCTTGTATGGGGGGAGGGGTCACTTAATGTTTTCTTTTAAATATTTTAGATCGTTACAAAAACACACAAAAAAGGTACTCTTGTTGAAAGTCGCTAAATCTAATAGTTTTTGATATAATTTAATTTTTATGCAAAATCAAGTTGCGATGAAGGTTCCAGTGTTTTCTAAGATGTGATTATAGTCACAATAGTTACAAGCTTTCAGACTAGTCAGTAGTCACACTAAAATTTTGAAAAATCAAATGTGAGTATTATTCAGGCAGCTTAGTGTTTCTACTTTTTCTATTTTTGTTTGAATAACTGTATTAGATCATTTTTTTTGTAAATAGTTTAGATCTTTGGAGTTATTGAAGTTTTGATTTTCAAATCTTATTCTTCATACTAAGTAGTAGTAATCTTATTTAAATTAAAGCCAATAGTTTTCAAATAATTCAATGTTTTTGTTAAATCGTGTTTCTACTTTTTCTATTTTTGTTTGAATAACTGTATTAAAGATGTCTCATATGGCGGGGGGTCGTGTAAAATTTTTTTTGTAAATATTTTAGATTTTTGGGAGTTATAAGTTTTGATTTTAAAATCTTATTTTTCATACAAAAGTAATCTTATTTATTTTAATTAAAGCCAGTAGTTTTCGAATAATTCAATGTTTTTGTTAAATCGAGTTGCCATGAAGGTACACGTGTTTTTTTAAATGCTAAAATAGATTCTACAATTTTTGAGAATAAGTGCTACACATAATAGCAATAAAAAAAAGTTTGTATAAATATGGTTCCAGAAACACTTTCTACGGAGTTACTGCTTCTGGAAGCGACAACACTGTTCCCTCTTCAGTAGGCTGTAACTCCGTAAAGAAGCTTTTCCCGACCCATGTTTACAAGCATTTTTTCATTGCTTTGATGCATAGAACTTACTCTTAAAGTATGTCGAAACTATTCAAGCATCTCAAGAAAACACACAGCTCTTCATGGCAACTAGATTTTACAAAAATATAATTATCTCGAAAACTATCGATTTTAGAGATTTTCAACAAGAATGTTTTTTTGTGTATTTGTAGATGGAGAATAAGATTTTATAACCAAAACTTCAAAAATTTTAGATATTAAATATTTAAAATAAAATATTACATGACTTCACCCCTCCCCCCGCATGAGACACCTCTGATGCAGTTATTCAAACAAAAATTAGTAGAAATACTAAGCTAAGCAAGTAGTGCTCATATATAAAATTACAAAATTTTAGTGCAACTGCTACGAAAGTGATTAGATTGGTCCAGTGATCCATTTTCAGGAGCCTGCAAATTAATAACAAAGCGCTACTGGGCCCATGTTTATAAAACTTTTTTCATTGTTATCAGATTCTGTATCTATCCTAAAAGTGCGTTCCACATGTGCGAACCACCCTGTATACAACAACACAAAAAACACAAACAGAAATCAGAAGTAACAAGAAAAGTTCAGTGAACCAGTTTCTAACTTTCGAAATAAAAAGTTGTAGGAATGTAGAGTTTAAATGTAGCGTGTGGTTATAAAAACAATCATTTCTTTGAAGTTAACCACAAAGGATAACATGAAAAATTTCTAAAAAGTCTTGGACATTTCTACTTTTGTACGTTTTTTAGCACGGCCTAGCAGAAAATATTTTATTTAAATCTTGTCACGGAACTAAAAAAGTATTTTTACTAAAAAAAATGACATTCTCTACTGATTATGTATTTGTTATAGACATGGCCCAGAAAAAAGAGGTTGATATATCTAGGACAGGGTAACTACAGACTGATATAACTGAAGCTAACGTTAACAGCATGCGGAGGAGAGACATAAAAACAGAGTAACAACCATTCGTATCATTGTTGTTTTTACGACAAGAATGTGGAAATTATGATAGAATCAAAGAACGCATACCAATGTAAGAGTGGATTTAAATTAATTTCGTGGCAATACGAAAAATGTCAAGGTGGTACTAAAAATGATCGAAAATCAAACATTTTTAAAACATATCCGATTGGGTCTTGCTATACTAGATTAGATTCTTATCTGCTTTACAGAAAATTAAACTAGCTTTACTACACTTTCTCTTCCCTCCACAGAATGACGTGAAGCTGCTCCGTTTTTCATTAGTCAGTAATTGGATTTGTTTCCAAAATATAGCGATATATACAAGGTGTCCCGTAAGTAATGGGACAACGTTTCTGGGGCGAAAGGAAACCGTTTAAACTTAACATGTTTTAGTAAAAACCGTTCCCTTAAAAATTTATAAGACCTTAAAGAAAAAAATTGTGTTCCTATTTTTAATTAAAACTGACAAGCTGCTAATTAGGTCTAATTGAAATTCGGTATGGTTATGTTTCATAGGTTTAGAAACACGATGGTCTGTCTGCCTTATTTTTTTGCTGTTTGTAGAGGTCGCTAGTTATGCCACTTCGGTTCGATATTTTGGTACATAACTTTTTTGCTATTAACTTTTTCTGTTAAAAGTCGATAAAATAAACTGTTTTCGAGGGATACTATTTCAAAGTTTCAGTTAACATTAGAAAATACAATCACTCAATGTTAAATTCTGTTAAACTAATTATTTATGAAAATAAAACTGAAGTTTACTTTGATTAATACTATTTTTTTGTTCACTTACTCACTTGATAAAATGCATTGAGTGATTGTATTTTCTAATCTGCACTGAAATTTTAAACAGTTTTTCTCGAAAACGGTTTATTTTATCGACTTTTAACAAGTATACTTTTTCTTCGTAAAATTAAATTCTACATCCGAATTTATGGTTAAAAGCTCCAAAAAGTAAACAGCAAAAAAGTTATGTGCCAAAATATCAAGCCGAAGTCGCGTAACTAGCGCTATCTACAAACAGCGAAAACATAAGTCGTCAGCCCATCGTGTTTGAAATCTAGAAAACATAACCATACCCTATTTCAATTTGATCCGATTAGTAGTTTTCAAATTTTAGTCAAAAAATAAATAAAATTTTTGTTTAAGGCCCTATAACTTCTTAAGGAGGCCCTTTTTACTAAGGCATGTTAGGCTCAATCCGCCTACTTTAACTCCAGGAAGCCATACCCAAACGGAACACCCTGTATATACAGAGTGTTTCGAAACTCGCGGACACAAACTGTGGAGCAGTATTCTACCAAAAAAACTGAACAAAAATGCCGGTACGATTTACAGAGCATAAAACAGCTGTTTTTTCCATATCAGGGTTACTTTTGCGCTATTTAGGAGGACCTCGGAATAAATTCTTCTCCTCCTCAGCGAAGCCTTCTAAAAAATTAAAGAACTAAAATTTAGAAAATTGATTTCTCGTCCCGATCACGAAGCACTGTAGGTAAATGATAACCCGGAACGGAACACCGGATTTCCGATCTCCGAGTCCTTACAGCTCAGAGATGGTAAACGCACTACCCGTTGCCTGTTTTATAGCAACTGCTGCATTTTTTATGTTTTACTTTGTTGGCTTTTTCGTAACACTAACAATAACAAGAGGAAGATAACGAAGGAGATAATGCGCTACCAGATATAGTATCGCTTTCGGTGGTTCAGATTTCAGAACCACCTAAAGCTATAGATCTAGCTGCTTTGTTACTTGCCATGAACCAAATAGAGACAAAAGAAAACCCTAAGCAACGTTTCACTGCAAAAAATATAACACATTTTTTGATAATGCTAAATTATAAACAAAGAAAATAACCGTACTCCAAAATAACTTATATTTCTCTAATAAACATTTCTCACGCTTAAACAGTACTTTCCCATTTACTCGCGTAAATAGAAAATAACAGGAGAAAACATTTCGCTTGGATTTTCAAAATAATTTTAACGCATAATTATTGTTTTTGTTTCCATAAATATTTTACATCGTATAAGTATAGAGAATTAGCTACTACATAAGAACAAATGCTTCGCGCATGCGGCATACCGCTCGCTCACGTAATGTCCAACAGAGCCCTTGCTGTACCAATTATCGTTAGCATTTTCGTGAAAACAAAAATCAGGGTTTTTACTTTTTAGAAAAATGTTTATTTGGAATTCAATAAAACTAGAGACCAAAGACTAAATTCATCAGCTATAAAGTTGGGTGGGAGGGGGAGGACTCTTAAATATTAAATTATGTAAAAATTTTAATTCCATTCTTATTCTACTATCACTCATGAGCAATTTACCTTAAACAGAAATGTTTTATTAAGCACCCTTTATTAAATAAATTGAGCAAACTATTATATTTAATTAAATCTTCTGAGTCATCTTTGCATAATAAAATATTTGACTAATAAAAAAAACAATAATTAAACATTTCACAACTGTATAGTCATAGTTACAGCATTCGGAGAGGTTTTTTCCTACAGAAACAATTGCTCAGCAAGAATTAATTTTTTTAATTTTGTGCAACATCATTGTTATTTTGATTAATAATTTTTTGGCGTCATTTTTAACGGCACTAAGGTGAATGAAATTCTAAGATTTTAGACGTTTCAATTTGAATAGTTTCATATTTCATAGTTCCTCAATATTTATTTAAAAAAAACTATTTTATAGATACAGTAATTCAATGGGTAATGTTTACTAAATAGTTTTATAGCTTTTATTAAACATTTAATTTTTAAACTATTAATAAACAAATGTGAATACGTATTTTATTTGTCAAATACTTTATTATGCAAAGTTGTCATCAATAAAGATTTAGTTAAATATAATATTTTGTGTAACTTAAAATTTAATAAACAGCAGTACAGAAATAATTTTTAGCTGTTATTAAATAAAACTGACAATTAAAAATTAAAATAATAATAAAAAAACAAGCAGTGGGCGGGATTTAAACCGCTGCACGTTCGGTACCGTTGTTTGAGTTACTAACATACCCATTCGGTGAGAGTGTAATTTCTGAGTTATAAGTAAAAATTGTGTATTGCAATCGTAAATTAATTAATTAAAGCCGTAATTAAATCGGAAGGTTACCAAAATTTCTGCCGAATAATACAAAAATTTCCGTTCTTCGCCGTTGTGACTTATAAAATTGACGTGTGCATTTCAGGACATTTTCAGTTTCCCCATAATATCTGCCTATGTTCGGCTAGTCTTGGGACACATTGTATAGCTTAGCCTTCGCACGGGAAAAAGATAAAAATATAGTTAGAAGGCGAAAATTATCAGCTCACGAAATAAAGCTAAAAAAACTCTGTAATTGAATTTTCCAAAAAATGTTTGTTGGGATTATCGAATACCAGTGATAAAAAAAAACAAAATTCCGCAACACAAAAAAATAAATACTACTGCATCTAAAGAATAAATTTAGAATGCTATTGTGTCGTTACTGGTGAACGATTTATTTTAAACGCGGATTAAATATAAAAGCATTGTTTTCCAAATTTCAAAAATTCGCAGAGGACGTCACAGAGTAATTACAGGATTGAGGGAAAAAACAGAATAATGAACTATTCCTTGTTCTTTTAGCTTAAAAAATTTGAAAAAATCGTGTGGTCAGTTAAAAAAATAATATTATTTTCAAAAATTTCTGCGAACGTATTATAAACTAAACAAAAAAAAACGAGGCAGTCGCCGGAAAGAAGCATTTGATTTGTATTGAGATATTGTATCAAAGCTTGCATTCACATTTTTAAGTTTTGTTTTTGAAAAAAAAAAGATTATTTCAAATTTAAACTGTAAATTTAATTTTTTTCCAGTGGGGAAAAACATATTTTATATTTATTTAGCAATTTCTCGGTTGCTGTGACTATGATTTAGACTTTTAGTTTTTCTTAAACATTCTGCCTGTAAATTATGCATACCTACACGTTCTTCTACACAACAGCTACGAAAGAAATGTGAGCTGGTACATAAAATGGCTTAAAAAATGTTAGGAAAACACTTATCGGCAATACATTTGCAATTTGTTATTCTGTTCAATATTGAGACGTAAATTACATTTTTATATCGAATTCAATACCATAAGATGAAGGTATTGTTTAATGTTTATATTTTTTCGATGGTCACTTTCTTTATGTGTCGTCAATGTGCTTTTGGTGGAACTCGAAAATTCCGGTTTGTGTTTAAAAAAACTTTTTTTTCTCACACTATTTAAGCAAATTTTAGAGTGTTAACAAAGTTGTTCTAAAATATCGCTGGATATCCAAACTTGTTTCAGAAATTGGTCTCCCGAGGCTTGATTGTCGTTTAGATGTGTAAAAAATGTGCAACAGGTGTTAGCAAAAAATGCCTTTTCAATACACAAATATGTAGCCAAATTTTGTATTTGAAATAATGAGGATGGCAAAAAAATTCTAAAGATGTCGCTGCGTTTTTTTCCGAAATTGTTGAGGTCCCGAAACATTTTGATGCCAGAACGTAGTTTTTTGTTTAAATTCGATTTTCCCAAAACGTTGTCGGGACATGTAAAATTCAACGATTTTCTTGCATAATTGGATAGATTCGTGTCGTGACTTAGCCAAAGAGTAATGGCCTAACCAACCTGATATTAAGCAATTCATTAAGGCTAATTCGAGAATTACACAAAAAAATAAAGTTCATTGACATTATTTCTGTTCGATTTTCACGTTTACAATCAAAATTAGAATCTTGAAGAAATAAATACGCCTACTCACAGGTAATTGTTTAATTTTGATACAACGTCAGTAGCTCTTGTGGTGAGTCTTTTAACCATATGTATGGAAATAGGCAGCGTTTGTGAAATCGTGCGTACTCAAATCAACTTTTACCAAATCCTTCGCTTATTCTTATTTTATATGCGTAATAAAACTAGAGGCCAACGGTAAAAATACGCCTGATAGATATTAACGGAGTAGGTAGATATGTTCGGATAGCACTCTCCAAATACACGTGAAGATATTTTGCTCATTATAAAGCAATTTGATCACTAAATGATATTTTTTTATTTAAATGAAGCAGTAGCGTAATTTCATTAACCCAGTAATCCGTATTTATTAAACGACTAGTTAGCAGTTATACGAGAACAGCCGCTATTAAAATGCCACATACAAAGTGTTGAAGCAGACAAGACGAAATATCCCATGCAGTCCAAACCAAAAATATTAACAGGGTAGAGTCGGTAAAAATTTTTCAAAGGTGAGTAGTACCGCAAATTAGCAATTTTGAAGCCAATCATATTTTGTAGCAGTTTAGTACTTCTTTGACGTGAACTTAAATCTTCTCTATCTTTTTCAACATAACTTGTTACTTAGCTGGCGGGTAATCATGCAAATGTAAAATTTTGCACAACGAAGTTATGAGAAATATTAAATTTTTGTTCATGGAGTAAAATCTCGTATAAAAAGTTGTCAACATTGGAATTGTTTGATCTATAAAGAAAATTGATAAACGGTACTCGTAGATATCTGCTGTTAATAAATTTGCTGTTTTATTAACTGATAAGTATGCATCCATACCGGAACTCGATGCTGCGTGTAAATGCCAGCAGTTAATCTCCAATAAATTAAGACGCTATAAACATTAACCAACCGTTTGTGGTGAGTTTAAATGAGGTACAAGAGCTTACCTTAATAAGGTAATACTTTTTTAAATATTTCCTCGGGAGCTTTAATTTTGTAAGTAACCCTTTTTTCAATTTTTATTTGAAAATTTTCGGTAGCTATCTAAAAATTTTTTTTGTCGGATGTAACTAATTTTTAGAGGTAGTACTTAAACTTTGTCAGAATTTAATTTGATGAGTATCTTATTTGGTAACATCTATAAATATCTGAATTTCTACAAAACTGCCTAACCTAACCAGTTATTTAAGTGTTAATAAATTTATCGATTACATACACATTTTAATTTTGAAATTATCTTTTTTTAATATTTTTTTAATCACCGTTTCAAAGTACATACTGATGTAATAATGTTTATCGATCCGTCTTGTATTCTTAAAATCCTAGAGAAGAAACATTCCTATATTGCATCAAAAGAATAACATTTAAAAATGAGCGAAGCACTTAGCCTGGACATTCGTATACTTTTATATATTTAATCACAACAACTACAGCACATCTAACTAAGAACTGTATTCAGTTACGTAAGGTATTTACGTATAAAATTCTGCTAATCCATCATTGCAAGAAGAACAACTAAACCACCTGCCGGGTAGAAATTTTAGGCTCATCGGTACAAACCTACAAAGTAAACTTTTGGCTATTATCACGGGATTATACTATGTTCATCTACTTCGCCTATTCTGAAGTTATCCTTGATGCTCCTATGCTGACTTAATTGATTTTTTGATGTTTTGGAAGTATTCCTCAGGATTAAACAACAACGAACAACGGAAGAATAAAATCGTTTTCTAAAATTAGGGAAGGAGGGCAAAATTTACCCCCCTAAATATTGCTGCACCTAAAAATTATGTTCTAAATCTGATTCTACTATTACTCATAAACAATTGAACTCAAACATAAATTTTTTATCGTCCCTCGTTTATTAAAGAGAGAGGCGTGAATTTTTAGTTTTCAAAAATTCATAGAAGGCGTTACAGATTAGTGGACTAGCACATGAACCAAATTGTAGCTCATTTCTAACTCTTTTAGCATATAAAATTTAAAAAAAATCGTGTTGCTACTTTTTGAGCAGTGTGTTTTTGAATGTTAAAATTTCTCAATTTTAGTAGTTCAAAAAGTTGTTGTAGCTTGTAACATTGTGTACCCTTCGGGCATTTCCAATATTACATTTCATTACAATCTCATAACGCGTTTTTGAATAAATAGGCGTTAAAACTTAAATTTTCAAAAATTCACACAAGGCGTCAGAGAGAAATTTACGAGCTGGGACCAAACCAAATTGTAGCTTATATTCAGCTCTATAAGCGTACAAAAATTTAAAAAAAATCGATTTGACAGTTTTTGACCAACATTTCCGAAATTTTGGAAATTGTTTTTACTTAATAGCTTTTAACACTTCGAAAATGTTTGTGCACAATAACATTGTGGTTTTCTAGGGCTATTACTATAAAAAAATTGAACCCGACTGCCAACCTGTTTTTAAGTAATAAAGCGCTAAACGCAAAATTTTTAAAAAATCGTAGCGGCCGGCATTTTGTAGCTGGAAAATTAGGAATGAAAGCGTTACATTTGCCCTAAAGTCTTCTATTGGATTTGGTTTTCCAATTTATAAAATTTGGCCTGATAAAGCAATGCTAACAAAAAAATTCCAACTTCCGCTTCCGGTTTCGGATTTTTTCGAAAAGCTTATTTTGTCTATGAATTTTAGATATACCCTTAGATTCCAAACCCTTATCAAAATCGGACCATCCGTTTGGGAGTTATGATGCATTACAGACATACATACATACATACATACCCACCTACCCACCCACAGACAGACATTTTGTAAATACAACTTTTTTGGATGTTTGATGTATTTCCGTCAAAATATGAGTTTTGAAAATTTTCGTGAAATCAATAGTGAATGTATAGGAAACTAAAAATTGGCAAAATTTTGGCACTTAGAGTTTTCAATTGGCAAATTAGATTGTTTACAAGCGACTCCTTTTTACTATTATCACGGTGTTAATATCACAAATTTTATTATTATGTTTATGGGTGTAGTAAGTTAATGTTGAGACAAAAATAGAAGAAAACCAAAAAAATAATCGAAATCGTCGTAAACCATAAAAATTCTTATTAAATATGTAAACAGAAATAAAAAAGTTCTTGTAATTGGATAACCTAAACGCAGTATGACCTCTGGTATTGCACGCATATGTTGTTTTCAATATAAGAAATACACTAATAATGTTTTAAACATAACCAGAGTCGGACTGTTCATGAAAACTACAGTTGGTGAGAAAAATTCATGGGTCAGTTAAAAATACTGAGAAATAATTGATATTTTTATTAAAAAAATCTTTCTTTGCTTAATAATAACTAGAACCTTTTGGGGCGCCACAGCTGGGTTACAGAAAAAGTAGGTGGGCCGCGCCTTTCCTTACTTTGAAAAAAAAAGAGGTAACGTTATAACTAATATTAGCGCAAAATTATCCTGCGTTTTCTGCGTGCCACATCAGATTTATTATTAACTTTCAGGATGTGAAACAACTTTTTCATTTTTAAAGTTTCTGAAAACAAAATTGCGCAATCGTTATTAAAACATTTTGAATTTTTATTATTTATTATTATACAGTGTCTATAAAGTAGCCCCCCCCCCTGCTAACTTTTGAACGACATCAAATTTCGGCACAAAATTTTGTGTGTTTTAATGGGAGCTTAAATACTACTTTTTAACATATATTTAATTTTTGTGTCTTTTAAAATGACGGCTGGGCGCCATTTTGAATGATAAAATTAAATACCACGGGGGTCAAGTGACGCCTTATGTAAAAGGTCTTTTAATTCTGCGTCCGATTCTAATGTTACAGAAAAATATATTCATCCAGAACGAAATGACAAGTAATTGAAAATAAACAAGTTTATTTAAAAACTAAGAATAAATCAAGTGTTCGAAACGTTCGCCTCACTATGAATACGTAATAGTTTATTGTATTTTCTATATAATTTGCCTTTCAAATATTTCGTATAATCAATAAATAATAATAAATTCTATTTTCCTAAGCAATTATGAAAGAAATATTTAATATTCATTTTCTTACAAGGTGGGCTAGTTGGTGGGTCAATATGTTTAGGGGTGGGCCCGGGCCTACCCGAGCCCACCCGTAGTTACGTGTCCGATAATAAGTATCAATATATCATACCGGGGACACCTAAACAGAGCTCGTGTGGGTTTGGTGAGTAAAATTTGCACATGCAAGTTGCACTTTCACAACTCGCTTAACTTGAACTCTTGAATTCTCTTCCACGATACTAAAGGGTCCCTAGAAAGTAAAAATTGCGCTAATATGGGCTATAGTCAGTGCTGGAACTAGCATGGGGCGAGCGGGCCATTTTTTTCGCACGTAACAATTTAGAAAATGCAACTTGATTTTTTTCTACGAAGGCGATAATTCTATCCTGGTCAAAAAATAATATCTCTGTAGATTTTACGATTTCCACATGAAGTTGCCAGTGCGCAGTAATATCGACTTCTTTGTCATTTGACTGTTGTCAATAATAAAAAGTTGTTGGGGTGCGATACCTTTATATAGAAAAAGGCTGCGCGTTCGTATCGTTGAATAGTAGCAAGTATCGCCATTATGTGACGCCTTGTCTCAATACCCACTGATTCGTCATGGTTGGTTACGTTGGGGGGTGTAATTGTTATTTTTGTCCCCGAGCGCAAGAATACCTAGTTACGCCACTCTCTCTCTCTCCATAGTCGTATTCTTCGTTTCCGAAGATCGTGATTTGTGCGATGTATTAGTTTGTAGCTTGTATGATCTCCTTCCAGTGTTTTCTATCCTTAGCGTTTCTAGTGTTTACTTCTAGTTTGGTGCCCGTCAACCCTTCAATTTCATCCAGCCATCTTCTAGGTGGTCTGCCTCTCAATCGTCTGCCTTCAATCTTTCCTTGGACCATCAATTTTTCCAAGTTATTTATTATCTGTTCTCCGTGATATGTGGCCAAAGAATTGTAGGATTTTTCTCTGGTTACGCCACTGCCTCTTGTAAGTTGAAATAGGATATTTTTCGAAAAATTAGGAAAATTTAACTTTTTTTGAAAAAGACCATAATAGATTCATTACCTTTTAGGCTGCTTTCAAAACGCAGTTTTGCTATTACGAATGACATATTTTTACCATCTAACCAAGTTTGTTATATGTCATTCTCAAAAACTCACAAATTGTGCAAAATACAACAAATCATTGTGCTGTGCACTAAGCAAATTGATAATTGTTATAAAAACGAATGTTAGATTCTCTGATAAAACAATGTCAATGTCCCTTGAAATTTAGCGTGATCTCGTACCGCCCTTGCTCCGATTGTGATTTTGTACATTAAAAGTTCATGTCCCCCCCATGACTTTAGATTAGAATGAGAAGTGCATGCGTTTGTGTGTTTATTATCAGCATAGAAACGTTTTGTAATGACTAATGAAACTTCCGCGATTTATAATTGTGTTATGCTTATGATAAACAGCTTGCAGGAGTAAGAATTACGTACGCTGTGACGCAGATTTTTAAGGTAAATCCGTGCAGCATTCCCACTTATTATTGTTTAATACATTGCAAACTTGACGCGGGTCGATTTTGATTACGTTCGCGAATGTGTTGCAGGTACGCGACGGTTGGCACGTAGCTTGATTCAAATGCTCTAGTAACCTTCCAATTAACAATTAACGATTCTAATTATTATATGTACTTACAATGATTCATTTAATGCTAGACTAGGGATTTGTTTAAGCTCGGAAATAAAATTGTTTGATATTTAGAAACTGCGCATTCTTTTGCAAGGATTTTTTTAATATAATTTATGCGACTATATTTTCGCTAAGTTATTTTCAGCGTTTCTTCCTGAATTCATGTAGCATTTGTTGTGTGGCTTGATTGCTTCTAAACACGTATGAATACGCAGGATGTTTGATCTTTTCCGTCCATACCATGTGTTTATTTCTGTTGTAATCCTTAACTTAGCTCCAAAGTGCTTTAAATAATAGTCTGGCAGAATAGGTTCTTG
Organism: Ctenicera cuprea; assembly: GCA_958336395.1. Lineage (NCBI taxonomy): Eukaryota > Metazoa > Arthropoda > Insecta > Coleoptera > Elateridae > Ctenicera > Ctenicera cuprea. The sequence goes on from OY284496.1 coordinate 4,483,579, forward strand.
TAATTAAATTGTGTAGAATTGGTCCAGATGTTTGCCATAAGAATATGAATGAAATTACATTTTTTGGCGACTCAAACAATTTCTTGAATTTTGGTTTAATGCCACAAAAATCCAAAACAATTTTTTTGTGTGCGAAATAAACCGCCGGTTCCTGGTAGTGCATAGCTACCAAAAACTAGATAAGAATAACCTACATACGTTATCAGCTTGTTGTCACTGAACTTGACAATACTGATAAAAATTTTTTTTTAAATTAATCGTTTACACTTTATATGCAAGTAAACTACTTTAAGGTGTGGGAAAATTTTTACCTTCCTTGCTATACGGACTATAGCCAGAGGTATTGTATTCATCAAAGTTACTAATTTTTTGCCAAAATAAATTCTCTGGTAATTAATATTTTTGGTAAAGTACCAGGTAATTTATATTTTTGTCCGTTATTGTCGGCATTATTATCAAAAAATTTGAAATTATTAAAACATTGTTGTAACTGGACAATAATTTACTAATATAGTGTTGGCAATTTACCAGTAATTTATCGGTCTTTTGCTAAAAAAAAATGTAAATTACGGTAAATAGTTTCGTAATTTAACGGGTAAATTACAATTTTACATCAACGATCTGTATACGCTTTACAGCTCAGACGACTTAACGCAAAATCCCTAATGCAGGCTTAATAGATTGGTAGTCATACTGGGATGAAACCGCAACAAAACGAGATTGGTCTGCCCCAAAAAAGGGGGGTGTGCTATATTTCAATGCAGACGCGCTCAAAACAGAAATTCAAATTTGATTTCTACACATGGCGAATAGTCGATCTGCACAAGCGCGATTTTTATTTCAACCCCCGGTCACCCCCACCGTTGATTTATCCTTTTTTTTTTTTAAATTAAGGACTTCAAAATCAGTATGGACACGTTAAATGACCATAGGAACGACCTCCCAATGAGAAAAGACCTATAGCTTGTTTCGTTTAAGTTGTTTACCTGACCAATAACTGCCAAAACAACAAATCATTTTTGCAAAACGATTTTCGGCTTTTGACATTGTTTGCAGTGACAAAATACCAAAAATCATAAGGCCAGATAACTGTATTAAAAAGAAGAGGGAAGTGGAGGGGTGCTCTACTTTAAAATGGACGCGTTCAAAAAAGAAGCTCAGATTTGTGTTCTACGCATGTCGAATAGCTGATCTGCAATATTTGCTTAAAAATCGATACGGACATGTTAAATAACAATAGGAGCAGCTTTCCGTTGAGAAAAAGATCTAAAGCGTGTTTCGTTTTGGTCGTTTACCTGAACGTTTAATTTGAACGATTTTTTTGCAAAATCGATTTTCTGTTTTCAGCGGTTAAACATCAAAAAAGATGCGATCATGAAAGATAATTCTGGTAAAAAATAAGGGAGTGGAGAGGAGTGCTCTACTTCAGTATAGACGCGCTTAAAAAAGAATATCAGATTCATATTCTACGCATGTCGAATGGTGATCTGTGCAAGCGCGATCTTCCTACCACCCCCCGGACACCCGCACCATCAACTTTTTGTTTTTTTTTCAAACATGAATTTTCACTTCATAAGGGGTATGGACAAAGACATGTTAAATTACCATAGAAACAACTTTTCATCCAGATAAGACGTATAGCGTGTTTTGTTTTTGCGAAATCGATTTTTGCTTTCAGTGGATAAACACTGTTTGCAATTATAATATATTTGGACAATTTTTTTAAATTGTTAAAACTTTGTAAATTTTGAAATTTTTTTGTTTTTAAATTTTCAAAAACTATCAAAAAATTCAGTTTACAAAAAATTTCATAATATTCAAAACATTTCAAAATTTTCAAATATTTTAACAATTTTTAAAATATTTATACTTTTTCAAAATTTCTGTTTTGAGTTTTCAAATTTCTAAAATTTCCAAAATTTTAATGATAGATATGAAGGTCCCGTAGCGCTTGCCCGACACGTTTTTCTAATGTGTTGGATCAAGTTTGTTCACATTGTTAGACTGGCTAAAGTTATAAACAATATAGTTGTTTTCTGAAATTTGTTTATACCCATAGTACTAGGTAACCTGAATTTAAAAGTTTACGGAAGTGAAAATGGAAAGAAGGTTGCTGACTTGAATAAACTAATGTGTAGTAAGAGTAGGCCCGCAGATTCTCGTCGGTATTGTTCTCATATTAAACATTTGTCTCAAGTTACACAATTATCGGAACACTGAGTATAGTTTAAAAGCCTATGTAATCAAATATCTTAAAAATTCGTTTCGTTTCTGTTAAAACTATTCATTCTTACATTAGTATAATGTACTGCATTTTAAGAAATTTTATCTTACATTCTATTGGTAAAAGCACTGATGAACCTGCATTCCCATCGCACATTAAACTGGTATCCATTAATTTAAATAAAAAACCCTATATCTGATTTTATATCGAAATTAATTGACGTTTTATCGCTAGTAAACAACGACAATTATCACATCGATTCGTCTTCGAGTGCGACTAATTATTATGCCGGCGCGGCGTTACAACCATTAATGAGAAAAACCAAGCGGTGGCAATACGCGTGGCTACGTGATTATTATTAAAGACAGTAACGAGCAAAGCCTATAATCAGGCAGGTAATCTTGTACACGCACGTTGTACCACCACACCGTCGTGGTTTTCCAAAGATTCCACCACAACCATCCTCAGCGGATGGGCTTCGCAAAATTGGCACCTTTATGAATATCAACTAAAGACGCGTTTAGTTTAATAAACTTCTATCCAAAGCTTTGTCCTCTATCAAAAGACGTGCAAACAAAAATGTTAATGCAATCATGATTAAATAATAACGTTCATTGAAAGTCAGGTCAAAAGTCTTGTAACACTAACTATTAATAGCACGGACATTGTTGCTTATGGGTCAGTTCTAACATTTTTTCCAAAAAGTATAATCAGTACTTCCTTGAAGGTTTTTTCTATTTCGAAGGCCAAGTGGCGTCTACAGTGGGGAAAGAATCGTATTCTGTATTAATTGAAAGATTCTTTTTATTTATTTCAATTTGGGCATGTACTACGGAGGCGTTAAATACTGTAGTTATTTTAAACCCTCTCTGACACTTACATTGAAATACCCAAGGTGAAGTTACCGAGAATTGAACTCGGTACCTTTGGCGAAGTACAGCCAAAAGCGGCAACATTTAATCACCTCAAAAAGAACATCATTTGTTATGCAGCTGTGAAATGTTTGCTCAAAGGATCAAATTAAAGAAACATGAGAGAAACACTTCGCCTGGACTTTTTTTTCTTCCTTCCTATTTTTAAAAGTACTGTTGTATAAACGTTTTAGGACCAACCGCGACTATAATATAATTTTACGCCTCCGCTAAGGCAACTAGGCGGACGAAGTAAGCCACCAGTACAGAGGCAGCAGGACCTATACGTGGTACTTGTGGTAAAAACCCAAAAAGTTTGTTTTTTCTGAGAAAACAAAATTAAGAGGGAGAAAATTAACCCCTATAAATACTGCTATAACTAAATATTAAGTGGTAAATTTTATTCTACTATCACTAATTACTAATTTAGCTTAATCTGAAATTTATTATCGCCCCAAGTGTATTAAATAAAATATTAGAAATTTTCGATTTTCAAAAATTTATAGAAGGCGTCACAAGGAAATTAACGGACTGGTACGCCTACCAAATAGTAGCACATCCCTAGGTCTATTGCCCTGCGGAATTAAAAAAATCAAGTGACCAGTTAGCGGCTAGTTTTTGAGCAATATTTGTTTGAAAATTTACAGACCTTCAAAATAATTTCACTTTGCTATTTCCATGCGTTTAAAAATTTTCGCATATATAGTAATAATGTGTCCCCCTACAACTACTACAACACGAAATTTGCTCTCAATATGTCAGCTCGATTTTGAGTAATAAGGCGTTCAATTCCAAATTTTTACAAACTCGTTGCGGCCGCTATTTAAAGCTAGAAACTTCGGTAAAAATGCGTTGGATTTGCCCTAAGGTCTTCTATCATATTCCGTTTTCAGATATGGAAAATTCGACTTCTAAAAGAAAAAAGCGATTCCAGTTTCGAAGTTTTTTTTAACTTATTTTCTGGGTGAATTATTCAAAGCGCATCGAAATCGGACCATCCGTTCGGGAGCTACGAGGCGCACATAATCACATACCCACTCTCACACCCACAGACAGACATGTTTTAAAAAACCTGGGGCCCAAAATATGTATTTCCGTCAAAATCTCAATTTTTTATGAAATACGGATTTTAAGGTTGAATTTCCATCAGATCCCTGTAATGGTTTTCTTGTTTTTAGTAAAATCAAACCCATTTTCAGTACCTTGTGGAAATGGGGGAAAATAAATGAAAATAATGCAAGTGAAAGCATCGAAGAAGAAAATGTTTTGCCTCAACTACTCTTCGGAAATCAAATTTGAATCGATGTTCTAAAACTGTATTTCCAGAGTTTTTTCAGTCAATTTTAAACATAAAAGCAAAACTTTCACAGCGTGTTTTAAAAGCGATTTTCTCCAGTTGTAAATTTTTAAATTTATGCGTGTCGTGTGGGCAGTTCTTGAATCTAAATTATTTATTATTTTTCAAAGCTTGGGCTTTTAAAATTCAATACAACACAATTTTTGGAAAACTTGGCAATAAAGGGTGTTGACCCAGTTACCCCTGCATGAGCACTCAAATATAATAATTTTCAGAGTTCAGTGCTATTCCCGTCTATACTGAAACTGCCCAGAATAGCTGTCTCATTCTTTTGGAAGGCTTTGTAGTGTAGGGATTGGCAGACATTCGGTCCTTTTTTCTAGTACACCTTACATAGCTGTGAAGAAACGTGCCAAGATAAAGAGATTATTGTCAAAATAAAGCAAATCATTTTTTTGATTTGATATTTCGATTTGTATTATCTGATATTGAATGGACAATTTGACATATGAATTAAAACTAAAGCTAAAGTTTTTTATATTTTGCAAAAATAATTGAATATTTTAAATGTGCTTTGAACTGTGGCAAAAAAGTTATCAGTTATCTTATTTACGAAACCAGCGCATGTGATTTGCGAAAAGCGATATTTATTAAATTGGAGCCCTTTTCGCATCAATTTCTAGCTGCCGATTCTTGATTGTTACTAAAATAGTACATTCAAACTGACCAACTTAATATTTGACAAATTAACGATGTAAAAATACATCAGTTGAAATTACTAATTGTTGTATACGACCACAGTGCATACTAGTTCCGCAAAAGAATACTAACGGTCATTACTATGAAAACAAACAGAAACCATGAATTGCTTATTTGTTCAACTGTGTTATTAACTTTTAGTGGTCTCATTGAGAACTTTCACAAGGCTTTAATGAAGCGGTGCTTTAAATCAACTTTTTTTTGCATTTTGTTGTTATATGCAACGAACTTTGAGTTACAGTGACAACAAATTGCAAAACTGCATTCCTTGTAGCATAACCCGTGAGCTATGCCCCATGTTTTTTTTCATACGTTATTTAATATTGTTTGCAAATTTATTAAAAGAAATATAATAATATAATGTGGGGTACTCATAAAGTACATATGATTGCTAAATAGTCACCTACAGAGTACAGAACAGTCTTGTTTAAGATTTGCAAAATTATTGACTAAAATATGTATGGCGTGCTGATGCGCTTTATAATAAATAGTTTAAACTGTTGTTCACAAATCCCAAGAATAATGATCAAAATTAATCTTTCACAACTCTACGCAAGCTGTTGAAATCAAGCGCCGCCGCACCACCCGCTGCGGTCGCACTGAAGTCAGCTTATGTGACTTTTACATAAACATAGGCGCCGGTCGGTCGATTTGCATGTTTTCTCCCCGGAGTTTGTTTTTGTAATGACAGCCAGCAGCAGATTATGTTCCAATAACACAAATAAATAATGCTAAACAGTTAAAGTACATATGAATATGGGCCTTATGTAATAGTACAGTGGCGGTTTCATGCGCTAGACGAGCAGGCAAAAACCGGTTCAAAATAAAATTAAAATAACAAAATGAAATAAAAAAATTAATAAAAGTATATGAAAAGATATGAGAAAATAAGGATTTTTTTTGTAATGCAAATAAATAACAACTTACGTACGTTTCTGCGTAAGCTGGTGCCGCGTCGGCGCGGCGCAGCGCTTGTTGGTACGTTGCAGTTGACAGTTCGGGGTCGCAATTCGTTAATATAATCGGTACGAAATAATCCCTCGGTTGTCTTGGTGGCGTACAGGTGAAGATTCTGCTTTGTAAGCAAACGGTTATGATTTTAAACCTTGGCGGGCTCTCCTTTTTTATTTTTGTAAAAAGACAATTAAGTTTATTACATTACTTAAAATTAGTAATTTTTTTTTGGTATTATAATGCTGCATCGCCCCAGTTTCTAACAAACCGCAATTTAATAAACTAAGCGGTTGAAACAAAACGTTAACTGTAAACTTTCTACAGCCGAAGAAAGAAAGTAGGTACATTAACTGAAAGTAAACATTTAATTTAAGTCTAACAACAAAATGATTTAAATTCTACTTAATATTGAAAACAATTTTTCCACTAGTTAAACTGCGGTTTGTTAGAAACTGGAAATATGTAGCTTTAAAAAATAAGAATTATTCATTTTAAATAAGATAATATAAACCTGTTTTTTAACATTAAAAACAGCAAACCTCATCAAGTTTTGAACTCATAATGTCTTGTTTACCAAGCAGAATTTCTACCTGTGCGTCACCAAGACAACCGAGGGTTTATTTCGCAACCGATTAGATCACTGCACGACGGCGCAATTTTTAAATAATTTATTTAAAACATTATTTGTATTAAAATATTAACTAAATTGCCATCAGGTGGTGTTCAAAAGTATTATTTTTCCATTTAGGATAACTGCTAGCATAAAAATTGTTCTAGGGACATAATATCCAACTAATACAGTTTTTACATGTTAAACTGCCATGTTCCACCTCAATTGGATTTCACTGCATAAAGATATAATTTTTTTGTTATATGCGTATTTCAGTTCTGTTTGTAAGTTGCTCGTTGATTTCTTATAGATTCTTTTATTTTTGTGTAACTTGGTAAAATTTATAAATATAACGAGACTTAAAGACTTTTCTTTAAAAACATGTCCTTGCTAGGGCTTATGGGGAGGGGGCGGCCTTATATACCTAGGGCTGCAAAAAGTCTAGAGCGGCCACTCATAATGGACGTTTCGCGTGGGAGGAGGTTTCGTCGCAAAAAGGTGAGACAGGTCGGAGGGATCCGAATTTAACATAAAGATTCTTCGGGGCTCAAACGTAATTTTCAGAAACGGTTTGCTGATTAGATTGATATGATACTCAGGTCTACTTCAAAATTAGGAAATGTATTTTTTTCGAAGGCCTAAGCATAAGAATATTTGTAGAAACAAAACTTTTGAAACATCAAGTTTAAATAACATTTTAAAATTTAAAAAAAAATCTACTTTTGATTCAATTTCCGGGATTAAGTTGATATGAGACTTGGGCCTAATTCAGAATTGAGAAACAGTTTGTTATGGAATTAAAAGCAGCAATAAATAAAAATAAATGTGTTGAATAAATTGCACATAAATGTTTCGAAATTTTTCAGAAAATCAATATAAAAATTATTTTCATATTAAGTTTTCGGATTGGTATAGGATCTTGCCGCCCCGATGTAATTCAAAATTGGGAAACATATTTTTTCGGGAGGATTATTTATAAAAATAAAATTTTTGAAGAAAATAAAAATAATGGTGTTTTTACTTTCTCAGATTTTAGTGCCAAAAATTCCGCCCTTCCCTTGTATTATTTAACTGAAACAACCCACCTATTGAATATTACAGAATCTCCAATAATAAACCAATTTTCCGTTTATTGAACGGCCTAGATACTACATTGTAGTATAGAGAGTAATAATCTCACTACGATAATACTTTGTTGCTATATTTTAAATTTATATAGATATGAACAAAATAAACAGAAACTATGTTTGCTGTGCCAATTAAAAACCTGTAACTGTATTTCATCGTTTTTTAAAATACTAAAAATTGCAAAACTTAAAAAAGGTTAGCTAATGATCACTTATGATTTCGTAAAAACAGGGTAAATTTTTTCTTTTGTACTAAAAATAATGAACTGTGTGTGTATGTATGTGTGTGGTCCATCGTGATGAAACTTCCTCGTCACTTTTGGAAGCTAATTTTGAGTTGCTCGCTTATACTTTTTCATAATTTGTGTTACAGGGTTGTATTCGTAGAACCAACTAATTAAAATGATCGTTTTATTTTAAAGTTGGTTTTCTTCAGGCGCTTATAATGAAAACCCGACGAATGAAATATTTCTCGTTAAGGACGAATAATCTCGGCCACGAAAATTTCCAGATACATTTGTATAATTGAAGGCTGATTATAAATTGATTTAGATAAAGTTGTTCTAATTATGGCCATATTTATAAAAATAATTGTTACAATTATCATCTTCCATAATCAAAACCAAACCCGTTTTGATGTATGATTTGAAATAATGTAGGTCTAGATAATTTGAACCTATTGATCACTCGTTAGTCGTTACTTATACCTACGAAAGGCATTATTTTATAGTATCTTGAACCTATTATTCAAACTTGTTTCAAGTTACGATAACCCAGTACAGCACAAGGTAGGAGGGCAACAAGCTCATTAGTATTAGAATGCGTTCATAAGGCAAACCTAATTAATAAAAATGTCAACTGTACAGTAGCCATGTATCGGAGCAGCTTTTCCATTTATAATATTATCCTCACTTGTCTTCTGTCCATCTAGTTTAAATTAATGACGGTGGTTCGAGGCCTGTAAGAACATTTATTATCGCATATTGAAAAGCATTAAATGCAGTTGCATTTCGCATTTACAACAGCTTAAGAGGATATAAACGAAGGAATCCGGCTTGGTCCAATAATTGTCGAATTTCATAAAATGGTTATAAATCATTTACACATTTGAAAAATTTCTAGACACAACATTTCCAAGGCTTCAGAAATAATTTTTCCTAAGCCCTTAAGCATATTTTGGCAACAAGTTCTCACAGTGTTCTAAGAAGATCAAATTTTTTAACATCAAACGTCTGTAAACAAAATGAGTTAGACACTGTAATTTGGCCCAGACCCTCTTTTAAAGAAAGAAAAAAATATATAAACACGTTCGTAAGCCGTTAAGTGCTAAACGTCTTGCCGGCTTTTTATAAGATTTAAGAAAAACGGTTGCAGGAGATTCGTTGATTGGGAAAATATATAACGTGACATAAGCTTGTGAGAGACGTTTTGTGTACCTATTAAACATGTTGGGCGAGAAAAATTAGAACAAAAAAAATAAGTTTTATTATTGCAAGCTATTGGAAAAATTTTGATTTGCATTTGCCGAAAGTACATACATTGTATGTATTTGGGCCACCTGTAATGTGTTTGCCTATTAAAAAATAACACAGTACAGAGTTACTACGTTTAAATATTTGGGTTTAAGTGGAAAACTGGCAACTGTACAGGAAAAATGTTACAAAGGTTTATTTTTTGCATGTGCCTACGTAGTTAACCTCTTTCGTAACACAAGGCTAATAACCTTTGCTATTTACTAAATTATTTCCTTTTTTGCGAGTTAACATTTTAATTACGAGTTTACTAGCATTAAAGTTAAGAGACGATCAAGTTATTTATCTCGTGACCACGTTTAACTGCATTTTATTCCCATGCTTCTTAAACTTACATGAATATCTAGTGGACAAAAAGAGTAAAAATTATTTGAATAGGCCGAATATATTTCTGTTAACGACGAAACAAATCGGTTTAGTGTTACTGCCTGTGTGTGTTACAGAATGTCTAGCTTAGAATACGTTGTCACCGTGAACAGATATATAGGTACTAATGTTTCTTCTTACTAAAACATAATTCTTTGCTTCAATCATCACTTGCTTTTCCATCGGTTAAGCCTTTTGTGTGGCGCATTCTCGCTTTCAGACCCGATCCGCGCATGAAAGTTATGAACATATCAAGTTCATTAAGTTCTTTTACTTATCTTTTGTACAGCAGCTTCGCAGCGCATTTAGAAACTGAAACCTGCGTGCCGATTGACATCCAATCATTACCAAACCATTATAGTACGAGTGCGTTTTGACTAGACGCCAACCCGGAAAATAGACACGTTTATTGGCGTCAGTTACGTTCACCTGGACAGATAAATTGCAAAACTATAAATGGTTTATCAAACTTGTAAAACACCGATCACTTCAAAAATGCTTTTGGAACCTCTGGTAGTCGAGATTTTAGTTTATTTCATTCATAAATTTTTACTAAACGAGAATAGGCTGTTGTTTATGTACCTACTGAATAAACAGAGAGATAAAATTATATTAAATCCATCCAGCCGACACCGGGGCCAATTTTTTACTTTCTCATTATATACTCCGCATATGCACAGCCATGAATTTATCTGCATCATTACAAACTCTTGCTTATAGTGCTAAATTATAACTATAAGCGGTGGTTACTTATGGATGGCAAAATATCTGTTTAAAACCACATGCTGAGTATCTACTTTAAGATGATACATCTGCATAAATTACACCTAATGAAATTTTATCAAAATGTTGGGAACTTCCTTTTATAATAAAAAAACAGGACCCTTCCACACAAGTAACTAAATATCAGATTCGACAGCAAAGCTGGTAAACTGGCACTCGGTCAGTTTACCACTGATGATGATAGCTTTGCTGTCGAAATACGTATTTGGTATTTAGTGTGGAAGAGTGCTGTGTTTTCAAGTGTTGTTATTCCACAGTTCGAGTGTTTTTAGTTCTCCTTTTATAAATTCAAGCTCGTCTGATAATGATTTTTTGACGTCTAAAAATTAATTACTGATGTCAAAAGAATATTTCTTGACTTTAGAGAATCAATTATTGACGTCAAAATATCATTCTATGCGAAATTTATTTTCTGACATCAAAAATGTAAAACGGCGTTCTATACTTTACCACTATTTGCGTATTTTACTATAGTAATATGAACGACTGCGATGTTTTGAGTGTGTATTGATATTGGTTTTATAAATATTAGGCAGGTTTATGCAGGTGTAATGCTGTATTAAGCAGCATCTCCTTAAACGTTAGTAGCGCTTAAGTTGTCTCAGACATCCAAAGAAATAGTTTTTTCGTTATTTATTGACGTAAAAACCCGTTTTATGTATTAAAAATTAAATAGTTTTGGTTTTTAGGCGTCAAAAGAGTAATTTCTGACATATCAAATTTTGACATCACAAAATCAGATTTTGACGTCAAAAAAATAAATTATAACGCCTGTAAATAATTTTTCAATGTCAAAAAATTAATTATTGATGTAAACAAATATTATTTGACATCAGAAAATCAATTCTTGTCTTCAAAAGATATCTTTTGACGTCAAACACTCATTTTATGCCAAATTTGTTTTGTAGCGTCTGAAAATATTTTTTGACGTCAACAAATGTTTAATGAAAAGGAAACAGCGTTTCATGCTATTTGCGTATTACAATCAAATACAAAATTACAATAGCATTCTTAAATGCTGGTGTTTATTAAAAGTTAACACAAAATGTTAAGCAGGACTGTGCGCCAAAATTTGTTACTTAAAGCTTCTAAGCACCGTGATGCTTAATTAGGTAACCTCCACGTAATCGTTAATCGCGATTACGTTGCATCTTGTACCTCACACACCGAAGTAAATTTTTCTGTTTTTTTTAAGCACGGCTCAACATTTTTCATCGTTACTAAATCTTATAAGCACTCGGAACACGTCAACACTTCTCTGCTTGTAATGCTCGACAACATAATAACAAGTGTAATTTGCTTTGTGACATACGATTAAACAAACTCAGCTTTTCATCAAGGTTTTGCTCCTAAATTCCATTTTTTTCTGACATTCACGTATAAGAAAAATGGAACCTGTGGCATAAGAAATAAAAGACAAGTGCGCATGAGTTATTTTAAGGCAGTTGTATAATTAAGAAGGACAGGTTTAATGTATAAGTGCTGTGTGGAAATGAACCGCGAGCTTTTAAAGGCTAATTAGGAGATAATTGGAGTTATTAAGAATCGAAGGAAATTTGCAAAAGCTTAAATGAAAGTAAATTATTCGTAAAAAAATTAAAGAGTACTAAAGTGGGCCGTAACTAGCTAGTTTTAAAATTATTGGAGAAAAAACGATGGGTGTATCAAAATCATTCATATTAATTATGGTTGTTTAAGTTTTCGCCTCCAGTCGTTTTAAATTATACAGTGCGTCAACAATTTTAAGTAAACACTGCAAAAAAAACTCATTTTAAATAAGTCCACCAGAACCGCTTCTCGATTTAATTTGCATAACAAAGGACAGGTCTAGAAATTTAAGAACATTCTTTTTCAATTTTTCCATATCTCGGTATGGGGAAGTATTGATTTCATGAAAATTTTCGAAATCTAAATTTTAACGGAAATGCAGGCTTTTGGGGCACAAGGAACCCAAAAAAGTGGTTATTAAAAAATGTCTGTCTGTGGGTAGGTGTGTGACGCCCCTAGCGGCGAAAGTAGTACACCGATTTTGATGAAATTTTAAATCAAGAGGTATATCGAAAATTGCAGTTCTAATTAAGCTTTTCAAAAAAATCCGAAACCGGAAGCGGAAGTTAGACATGTTTTGTTTTGGTAGCGTCGTTTTCCAAACCTGAATTTTGGAAATTTGACTAGAAGGCAAATTACAAACTTTTTAATCGAACTCCCTAGCATTAAAATGGCGTGTTTGAAAATCTCGAATTTAACGCTCATTTACTCGAAAAGTACTTGTCTGCTTAGAATCAGCTACAACTTGTTTGAGAGCCCTTCTTGGGTACGATGAAGTAAAATTAATTTCGAAAATCCGGAAACGATCGCAACGGCGCTGCTTCGATATTTTGAAAATTTTCAAAAAATAGTTTTCTAAAACTGCCCACACGATTTTTTTTAAGTTTTTGAGCCGATAGAGCAGTGAACTGCAAATTAGTTTTTTACGTTTTTCCCAAATTTTAAGCTGACGCTAGAGATATAAACCATTTATATCGATTTTTAATCCGAAATGCGAAGCGCATCTTATCAGCTGTAGGGCGGGCGGTTCCGTTCTTACTATTCTTATACGGTGTGCGACGTCGTAGGGTTGCCTATATAAATTGTTTTATTAGACATCTAACATTTTGTGAAATGTGAGAAGAGAAATCTAATATTCGCTGAAATGTACAACCTTATAATTATCAAAATTACACTTTTGCAAATACGGTAAGTATTAATATCTAGTATAGGAAAGTTCACTCGAAGTTAACACTTTAGCGGTTGCCTTTTTCATTTAAACAAAACATTTCAGTACATTTTTGACACGTACAACTAAATGGAAAAATAATTTGATAATTTTTTGTCGCTTTAAACATAATGCAAAAAAGTTTGTATATTACTTTTGCTATTTGCGATTTATAACATAAAATTTAATAAATAGCACGAAAAAATATAAAAATATTAGTTTATAGCATACAAAATCATATGTCAAATCAAAAAAAAATGTATTCTACATTTGACCGTGTTCCATTTGAAAAACCAAAGTTATTGACATTTGCAGTTTGGTAAAATGAACAACAAATTATGAACACACTGTGAAATAATCTGCTGTTTTTAAAATACCACCAAATACTGTATAATGTGTTAATAATTTGTATAAAACAACGAAAAGTAAACGTTTTTGGTATCTTAAATATTAGTTTTATAATATTATCAAGAAATGTCACAATTTTTGCAAAAATGCTAACTCAAAAACCGTCACTTTGAACATTATTAAACCTTAATACTTTTATACTTTAAAAACGTAATAATATATAAGGTGTTGTGTTTAAAATAACAAACTAAAATGCTGTACGAAAGTAACCAAACAGCCAGTATAATTAATAACAATTTTGAGTTATGCAGCATGTCATTACCGAAAACTATTGTGTTTAAACTTTTTCTCTATTTTTAATATTAACAGAGCTATCAAAGAAAGGCAGGGTTTTGAAAGACCCTGTAAAAACTCTATTTTATAACACTGAAAGTGGGGTAACACTCTTTTAGTGTTAGGTGCTACTTTTCTTTCAGTGTTATAAAGTAAAGTTGTAATTTATTTTTATAGCATACCTGTTAAAGATTGCAATTTTCTAAAAAAAAACAAAAAAAAACAGGAAAAACTATAGAAAATTTAATTTTTGGTACCTATACAAAACTCTTCATCAAATAACAGAAAATTTAATTCTACATTGATTTTGTTTAGAAAATACTGGGTGTTCCGTTTAAATAACAAAAGTTATTGACATTATTTTGAGGTTTTGCAAAATGAACATTAAATTATTTATGTCCGCGCAGAAATTCCTTATGTGTGGATTTTGAATTTTCGGGCACGGGACCAATAATATTATTTATCTTGCGTGTTAGTAATTTTTACAAATTTATGTTTATGTTACTTATTTGTAACGAGGAGTATACGGTAAAAAACAAATTTTATGGTTTTTGTATGTGTAAAGCGATACAGGAATAATTAAATTTGAAAAGGTCCGTGGCATATGTAAGCGAGGGGTTTTGGAAGGGAAAGGTGTGTTTTATAACCGAAAAAGCGCTCCCCCAAATTATCAATTTTGCTTAAAACGTTGAAGGAAAACCCCGGACTTTCAGTTACATCTCAGAGACTCGTCCCCATTAAACAGTCCAGAAAAATGGGCGAAGCAATTCCCCTGGACTTTTCCATACTTCACATATAATTAAGTTTCATATTTTCAACCACATTAATAAAACCCTTTCTCTAACAATTACTACATGAATTGTATGAAAAAAATTAATTTTATTAGTAGGGGAGGGGAAAATTAATTTTATTGTCAGTGAAAGGGAATTAATCGTAATCTGAATATGAAATATGTTTGCAAAATGGTTTTTTTAGTGGCAAACCAATCTATATATTAACTTCTTAACTATACCTTCAGTAGATATAGGGGGTATATCCGTACAATCGTATAATTATAAAAAATTACACTTTTGCAAAGTATTAATACCTAGTATGGGAAAAACCATCGGATGTTAACACTTCAGCTTTATTTTATTACTAAATCAATCAGACTGAATACAGAATTGCATTTATGAATTACGGTTTCTTTGACAGTGATTCGTTCTTTGTCTCTAATTGCGTAAACTAAGTTCCTGTCGCACATCAGCCATTTAATTTATTATGTTACGCAATGTCACGTATTTTTAAAATGCTAACTTTTAATGAGCGTAAAAATCGTATCCGTGTATTTTATGAATGTCTGTGTCTGAAATATTATGTTCATGAATAGTTAACTTAAATCCTTGGCAGACACGATGGCACTCGCTTAATTTGCATTTGCCACAGAAAATCAACTACCAAAAGTACACCCGGGCCGCTATAATCAAAAGTCTTTGTTCTTTAAATTAGAAGCAACGAGTTAGTACGACAAAAGTTAATCAATCGCTTTACAAATCCGGCAGTGTAACGTGGCTGTTCTAAATTTGCACTATGTGATACTATTTTTAAAAACCAAATGACACTTGCATAGGTTATTAACTGGGCTGGTACACTGCCAAAAGATGCTTCAACAATGTGCACCTTGTTTTGAAACTCCCTGTTTTACAAACGCATGACAGACTGTCTAAAATGAAACAATTTTTATGACTTTAAGGTATTTCTGAATGATGTAACTGATCCTTGACGTCTGTGCGTGTGGATTGTTTAATACCTAATACAAATATTGTTGGAATTTTGAATCCCCATCGTCAGGGACGCGCTAAGGCTAGTTGCCGCCCGGGTGCCAGCCCTATTTTGCCGCCCCTATATTATATATTAAACATAAAAGTTTGAGCGAGAGTATAAACGAAATAAATATACTCATAGGTAATGCATCCCTAAGTGATAATTTTATTTCTATTAAACTATAACGGCACAACAAAATAAGCGAAGCAGTTCGCCTGGACTTTCCTATACTTTAGGAATTGCAACTCATATTTACAAAAGCATCAAAGTTTTAACCATCCACAATGATCTCAGTCATCGCAGTCAACCTACAACTCTAGTGAAAAAAGAAATGGATTTAGTTTATTTTCACGAAAAACATTTCTCTGGATTAAAGAAAACCAAAAACGAAGGAGGAAATTTGTCAAAAAATGGGTGAAGGGGAAAAAATTACCGCTCTCCCACAAGTTGCTGTACCTAAAAATTAAGCTGTAAACTTTATTTTACTATCACTTATGAGCACTTTAACCTTAACTCAATTCTTAAAAAAAATCGTGTTTGTTGCCGGTTTTGAGCAATATTTTTTATTTATTATTATTCAGTGCATAGTTATTATCTTTTTGAAAATGTGTGTGCAAAATAAGATTGTGTCTGTATAGAGCTGTTGCGACAAAAGATTTGATCTGTTAACTCGCTTTTGAGTAACAAAGCGTAAAAAATCGTAGCGGTCGCCATTTTAAAGCTAGAAAGTTCGTGAAAAAAACGTTGAATTTTCCCTGAGGTCTTCTATCAAATTCCTTTTTCAAATGTTGAAAATTTCATTTTGGAATAAATGCTACGAAAAAAACAATTTCCGATTTGGGATTTTTAAAAGCTTATTTCCCAGATTATAGTTTGATATACCCCCCATTCCAAAGCTCATCAGAATCGGACCATCCGTTTAGGAGTTATTGAGCGCAGACACACATCCACCCAGCCACAGACAGACGTTTTTAAAAAGAACCTTTTTGTGCTCCTGGAGGTTCAAAACGTATACTTCCGTCAAGATCTCAATTTTGAACATTTTCATGAAATTAATATACCTCTTTATTGAAAGTATAAGGAAGTAAAAATAAAAAATTACATAAATGACACCAATAACAATCAGTTCAATTAGTTAAAAGTAAATTGTACTCAGAGATTTTTCACTGCTAATTTGTTTACAAGATAATAAAGAGCCGTTTGATACGAACGATTCAGTGCCTCTTCGAATCATTCGCATCATCATACGGCGTATTATTTTTAAAATATATAATTATTATTTTAATCATGTTTGAACAATTTCGCCGCAATTTATTTTTTAGTATATTAGACATCTGCGCATTTATTGGTCCAAAAACCGGACAATAACTTGGAATTCGCTTTAATGTATTTTACAATTACTCCGCCCTAAAATAGCCGCCTCTGGGGTACCGCCACCCGGGTGCTGTCCACCCCTTGCACTTCCGCTTAGCGCGGCACTGCCCATCGTTTTATAAGCCACCGCCAAAGTTTAAAAGACCTTTCGGAATGGCCCAATCTCCTACTTTTCTAGTTTTTTTAGGGAATTTAACTGCAGCTTTATAAGACGCTAGCTATAAAAAAGTTATTGTGTATCTACGACCCGGGGTGCATTTATTTCCGCAATTTTAAGATGCAATAAAAATAAAATTTACGCGAATTCTAAACTGTCATTTTCTGTTTCAGCAATCCTGCAAAGGACGACGGTTGGCATTGGGCAGCTGAAAATACAAGGAGTAGCGACCTGCCAGTATTTATGTATGGATAGTTGTGGACTGCTTTATGGATCGGTAGGTGAAACTATTTTATTATTCTTTTCCATAAGCATGTATGTATATAATTTTGTAAATCCGGGGTACTTCCGACACTTTGCAATGTGTTTCATTTAAGTTGAAATTGCACATTACACGTCTGCGTTATTTTATTCACCAAGAAAAAAAAAACAAGTATTTGATATATAGTTGCTTGTCATCATGTTTGATTTTTTAAGAAGTTTGTTTAATTTTCTTATCCATTAAAAACAAGCGTGGAGGTGGTGCAAACTCTTAATTTAAAGAGGCGCTTTGCGCAACTGACAGCTTAACTTAATAAATTTAAAAAAATAAATTTAATTCTTCGTTTCTTTTCAACAACCTTTAGAAATAAGCCATTAACTTAAAATTCAATTGCGTTTCAAGAAACTTTCATGCAACAACGCTCCATATTAGCACTTTTTTCCAATCAAGCTTGTAGAAGCTCGTTAATGGCATAAACCTACCTACAGTTATCAAGTTGTTCAGAAAAAAAGCGATTGAGTGCCTTGGATGGTTTTACAGCTCTTTTAACTACGATTAAAGAGCTTGAAAAGTACTTCTACTTCCTACGTACTTTGTAATACAAACTAATCGAATTTAAATTGTAGTCAAAGCCTACGATTTACTACAAAAGTGAGAAACTACTTTCGAAATTATTTCAGAGAACTTTGTAAAGTAACCTAAAGTATAAACATGCGTATTTAAGTTAAAGCGACATTGAAAATCGAGTGGCGAAAGATAAAACGTTAAACAACCTTATTTAACCTACAATACAAGAACATAAATAAAACTATTATCCTGAAGGCTATTTCTATGTATTAATTCAGAAAAATCTACATTACTCGCCTTAAAGGCTTCCAGGAATATTAGATTTTTATCTTACGCTCCATCAATGCTCTATTAAAAATTCTTGCTTGTTAGATGTAACCTTGAGACTAATTTCAAGGTCGCCTAATCATGCAGGAAATCAGGAAAATTATGATACGTCAAATTAATTATTCTAGAAAATAGGGGACATTGAACAAAATTTTTTTGTTGTTGCTAAATTCAGGTCTATGTCATTAGTAATAAAAAAACATTAAATATTACACCGCGGTGATTCAAAATGAACCGCATCCGTTTAAGGACGTGCTCGTCTCATGAAAATAAGAGAAAAAGTTAATATTAATGGGTCCGCAAATGTTTCGTTAACGAGGGTGTTGAAAATTGTAAAAAAAATAATGTAAATGTTCGTGAAATAAATTTTAAAAGTTACGCAATACGTATCAAGAGATCCAAAAAAAAACTGATCCTCAGCGAGCTGTGGAATGCTAGTCACGTCTTTGCTAGACTAAGGGAATGTTTATAATGTCAATTTCAGGTTAGGTTTTAATTATTATCTGACATTATAAACATTTCCTTAGTCTAGCAAAGACGTGACTTTTCATTGCACAGCCCGCTGAGGATCAGTTTTTTTTGATCTCTTGATATGTATGTTCACGTAGCATAAGTGGATCATAGCAATCACATTTTTCTCTCCGGTGGCGTCGCAACAGGTGTGCATGTTAATATTTAAGGGAAAACAATTGTACGCCACTGTTTTTTAATTTAGATTTTGATACAGTTTTCAAATTGCCCAACTAATTTATGAATCAATTAACTCATTAACCGTTTTCGTGTGAAGAAACAGTGAAGAAGATGAAAAAATTACTAAAAAGTCAAAACAATCAAGTAATGTTTTTATTCGTTCAAGTATGTTTTAAATGCAACAGCTTATAGAAGAAAAAAAATGTAAAAGTTATTTCCGATCATAAATTCGTTGACCATTTTGAAATTTTTAGTCATGTTTTTCATCCTCGAAGTGTGTTTTCACACGATAATGGTTCATGGTAGGAAGAAACTCAAGAGACCCTCAATCTCCCTTTAATCATAAATATAGTTGGGCATTTTGAAAAATGTATCAAAATCTAAAAAAAACAGTGACTTACCATTTCCTTCTTATTTATCTACATACGCAACTGTAGCTACGCTACTGGGGAAGGAAAAAACTGACTGTTGTGGTCCACTTATGCCACATGAACATACATACTTCTTGCTTAATTTTTAAAATGTAATTCGCAATCATTTCCGAATAACTGAAAAAAATCCATATTTTTTTACAATTTTCAGCACCCTGTATCTCGATAACGAAGAATTTGCGGACCCATGTTAATTAACTTTTCTTCTTATTTTCATGAGAGGAACACGCCCTTAAAAAGATGCGGTTTATTTTTGAATCACCCTGTATACATACACATAACAGCAGTTACAATAACAATTTCTCAATTTTGTTCGAAAAGGTCACGCATTTCCAAAAAAAAGTTTTGCCTGAGGTGATAACATTAAGTCGCTTTGTAGTCGTTGCACCGCAATAATAAAATTAGACGCCTATAATTATAGAGAAGTCAGTAATTAATCTCTGATATTCGTGATTGTGGTTCCTTATGCCTATTGCACACTAGTTAGGTTGCGTTAGTAAAAGGCTAAACATCTATTGCTAAAAGAGGTTGTTGTCTAATGACAAATTAAAGCATTTAAAATTTAAAAAAGAAACGGTTTTAACAAGTTAACAACAAAAATTATTAGTTAAAATATTGATAAAATGTATAAATAATAATAAAAATGAGCAAAGCGCGTCTCCTGCACTTTTCCGTATTTTATAAATTGTCTTATCATGGGTTCAATATTTCATATTACCAATCAATAAGGCTAGCGGCAGAGTACGTTAGTAACCTATTAGTCTACGTCATCGGGCATGTCTGAAACTTTTTCTGTTTTTTAAGAGAAAGCGAATTGATTTTTGATATTTTGGAAAAAGCTCCCTTGGAAATAAAAAAAAACAAAAATGAGCGAAGCACTTCGCCTGGACTTTCGTATACTTTAGAAATTGTTCCTTATCATACGTTCAAAAGTGCTTCTGTATCAACGTTGTGGTTCAAGAATTATTATAAGATCACATGGTTAAATTAAAATGACTCATATTTGTGTATTCTTTGAATAACTGAAAAAATGAAAAACTCTTTCATTGTGGCGGTACTTAGCAGAGGTTGCTGTAGCTATATCCTGTTTGGTCACTTGCTATTGGGGTTGCGCGCTTCGCTACTTTATTTGTCCCGGTGTTAGATATGCACATGGGATCATTGTCGTTAAAACAGAAATTATTCTCAGCTTTCAATGAGAAATTTTTCAAGATTCTAGAAAACCAAAAACGAAAACAAATTTTTCTACCTAAGGGTAGGTGGAGGAAAATAACACCCCTAATTTTTGCTGCACCTAAAAAGTATGTAAGTTGTAAACATTATTCTACTATCACTTATAATTTAGTTCAAACACATTTTTGTCGTCCTTCGTTTGTTAAATAAATAGAAATGAATTTTCGATTTTCGAAAATTCATAGAAGCATCACAGAGAAATTAGCGAAGTGGGATACGAACCAAATTGTAGCTCATCCTTAGCTCTAATAACCAATAGCTTTAAAAAAAAATTGTATGGCCAATTTTTGATCAATATGTTTTTGAAAATTGAAACTTTTGTATTTGTTTTCAGTTATAGTAGTTACAGAAGTTCTAGTAGCTTATAACATTGTGTGCCCTTAAGGAGATTACAAAATCAAGTATCATCCCGTCCAGATTACTCGTTTTTGAGTGAATAGACGTTAAAACTCAAATTTCAAAAATTCATAGAAGACCCAGAGAGAACGAGCTGTGACACAAACCAAATTGTAGCTCATCTTCAGCTCTATGAGCCTACAAAATAAAAAAAAATCGCGTTACTAATTTTTGAACAATATTGTTTTGAAAATTTCGAAAGCTTTGAAATAATTGTTTTATACACGTTTTTTATGCGTTCAAAATGTGCTCACCTGTTTTTGAGTAATAAAGTGTTAAAATCAAAATGTTCATAAAATTGTAGCTAGGATGTTCGGAAAAGAGCAATCGCTTTGACCAAAGGTCAGATTCCGTTTTATAATATTTGTTTACCGAAGAAAATGCTACGAAAAAAAAAATATCTAACTTCCGCTTCCGGTTTCGGATTTTTTTAACAGAATTTATATACTCTTGCATTCTAAAATTCATCGAAATCGGACCATCCGTTCGGCAATTGCAATTGTTCGAATAGCAATTGTTCGACAATAATTCTTCGAAAAACAGTTTTTCGACGCAGCAACTGTTCGAAATAACAATTTTTGAAAAATCATTTGGTTGACAGCAATTTTTCGAAAAGCAATTGTTTGACTCAATCATTCGAAAAAAACAGTTTTTTGTCGTAGCAATTGTTCAAAACGAGAATTTTTCGAATAGCAATTTTTAGACAGCAATTATTTGAAAAATAGTTTTTCAGCGCAGCAGTTGTTCGAAAACACATTTGTTCGAAAGCCAGTATTTAAAATGGAAATGATTTTTTTTTAATTTCGTGTACTTTTCGTTGGAACTACCAGTCTAATAGTCTATCTATTAAAAAGAAATTGTACTTAGTTGCCAGGGAAGAATATAGAAACCAAAAGTCTAAAAATCTTTTTGGCTAGTTTTGGTTTGATTACCTCTAAAAATAGATCAATACTGTCTTTCGCAAAAATTGTTGTTTCGAACAAGTGCTGCCTCGAAAAACTATTATTCGAACAATTGCTTTACGAAAAACTAGTGTCGAGTAAACGTTTTTCGACAAATTTTATGTTTCGAACAATCGCTGCTTCGTAAAACTGTTTTCAAACGGTTGTTGTCAAACAATTGATTTTCGAACAATTGCTGTCAAACAATTTACCGTGAATCCCACCTAAGTATTGCTGCACCTAAACATTAAGTTGTGAATCTTATTCTACTATTACTCGTGAGCACTTTAGTGTAGACAGAAATGTTTTATGGTCCTCCGTGTATTAAATAAAGAGGCATAAATTTTCGATTTCCAAAAATTCATAGAAGGCGTCACAGAAAAGTTAGCAGGCTGAAATACAAAACAAATTGTAGTCTTTTTTTATGAGCCTATAAAATGTAAAAAATCGAGTACAATACAGAACATTTTTTTTCCAAAATTTTGATAATTTTTTTACAGTTTTCTTTTGTACAAAAATTTTCATAAATCATGACTTTGTGTACACTTATATAGTTATAGTACCAAATTTTATCCCGTCCTGACAACTCGTTTTTGAGTACTAAGACGTTGAAGTAAAAAATTTTAAAGCTAGAAAATTTAAAAAAAAACATTGGATTTATCTTAGAGGTTTTCATCAATTTCCGTTTTTATATTTTGTAAAATTTGTTTTCCCTAAAAAATGCTGCCAAAAAAACATTTCGTAGTTTCCGCTTATACTTTCGAATTTTTAAAAGGTGATTTTGTCGATGAATTTTTGAAGCTCATCGAAATCGGCCCAGCCGTTCGTGAGATATGAGCTGCACACTGCACGTACCCACATACATGCATGCCCAGTGCCCACCCACAGACATACATTTTTTAAAACCTTCCCTTTGGGTTCCTAGAGGTCAAAGACATGTATTTTCGTCAAAATTTCGATTTTGGAAAATCTTCGTAAAATCAATACTTTCCTATACTAAAAGTGTGGGAAAATAAAAATCGTTACAAGATAAAGGGATGCCTCGCGTTCAGTAACTTGTGTATACTATGTCACATTTTCTGTTTTTTTAGTATGCAGTATTTTATAAAGAAGTTGTTTGGGAGAAGGATGCGAATGCGACGATAACACTGCAGCAAAATGGGAGTTATAAAAAACAGTTGCATTGCAAAGCAAGGGAGAAAAACAGTGAATTTTTTATTTATGTAGTGATCAATATCACAATTTTGTGTTATCGTTTTGAAATACGTTTCAAAAAAACAACTCTGTATTATCTAACGCAGAGTAGTAGCAATAATTGCACCGTTTTAAAATTCATCTTCAATTCAAACCAGGCAACTAAATACATGCCCAATATTGCACAGCGTATACTGCATTCATTATGCATTTTTTACCAACTTAATGCGTTAATAAAATCAATTACTGTCGCTGTCATAATTGTCACGTTAACTATGGGGTTCTGTGATGTGTATGCACTTGTCCCGGTGTAATTAAACGCTGGTGTCAATGACAACACGTATAGAAGGGTCAATCCCTGCTATTAGTTCAAATTTATATTTTGGCTAACGCCTAATGAATTACGTACTATGTATCAGAAGTTATGACTTTTTAGACGGTATACACTTTCCATACGATACTTTGAGAAACCTTTTATTATTCAAGTTAATAATAAATGTTTAGCTGTAGTAGTAAAATACTTGCATGCAACACGCACATTTCACTGTTAAGCTCGAGGACTTGTCAAAATGATAGAAGTATTATTAGGAAACTATTTATTACAAGGTACAAAAAAATAACAAAATATAAATTGAGAAAAAGCTTGAAAATTGTATTTTATTTCTCAAATTGATTGGATTCGAATATTTGATCTTCTTGATTTTCCATAATTATATTAGCTAAATAGGTAAAATTGGACTTCCCATGGGTAAACCATATTATAATACTAAATTTATTAATACATTAATCAAAGAAAAAGATCATAAATTAGCCATCCAAAACATTTATCCGAATACTCCAACTTCATCCGATACAATTAAATATGCTGCGATGCCATATTATGGTGACAAATCAAAAAAACTTCCTAAAATTATAAACAAATCAAATACATGTAAAATAACTTTAAAAACAACAAAAAACATTTTAAACACTTTGTTTAAGGCTAAAAAACAGACGATTTACTAAAATCAGGCATTTACAATTAAATTGCTCGCATTGTAATTTGGTTTATATAGGCCAGACAATTAGAAATTTTATATTAGGTAGAAAGAACACGTACGTTGTTACAAATACAAACACCCACATAAATCCAATTACGCTAAACACTTATTAGAACTCAATCATTTAATGACACTTAATAACACCCTAAAATGTTTACACTTTTGTGATGATAAACGTAAATTAGATATACTAGAAGCTTTTGAAAAAGCTTTCTCTTTGTAACATCTATGAATTTTTGAAAATCTAAAATTTCTACCCTTTTATTTAATATAATAAATGGGGGCCGATGAAAATTTTTGTTTAGGCTAAATTACTCATGAAGATAGTAGAATAAAGTTGTCAACTTAATTTTTAAATACGGCAATATTTGAAGGGGTTAATTTTCCTTCCTCCGCTGAATTTTTAGTGGAGGAATTTGTACTTTCTTTTTTGGGTTTTTTAATTCCAAGCAATCTTTTTCCAAAAAATCAAAATTTGAATTTCTTCACACACACCTGTCGACCTTTGCTTCACTAATTCTCTCTTTCTAGTCAATGTTGGGCCGTAACACGCTCATAATAAAATACTTTTCAATATATTATAAGTAACAATATCTAAAGTATATCAAAGACTAGGCGAAGTGCTTCGCTCATTTAAAAAAAATGTTTCGATTTGTCTTAGCTCCGTCTGTCTCACTTTATGTTTAAATTTTTTTAAATTATAATTGTAAAAACAATTATACCGTAAATCATATCTAACTTTCATTTCCGGTTTCTTATCATTTTAAACACCTTCTTGACCCGGTATACTTTCGCTGTGCCTAGATATTCCGAATTTGTTCTAAGATCTGGAGCGTTGGACGTGCACAGGCACAGTGGCACACATAGACAGATAGGCATGTTTTAAAAACAACTGATTTCGGTTTCGGCTGATCCAAAACATACATTTCTGTCAAATTTTCAGAATGGAAAATTTTCACGATCACAATACATTCCTAAACTGGAAGTATGCGAAAGTAAAAACCAGGGCCGGATCTAGGGCGCGGTAGGTGGGGCAGTTGCCCCGGGCGGCCCTTTTATTTAATTTTAACATCAATGCTAGTTTTTAATACAAAAAAAAACTTATTATCAAATATTCAGTTATACAAAATATATAATAAGTAGTATAGTGTGTAAGCAAGCCTTTAAAGCACGCGCGACGGGTTTAAAAGCACGAGGCGAAGCCGAGTGCCTTTTAACGGAGCAGTGCTTTAAAGGCTTGCTTATACACGTGTATTATACGCTATTTTTTATTATACCTGCATCATATTCTAGAAAATAAGAAGAATATAGCTAGGAAGCAGCATTTTGATTTTGATTCGTCTTACATAGTAGTCTATGATGTGACGTCATATCATTTTCCTGGAGATTGGTTAGCATTCTTTGTTGTTTATGTTGCTATGTGAATTCGAATTTTTTTTTCGCGTGTTTGTAATTTGTTGCTTCAAAATTGATGACGCCATTGTTGCTTAGCAACTTTAAAACACCGGGATGTGTTAATGTTGGGCTTACGCACGCGCTTTTTGGTTTGTTTTACAAGGATTATGATGCAGGTATAGTAAAAATATATTTTTTCAATTTAGCTATACAAATGCAAAAGTAGTAAAAAGCAACCAAATTACAAAATTAATCTTATTGCAAAGAAACTTAAAACGTTTAACACAGTTCAGCCGAACCCGTCTGCAAAGATTCGGTTACAGAACAAAGTTGCAATAAGAAAGGGTCGTCGTAAATTTGGTATCGTTAGTGGATTAGGTGTCAAAATATTCCACATACCTAATAATTATTACTATTTATTTTATCTCTGCGCGCATATTACAGTCTATACATATTCGTCTACTGTAAACAAAAAAAATAACAATATTTTAGTTTAAAATTAAGTACGATAAGTTAAAATTTACTTAAAATACCCCTACGCCCCGCCAGGGCGGCCTGAGAGGGTAGCAATATTTGCCGTACCAGAATTTGCTGCTCGAGCCGGCCTAATAAAAACTCTGAACTTTTATCGCCAAACATCATTTTGGTAAGATTATAAGCCACGTGAAGAAACCTCGAGCGAAAATTCAGAAATTTGTATCTATTTGATAATCTCAATACTAGGGTCTCACGAGTTGGAATGTTTATAGTTCCACTGTAGTAATTTGCATACTAGATGCAATATAAAAGTTACAATATAGAATTTGTACGGTTTTACACTGAATTAAAGCTGGTTGTAGTAACGCATCCAATAGAATGTCGCAAGCGTAAAATGTCGATAAGGTAATTTAAAATGCCAACAACTGTCGAATTTTTCTTGTAAAACTTTAGATGGTTCTTGTATGTCGTGATATAAACCGTGTATATTTCATAAGAAAATGTACAAAGGGGAAAACACACGAAAAAGCTTTAGGTTAAAGCATCGAGTTGTGGATTTTAATTTAAAAAGAGTTGATAGCATTTTAGGTCGCGATATCGAAACTTTAAGCAATGTTGATATTTAAGCATGTGATAAAATATTCCCATCGCGAGTTAGTTAAATTGCAATGTCGTAAACTAAAAAAAAATAACCATTTCTTTAATTAATGATACAATGTTTTTATTGTGAAAATAGCTTTTGTAGACAACTGTTAAATAATTCAACATCTCCATGAATTACGACATTCAAACAATTTACATATCTAGAAAACGAATTGTATGATTCTCTATTTGAAAATTTAGGAAGGCCACAAATCATATACACCACTGTGTCTATGATGATGGTTATTATTTTAGTTTCGATGGTGTAACCGTATTCGTAACTATTTATCAACAGTTTTCACCCTATTTTCTAGTACGTAATTGGTCATGCTGATTGGTTCTTGGGCCTTGTGCCGGTGGGGAACAACTTTAGATTTATGTAGAGTGAAATTACATAGAGAAGGCCTCGTATGTCATCATGCTAAGTAGATTTTTCCGCAGGTGTTCCTTTACCCATTATCAAACACCCATCCTTATGAACGCTATTCTTCGAAACGATTGGGTAACTATTTGTCAGCCATAATTTTGCTTTATAGAAACATTTAAAAAGAACAATTTAAAATTTTGCTTGTTTTTGATAATTTATTAGTAAAACTAGCTTTACTTTTTATTCTAAATTCTGGAAAACAAAATTACATTTTTCTCAAAGCAAAAAATAATTTCAAACCTCGGACTTTGATTTTTGACGCCAAAAATTGATTATTAGACGTTTAAAAAATCATGCAATTTGGGATAAAAATATTTATTTATCTAATCCTGTAATTGCATTCTTGTCAGAAATGCATTATTAACCTCAAAAATTAATTTTATAACGTCAAACACTCACGCCTAAAAATTTGTGACGTCATAAAAATCATTCCTGACGTCTAAAAATCGTTCATGCAATTTAAAATAAAATAATAAAAGAACGAAAACATTGTCCTGTAAGCTGTAAAGAAATTATTCTCAGGCGTTAATAAATGAATTATTGACGTCAATAAATGGTTATACGAGAGAAATAAATAATTGTTGACGTCAATAAATGATTTTTTGGCGTCAATAAATGATTTGTTGACGTCAATAACTGATGTTTTAAGTTCAGTTAAATATTTTTAACTTCCAATAATGATTTTTGACGTCAACAAATGATGTTTGACGTCGATAAATGATTTTTTGAGGTGAATAAATTTTTTTTTGGCATCAATAATAGAAAACATTGCCTTGTATATTTTAAATAAATTATTCTCAGACTTAAAATGAAATTTTTGTCGTCAATAAATGATGTTTGACGTCGATAAATGGTTTTTAACATCAATAAACGATTTTTGACGTCGATAAATGATTTTTTGAAGTAAAGAATTGATTTTTTGAGGTCAATAAACAATTTTTTGAGGCCAATAAATGATTTTTTGAAGTCAGTGAATAATGATACTGACGTCAAAAAACGTTCAAGACTTCCTTTTTTTAATTAACTACTTTTTTTAATACTTACATTAAAATCATAATTTTCAAACATCAAAACATCAATTTTTGACGTCACACAATGAAAGTTTTCTTTAATAAAAATTTAGAGGCTTCAAAATGTTTTTTAACGTCAAAATATGAATTGTTTAACGTCAAAAAATATTTTTTGACGCCAATAAATGATTTTTTTGTCAAAAATATGTTTTCTAGCGTCAAAAGGTATGTCTTGACGACAAAACATATATTTTGATAAAAAGTAAAACGGCGTTCTATACAAAATTGCCGCATTATTTTCTAAAAATTACGTCGCCTATGCAGCCTACAAAGCGCTATTTTGTTTTAACTGGACTGTGATGCTTCCAACAAATTTTTGCACTAAATTTTTCCTACACACTGCATTTTGCGAAATTGTTTGTTTTGCTTTTATTTTACGGGGTAGGTTTTTTTTCCTACGCCCAACCCTCCTCCTTAATCTGGGCTTGGGACCAGCTAGGTTTTCCCCTAGGCGGAGTTAGAAAAGAATTGTTTTGAATATAAAAATCATACAGTTTAGAAAATTTGCAATTAGGCCTAGTAAGGTATTGTTGAATACAATGAGCATATACGTTTAGGGTACGTTTAGGGTGCGTTTAGAAAAGAACAGCCTATGTGGTACAATGCTAATCAAGACAGATTAACTATCCTATCGTTATTCATAGCTCTTTGAATTCGTATAAATACAGAAATTGTATCAAAATAGTTCCAAGCTATTCTAAATTTGGGTGCGTGGAGTTTTTATGTCAAAACTAATTAAGTGTGAATCTATTAAAACGTCCAACTTATAGGACATTATTCTAATTAATACACACAGTTGTGACAACACTTCAAGTTGCGTAATTTCCCACTCAGATGCGTGTTAAGTTGAATAAACAGTTAATTAGGAATATTACATCTATACAACTTTTACTTGGAAAAGTGAAAATTTATTCAGTTTCATTAAAATTGTCAAGCACTTAATGTACAAATCAGTCTTGTGACGTCGATACATCCTTGAAAGCAGAGTTGGGTCAACTTGAAATGTTTTTTCCGAGTTTTGTTGTCGTTCCTTTTCCGAAAGAATTTTATTGGAACATTTTCAATTTCAATATCTTGTAGAGCAGCACTCTTTTTAATATAATGCTCAAAGCTCACCGTGATTTATTGTGGTTGTGGTGGTATCTTTTAAATATCTTTCTTTTACACAATTTAGATAGCAGAGGAATTTCAGTAGGCTGGTGTAATGTGCCTAAAGTTTATGTAACGTTAACGCGTTTGTCCAGATTAACGCGTTTGTTTATGGCGCGCGGCAATTCTCGCTTTGTATCTTCCAGCATCTCACTAAACTGCAACCCTTTAAAGCGTAGTTATGGCACATTAGCATAACCCTTAAAAATTTTGCGATGTTTACGTCTTAAACTGAGAGAATTTAATTATTCGTTTAAAAGAGGACATTTTTACATCTTCATTTCCGTTCGAAAAGGGTTGACGATCAGATCAAAATGAAGTTATAAATCAGCGATTAAAGTGTGTACAGGGCGTAAAAGTATATCACGATCTCGACATTGTGCACTATCGACTATCTTAATGCGGTCAGTAATTACTTCGGGACAAAGGCGACACCGAGGGCTGTAAGGGGTTATCTTGACAGGGTGCACTATAAAGATGCTGACACCGAGCACGATTTGGAACGTTAAAATGCTAAGGAAGATTATTTCAGTCAGGCATTTTAAATCGGATATAAATAAACGTTAATGTGCTGTAATACAGGTGTAAAGTAGCGTGGCTTTTCGTTGTCGTGTGTTTAAAAAGAAATTCTAAATATATATCCGACATATAAATTCTTTAATGCAAAATTGTCGTCTTTAGCGGACTATAGAAAACGAAGAGCTTTTATTTTTAAAGCTCTGACATATGTTCTTTTTTATTTTAATTTTTTCCTAGATCAAGAAAAGTTGTACTCTTATAGAGAATATCCGGTGTAAACTGCTTAATATCATTAACTATTTTTTACATTTTAAAAACGAAAAATTACGCAGCCGTTGGTTTTTTGTACTGAGTGCAAAGCTCTAGCAAAGTTCAACGATATTTTACTACTCCACATGTGCGATAATTGCGCAACGAAATATTAACTAATATGAGCTGCTGCAACTTCCCCATCAGAGCTTGTTATTGCAAATAGAATCAATTGAAGTTATCAGACAACAAAGCAAAAAATCCAACGAATATTTATAAGCGCATGACCTACATGATATTGTCTCATGCTCTAAAGCTTATAAATAAACGCTCCGAAGTCCGTTCAGTAAAATTACATAAGACTTCATGTCCATTTCTTCAAACTGCACCGAATTACTTCTTCAATTCTCCGAAAAACTTGCAATGGGCTAAACACGATGATGAAAAGTTTACCTTATACGGAATATGAACGCCAGTCTTTAAATTATATAAAAACACCTTGTTATATTCACACAGTATTCAACAGTCTTTCAAACCTTAGTCGCTTTCAAAACGCCCGCCCTCTTAATTTACGATTTTTACTAGACAACAAAAGCCTTTCTAGTTTCTATCGTACATTCTGATTTGAGTAAATTATGGTTTTGGACTTCAGGCTCTGCTCGACTCGACTTATTGCGTTACACATTAGCGGCTAAGATATAAAAACAGACAAAATTAAAAGAAAAATGCAGTAATGACATATCATTTTTATAACAAATATATATTATTAATTCAAGGTTGTAACTTTACACCTACAACATTATTTGCTACGTTACATGTAGAAAAGTGTGTAGAATATGTATGGTAAATAAAACTGGTTTATCTACCATTTTCTACATACTATACGTGTAAAATATGTAGAATATGTAAAACATGTACGATATCTTCAAGAAAAACACACATGTCTGCATGGTGTTAGTAGGGGGGGGTGAGACGTGTGACTATCTAATGGTACCAACGCGCTGCTTTTCTATTTTTTATCCATGCGTACCGCACTGCAAACATTTTGTGATTATCGGTTACTATCAAATGACAAAAAAATCGGCTTCATAAAAATATATGCAATAAAATTGCGCCCTTTAAATCGTTACGTCTGGGGGCGGAAGCCCCTCCCGTTCCACCCTAATTCCGGCACTGGTCGCAATTATTTTTGTTTTTCAGTTTTTGCGATTCTAATCATTTAAATTTTAATTTAATATTCTATATTATATCCGGATCCTTTCCACCTGTCTCAACATTTAGTGAGGTAAGGGGTTTCTGCTACCAGAAGCCACACATTTACGCGTCTATTATATAAGGCGCGGAATCGTTTGTACATTGGACCGTTACACTTTTCAGTGCAGATAAGCAAATTCAGGTTCACAAAAGATGTTCGGCTTATTGGAAGCCTGATTTTTGTTTAGTGCGTATTTATAAGTTCCAAAAACTTTTTGAAAATCTCTGTTAAAGCACTTTCGGGGAAATGGGGAAAGGGATAGCTTTTATCCCGCTTTTTTTCCAAATAAATTTTTCTGTTTATGTAATTTTTTCCTGGGGCCTTTTACGGTGGTTTCTCTTTTCTTAAATTTTTCCGGTGCTGTTTTTTTCGAGGTTTTATTCGTTTTTTGGGAATTACTTTCCGCGAATTTTTCACCCATTTTTTTCTAGTTTTCGAAATTCACAAAGTTCTCACAACATTTAAGTAAGCAGTTGCGCTAGAGGACACCAATCAATATATATTAAATCCAAATCCTTTTACCCTGTTTCAACTTTTGATGACTCTGAACTATTCTTACATCTCAATACAGCGTATTTGTTATTATGTTTGCCGGTACCGCTGTTTATGCAACAGTCACGTAGGGCTATTAATTTCAAAAGCTTGCATATTTTAAAAGAAATCGTTAGCAAAGACGTGGGGCGTAGCCCACATGTTTTGCTAGTATTATTTATTTTACTTAGGTGTGGGGGAGGCTTTTGTTTAGTTGTGTATGTGTTCATTTATGTTTAAACCGTCTGATTTTTTATCGGTATTATTCTACATGCGGAATATGCAGAAAAGGGGCTTTATATTCTACATGCCCAACCCCGATTAAAATGATAAACTAACCTAAACTTCATGCTGTAACTAATGCTCGTAATATCTCAAAAGCATAAAAAATATTTTAAACATTCTGTAGAATTTAAAAACCAGATCTGATCAATTATGATACTTTCGTTACATTTTTTTATACTTTCCCTAAATCACAACCCTATTGATAAAAGCGTTTTAGAAGGGGTGTTTAAAATACGGGAAGGTGAGATCCGAAGATAATTTTCATGTTCTTTAAGAAGTCGCCAAAGATTAAAGAGTTTAACATTGGTGCGCACCCTATTGAATTTCTCCTTTAATCTGCAGCCCTTGTTGGTCTGAAGAAGACATAACTAACGAAATCTACAAAGATAAGACTTTCTCACACCTGTATCTATCCCAACACCCCGACATTTCAATTCATCTGTCGATGTTTGAACGCATCGAAGGTCTCGATAACCCGCGGGCTGAACGCTCAACCGATTTTAATCGGATAGATAGTCGATATCGTTGCAAACTATTTGTCTTATTTTTGTCTGTTACCATTTAATTCGAATTATGGTTTGGCTCGTCAAGGTGCTGGAGCTTTCGCAAAAACGCTTCGCAGAACTGCAAGGTAAATTTTGGAGTGAAATCACGAGATGGGATGTAATGACATCACCCATTAAACTTAATTTTTACCTATGGGCAGATTTAAATATCTGTTTACACAAAAGGTTGTACAACCTGTAAGGTCGTATCTTTATAATTTATGGCACGCTTAATGTATTCCTTGATATTTTATAACTTTTATCTACGCGTTAAGAATTAATTATGTGCATATGTGATTGGATGAAAAATAAATTTAAACAACGATTTGACTATTTTTCTTGTTACAATCAACATAAAAGCAAATGTATTTAATTAGTATAAATGGTTGTTCAACTCAATGTCTCTGAGGTTATAGGATGTAAGACGAATATATTTTTTACGTGCCCTGTAACAGTACTAATTTTTTAAATCAAGCGTTCTTTTTTTGTCTAAAACGCAGCTGTTCTGTATGGTATATAGAGCTAGAATATAACGGTTGGCCTTTTTTTTGTACACTAATTAATCATTTAATTGTTTTTTGTTTCATAACTTTTTTCTAAAATTTTAAAATATTGTTCTAGGTTTGATTATTTTTCTTCTACAATTCAGGAATATTTTTGTTGGATTTTTGATGTGTAGAATATCTTTATACACTTCTACAAAATGTATGAAGGATTCTAGAACATCTTTCTAAAATTCTAGAATATTTTTCTAGTATTCTACAATACTGTTCTAAAATTTGAGAATACTTTCTAGATCTCTAGAATATTTTACTAAACATCAACAATATTTTTGTAGAATTCTGGAATATTTTTGTAAAGGTTCAGAGTATTTTCTAGGATTTTTGAATACTTTTGTAGGTACCTAGATTATTTTTCAAAAATATTAAATATTTTTTTAGGTTTGTAGATTTCTTGTATTGTTTTAATCTTCTAGAATTTTAAAATTCTAGAATATTTTTCTAAAGCTTCTAAATTTTTAGAGTATTTTTCTAGGATTAAAAAACATTTTTCTAAAATTTTAGAATATTGTTTAGGTTTCTAGAATATTTTTCTAATCTTCTAGAATTCTAGGCTGTTTTTCTAGGATTTTTGATTACCTTTTTAGCTGTCGAGATGATTTTTTCTAAAATATTAAATATTTTTGTAGGTTTCTAAATTTTTTATATTGTTCTAAATTTCTAGAATATTTTTCTAGAATTTTAGAATATTTAAAATATTTTTCTAGGTTTCTAGAATATTTTTCCAAAACTTCTAGATATCTAGAATATGTAATTTTTTTTTGCTTTTTTGCATAAAAATAATCAAAGCATCCTGTATTTACACGCATAATTTCCTATGAATAAAGTAGACTTAATTCCTAGAAAATCACTTAAAAACTAGGGGTGCATACAATTGATAATGTACAGCTGCAGCCCTGCATATTTATGGTTAAATAATTGGTGTTGACTACTTTTATTGCAGTTTAAACACCTGCATAATAGAGCGGAATTTTTATGCAAAAGGTTTTTCAGCCAAAAATAATAAAATTGAAAAGGAGTGTTTATCCCATATATGATTGCCTTTTATCTAATAATTGGCGATGACATGGTCTTTATTTACGACGTTTTTTTAAAAAGGACATGCATGTAAATGTCTACAGCTTTTTAATAGATTTTGACTTCTTGAATTCGGTAAAATCTGTACTATAAGGTGATTTTTGTGTTGCTACATTTCCTGATTGAAATTACTTGTTTTAAATATTTTTTCAACTTCACTATTTTAGGTTTCCTGAATTTTGTCGGCAATAAAACCAATTTTCCAAAATATTTAAACTAGAACATGATTGTATTTTTTCATCCAAGCATGTTTTTTAAATTCATATAAATTAAGAAGTTTTAGGCAATTTTTACTTAATCATGCTTTCATGTAAGCGTTATTGTTTTCAAAATATTCGATTTTGAAATTTTAACGAAACAACATGTTTAAGGGCTCGAGAAACCCAAAAACTGTTTATAAAAAATGAACGAAACCTTGCTGTCGTTAGTCATGTTTTCAAATAAAATAAAACACAAATATTCAAAGATTTATAGTGGGTGTCACATATAAATGAGCAAGCTGAGACACAAATTAAAATGCATTTTTAGCCCTCTAAGCTTATAAAATTATAAAAAAATCGTGTAGCCAGTTTTTGAGCAATATGTTTTTGAAAATTTCTAAAATTTGAAAATATTTTACATTTCATAGCTTTTAGTATTTCGAAACTATTACGATAGAAAATTTGAACCTGATCCGTCAACTTCTTTTTGAGTAATAAGCCGCTAAAGTCACAATCTTCAAAAAATTGTAGCAGTCGTCATTTAGAAACTAGAAAATACGGCAAAAAAGTGTTAGATTTGCCTTAAGGTTTTTTATAACATTCTCGAATTCATTTTAGGAAATTCGCTAACCGAAAAAAAATGCTACCAAAACAAACATGTCTAACTCCCGCTTCCGGTTTTGGATTTTTTTAAAGCTTTGTTCCTCGATGAATTTTTGATATACTCCCACATTGGTATGGTTTAGATACAAGTAGATAGATTAAAAGTCAAATTCTTAAATTGTTTCGTGTAGTACTTTCAAAACCCGTGACCATTGATGTTCTACACTTATAAACCCGGCTTTATGTTATTTTACTATTGCACAAGCATCAACTGCAGCTGACCAAATAAATAATAAGTAACTTAACGAGCTCGCATAAGGCCAAACATATAGTAGTCTTGATGATGTAGTAATCCCCCAGATAATTCGTTTAAAATTGCATAGAAGCTACATCTATATATTTACAGCAATTATGCAGAAATTTATTATTAATTTATTGTATCACTAAAGGTTAGTCTGTCTTCTCTTAGTTTTTCAGATTTTTAGCAACGTTTCTCATTTTATATATACATATTATATTTTCACTACTTTTAAAAGATTTAATAATGCGATATTATTTTTATTTGTAATACTAATTTGTTCTTATGTTTACAAGCAAAAAAAATAAGGCGCAGAATAGTTTGTCATTCTTAAATCAAATTTTTTTCACTTCTTCATTCTTTCAATACGCTTAGGAAAATATTCACTGGTTCGTTCGTGTGCTCATATCTCCCAGACCGATACTCCAAACTGTTAACGTGGTGTCAAACGTCGCAACTAATTTCAAATTTTTAAACCACGTTTAACAATTATGGCGATGCTGATTGATTAAAGCATTACAACAGAATATTTCTAAATAAATTAATAATTTTAATAATATTTTCCTTTTTTTTGCATAAAAATCAAAGCATCCTGTATTTACACGAATAATTTTTTATGAATGAAGTAGACTTAATTCCTAGAAAAGCACTAAAAATAGAGGGGTGCATACAATAGATAATGTACAGCTGCAGTCCTGCATATTTATGGTTAAATAATTGGCGTTGACAACTTTTATTGCAGTTTAAACACCTGCATAATAGAGCGGAATTTTTACGCAAAAGGTTTTTCAGCCAAAAAAAATAAAATTGAAAAGGAGCGTTTATCGCATACATGACCGCCTTTTATCTAATAATTGGCGATGACATGGTCTTTATTTACGACATTTTTTAAAAAGAACATGCAAATAAATGTCTACAGGTTTTTAATAGATTTTGACTTCTTGAATTCGGTAAAATCTGTATTATAAGGTGATTTTTGTGTTGTTACATTTCTTGATTGAAATTACTTGTTTTAAATATTTTTTCAACTTCACTATTTTAGGTTTACTGAATTTTGTCGGCAATAAAATCAATTTCCCAAAATATTTACACTAGAACATGATTGTATTTTCTCGTCCAAGCAATATTTTTTAAATTCATATAAATTAAAAAGTTTTAGGCAATTGTTACTTAATCATACTTTCAGTATATGTAAGCGTTATTTTTTTCAAAATATTCGATTTTGAAATTTTAACGAAACAACACGTTTAACGGCTCAAGAAACCCAAAAACTGTTTGTAAAAAATGAACGAAACCTGTACTTTCCTATACTTTAGAAATGATTACTGTTGCTGTCGTTAGTCATGTTTTCAAATAAAATAAAACACAAATATTCAACGATTCATAGAGGATGTCGCATATAAATGAGCTGAGCTGAGCTGAGCTGAGACACAAATTAAACTGCAGCTTATTTTTAACTCTCTAAGCTTATAAAATTAATAAAATCGTGTAGCCAGTTTTTGAGCAATATGTTTTTGAAAATTTCTAAAATTTTGAAAATATTTTACATTTCATAGTTTTCAGTATTTCGACATTTTTTGTGCACAGTAACATTATAACTCTGTACAGCTATTACGATAGAAAATTTGCACCCGATCCGTCAACTTGTTGTTGAGTAATAAGCCGCTAAAGTCACAATCTTCAAAAAATTGTAGCAGTTGTCATTTAGAAACTAGAAAATTAGGCAAAAAACGTTAGATTTGCCTTAAGGTCTTTTATAACACTCTCAAACTCATTTTAGAAAATTTCTTAGCCGAAAAAAATGCTACCACAAAAACATATCTAACTTCCGCTTCCGGTTTTGGATTTTTTTAAAGCTTTGTTCCACGATGAATTTTTGATATTTCCACATTCCAAACATCATTAAAATCGGACCATTTGCTCGGAAGTTAGGGAGCGCACATACTCACCCATCCAGCTACCCACCTGCCCAGCTACTACAAGTTTCTAGATTTCTTATATTGTTCTAAACTTCTAGAATGTTTCTAAAATTTTAGAATGGTTTTCTAGGTTTCTAGAATGTTTTTCTAAGCCTCTAGAATTATAAAGTATTTTACTCGGATTTTTGAATACTTTTTTAGCTGTCCAGATTGTTTTTATACAGCTCTAGAATATTTATTGGAAAAATAGAATACTCTAGAATATTTTTCTACAATATTAAATATTTTTCTAGGTTTTAGAATATTGTTCTAAACTTCTGCAATATTTTTCTAAAACTCTAGAGTATTTTTCTAGAATTTTTGAAGACTTTTGTTGGTGTCGAGATTATTTTTGTACACTTCTACAATATTTGTTAGAAGAATAGAATATTCTTGTTTATTATTTTCATAAATATTAAATATTTTTCTAGGTTTCTAGAATAGTGTTTTAAACTTTTAGAATATTATTAAAGGGTTTTAGAATACTTTCCTAGTATATATTCTAGAAAATAAAATAATACTTAAAAAAAACGAGTTTAGGTTTTCTGTTGAAATTCTGATGGTATATTCCAAATAACATCCAATCCAACAAACGTTTTGCAAACAATCATTCAATCCGTTTCGAAAAATTGGGGATTAACTATTTTCCTCGCATATTTAGAGGACTGTAATTCCGTAGCTATGCACATTTTCATATAGGTAAATTAGGCTAATTCGTCGTCTTTTTGTTTTTAGTTTCTGGTGTATTACGTTTGCTAAATCTTTTCAAAACACTCTGTTATCAATATTTGTTTGTATAAAAAAATTATCATTATAAACCGCATCAAATTGCTTACAAATCGAAGTAATATCTGTAGTTATTTAAAAGTTGTGCTATAAATAGTGTTTGAATTCCATTAATCCTTTACAGATAAATTTGAAAACTACTTTAGGTTCGTACAAATTTCACGTTTTAACATTAATAGACGGCTTTATTGAACTACTGTCTTTATATGAAGAAGTTAAGGTCACCATTTCTTATTCACGCTAATTCGGGACAATAAAAAACTTTTTTTAAAGTCACTTGTGAAGGAAAAAAATCACTTAAGTAATTGTTTCCAACCAAAGTTCATTCAAGTGAAGATGTTTATTTTTTTTATACTAACTTTTAGAATTAAATACTACGTTGGTTTAAAATTCTGACCAATCATTCTGTTGGCGTCACAGAAACAGAAGCTTCCTAACAGATTTGCAAATATCAAAATATTTAAATAAATGAGCTAGCTTTGCCGTTTTTAATAATAACAGAGACGTGCAAAATCAATTGAGTGAAATAGTCAGTTTTTACATTACATGCAAAACTAAAACAACTGACGTCTCTGTTGTAGTACTTAAGACACCCGTGTTTAAAGTATTTATGTTATTTACCTCTTTCGGTGTTTTTTACTTTAACAAGTTTATATCACCCTCGAATTCTCGATGTCAGCAAGTCATAACATAATATAGCGTAATATAACTTTCGGCGTATGCCGGCAACTGACGACAGTCGAGAGTAGACAAGTGTTTCGAGCAATGTTGCCA
Source organism: Ctenicera cuprea (assembly GCA_958336395.1). Classification (NCBI taxonomy): domain Eukaryota; kingdom Metazoa; phylum Arthropoda; class Insecta; order Coleoptera; family Elateridae; genus Ctenicera; species Ctenicera cuprea. The sequence goes on from OY284496.1 coordinate 4,522,793, forward strand.
AATTTACTTCGTTTTGAGAATTTAACGCGGCAATTTAAAAAAAATAGAATGCTTGCGCATAAAAAACCGGACGAATTTCAAAATCCGGGACGTTTTCCGGAACACTTACAGCGAGACTGCGGATGCGGGACAAAGTCCTAAAATCCGGGACTGTCCCGGAAAATCTGGGACCCTATATTAGGTTCCAATCTGTTTAACTGATTTTAAAGTATTTTAAAATGGTCTATTTTCTAAAGATTTAAATGGCAATGGCTGTACAACCGAGTCCGTAAGGTTTGTTGTAGATATTACAAAATTTTTATATGTATATTGAGAGAAATAAAAATAAGTTATTGCTAGTAGACGCTTATAAGCCCCCTTAAATGTGTTTATTTTTATTGTTTTTTTTTCGCTACGTTACGTTTTATATTGATTTTTATTTCCATCGCGTTAAAATATGAAAAGACGGCCCCCATCAATTTCGAAGTTTTTACTTATACCATTCTCTTAAAATTCATAAAACAAGGTAATAAAACCTTGTAAGAATATTGTATCAAAGCCTGCTCTTCTGGGAAGCTTGTAATTATTAATTAAGATGCCATTTATTGAAGGTTGTTATTTTTTATTGGTTAAATACAAAATGATATGTAATCGTCAACGTCACTATAAAAATCGAAGTTAATATTCCATCGCAGCTGAATAAAAACAAAAATTATCATAACATGCAGTGGCAAATTTTTTTTTAAAGATCCAAACTGTTGTGGGTAGATCCAATTAGTATAGATCGCCAAATTGGTGATTTGAGTTTTTTTATTTTGTCAGTTATGTCTAAATCCTTGTTTTTTGTTAGGTGGTAAAGTAGTTCATGGCAGACCAAATTTTGATTTCGCGGCTTCAGTTGTATATGGCACAGAAAAAAACTTTTCATTGATTAAAATAAATACGGAATTATTTTTTTAATCTTATCGATATTCTAAATTTTGCTTTGGTAGTGTCCAAAATTGTAAAGTTAAACGAAAGTAATACATTTTTTAACAATCGCTACTTTTGTTGCAGAGAGAATTCGGAGATGAATGCGTATTCAACGAGATGATAGAGCAGCATCACTACAACACATACTCCTCCACGAAATATTCGAACGAGAGGAGAACTCTGTACCTAGCGCTGAATCGTCGAGGACAGCCTCGAAAAGTGATGTTACGATCGAATCAGCAACTAGGGCGGCTTTCTTCGTATACGCGAGTGTTAACGCGAACTGTGGCCCCCGAACGCGCGGAAGAACTACATCCAACGCGTCACCACTCCCATTTGTGTGCATCCTCAATATCAGCCCCAGCGGCTCGGTCACCTTCCTCCCTCGCAGATCAACCAACAGACACTCCACGGTGCCGGAAACGTAAAAAGCGGAAGAAGAAGAAACGTAAATGTGTCGACGGCGACACCGACAGCGAATTGTGCCACAAAAGACAGACTGTTGCGAATAATCGAAAGACACAAATTAGGTTAAATAATGACAATAATAGTACTAGAAAGTGCGAATTAGAAGACAGTGACGAGTGCCAAAGAGTAGAAGTGACAGAAAAAAAGAGACATAAGACTAAGTTCGGTGATAAACTAACGTTAAGTGGTACGAAGAAGCGAAAGAAGCACCAAAAGGGTGTTCGAAATAAAAAAGCGCGAGTGATTGTTACGAGCACCGAAGCCGTGGTGACCGACGAGGTGCCGTCGGACGAAGACTACACCATGGAGACCACCACCATGTGGGAATGGGAAGATTCTACCGTGATGCCCGATGAATCTTCTACTCCGCGCCCTGACTGACTCACCCCTGCGCCTTCGGGCGCAGTACATCCCTCTCCATTATTTATTTCTACTATTTATTGTATTCTACAAGTTGTACATAGTTGTCTATATAAGTGAATATACCTCGCCGTCAACTTATTGTTTTTGTTTCTCTAATTACCTGCACTAAACATATACCTAGGATAATTCGTAAACTTTTTTTGCAAATTAAGCTTGTACTAGAGTCTACAGACAGTATCCCTCGGACCAAAAAAATCATCGTTATATCAATAAGTAATAGGTTCGATTCTATAACATTACATCATTTCCATATTACTAGATCTCTTGAATATAAGCTCACCAGAAGGTAAGGAATAATGATTTCACGAACGTTAAAAATCGCTATATATTTGCATCTACAGGCGCCTTGGTATAAGAGCTGTTCGGTGTTCTGTGCAGGAGCGGTCATATTCATTATTTCCGAGAACAAGGCAAATTTCAAATAATCTTGAAATTAACCGTTCATAACTTTAAAACCACTATTGAATTTAAAAGAATTTTTTATTTGTTAACAGAATTTGAACGTAAATATACCGTCTGTCTATAAAGTAACCCCCCCCCCCTAACTAACAATTGAACGACTTGATATTTTACCACAACATTTGGTGTGCTTTGATGGGAAATTAAATACTATTTTTTAGCCAAAAATTAAATTTTGTATCATTCAAAATGGCGACTGGGCGCCATTTTGAAATTTTTATTAAATGGAAAGGGGGTCGAGTGACACCTCATTTAGAAGATCTTTCAGTTCTGCGTCTGATCCTAGAGTTTCAAAGAAAAATATTCATTCATAACAAAATAGCGGATTTTAAACAAATGGACTCGCTCGATTCAAAATAGTTTTAATTTTTTTATCCAGGGTCGAGTGACGCCTCATTTGAAAGGTTTTTTAGTTCTGCGTCTAATGCTAGAGTTTCAAAGAAAAATATTCAGCCATAACAAAATGGCGGATTGTAAACCAATGGACTCACACAGTTCAAAATTGTTTGATTTTCTTATCCAGTAGTCCACTTTTTCATTTGCAGGACTAAATTTTCCCAGAATTATCTCGGGTGGGTTGAAATAATATTGAAAATGTCTTGTTCCAACAAGACGGTGCGCCGCCTCATTATTATAGGCCTGTGTCTGACTTTCTCAACTGACATTTTTTTGGAAGATGGATTAATAGGCGGTTGCCTGTAGAATAGCCGGCTCGCTCCCCAGATTTAACTTCCTTAGATTTTTTTCTATGGGAATATCTGAAATCGAAAGTGTACAGAACCCGTCCAGAACCAATTGAAGAACTGGAGCAACGCATTACAGAAGTTTGCAGAAATATCACTCCAGAAACTTATGAAAATGTAAGGCAGGAATTTCATAGCCGACTTTTTATGTGTCAAGTAGTAAAGGTAAACATTTCGAACACTTAATTTAATTTCTTTTTGCTTTAATTCTTAGTTTTTTTAAATAGACTTCTTTATCTTCAAACATTGTCATTTTGTTATGACTGAATATTTTTCTTTGAAACTTTAGGATCAGACGCAGAACAAAAAGACCTTTCCAATGAGGTGTCACTCGACCTCCTTTCTATTAAAAAAAAATTAAAAATGGCACCCAGTCGCCATTTTGGATGATACAAAACTTTAATATCGGCTGAAAAATAGTATTTAATTTTCCATTACAGCACACCAAATTTTGTGGTAAAATATCAATTCGTTCAAAAGTTAGTTGAGCGGAATGGGGGGAGTTACTTTATAGACACAGTGTATATATAAAAATTTATTAATTAATATTTGCAAACATCCATAAAAGTCTTGTTAAACTCTTAACACAAAAAGGCAATGTAAAATGAAATAATCTTTAAAATGTAATACATTATTCTGTTATACACGCACGCACATTTAAAACTGATCGGGGGGGAGGTATTCCCCCCACCCCCCCATGACCGCCCTTGGTTCTGCGTGTGATGCGGTATGCACTATTTCTTATCTTACATTTTTATCTACCTTTCTTTTACTACAAAAAAAAATTTTAAATAATGCTGTAAGCGCTGAGACGCAATTGTCATTTTTTTTAAATAGCATAACTTGTATACACTTACTTAACAAAATTTTTGAAAAAATGCGAAAATCTTTCTCATATTAGCAGACACTGGATTCAAACAATAGCCTGGCACGTCTTTCTTTTCTCAATTGTTTTTGATTGCTAAGAGATAACAAATAAATTTCCCAGCACACTATCGCGATTGTGAAAGGCTTTTGTTCAAATTCAGGGCCAAGGGGTAATTCGCTAGTGGAAGTGGGTGTAAAAGGTAGTGGAAGTACGGTGGAAGTATATGAAAGTTAGCGTCAGTATGTGGAAGTACGTGGAGGTACGGTAAAAGTACGTGGAAGTTAGTGGAAGTATCTGAAAGTATGTGGAGGTAAGTAGAAATATGTGTGAAGTATGTGGAAGTACATGGAAGTATGCTGAACTAAAAGTGGAAGTATGTGGCAGTATTGGTGTTATTGGAAATAGTGTACAAAATTTTTAAGCGCGGTTTACCCCTTGTTCAGGGCCTGCTAATATGAAGAAGTTTTTGTATTTTTCTCTAAAATTTTGTTATGTAACAGTATACAAGTTTAATTTAGCGGTTATACTAAATGCAGGCAGAGCGTGGGAACGCAACTAATAAAGCTCGCGTATTAACTACAGCACATAACATGCACGAAACTACGTTTCGAGCAGAACAGAAGACTGCAGCTGGCATGACGACACCTTTTGCAGTCACAAGCGGCGTTGTCATGGCAACCATGACCTCACGCTGCCAGGTTCTGCTGTACTAGATTAGCTGATGTAAACATTTGTACTACTTCACTCGTCGCGTGGGAGGGAATTGTTTGTTCTCTCGGACATTAAAAAACTATTACTGTAAGTGTTCTTGTGTTTAAATGAGTTATTTGTTTTTCCTGTACCAATTTACCTATTTTCATGACCAGGAGCCGCCATTGATGAAACATTATTTTGTTACAAAATATTTAAAAAAACTAAACTAAATATCTTGCCACATTCTTGATAACAGCGAAGACACAAATGGAATCTCATCAACTACTACTACACCACAAATAAATTAAGAAGTTGAAGTAAGCCTTAGGTAAAGAGGGGGGGGGGCATATTTGTTATTTTGTCTCGGCCGCCGAATTCTGGCCCTGGATTACATGCTTATAAACGTATAGATAGATTATTTGCAAATAGATAAATTGGAAAGAGAGAGAAGATTGATTTGCCAGCTAGATCTCCAGATCTCACGCTTTTGTGAGATTATCTGAAAAGTAGGTATCAAGATAAGCCAGATAACTCATCTCAAAATCGGCTTGTTCATTGCTGTTAAGCTGTTAATACGGATCAGTTTAATTTATTCAACATTTGGCATTTACTGATTAATTCATAATTGATTAAATAGACTCTAGTTCTCTCGACTAGTTCTGTTGTTATAATTCATTTTGTAATTATCCTTTACGTCCCACTGCTGGACTCCGGAACTCGGCCACTTACTCCCTTGGCGCTAAGGTGGAGCACGGGGGACCTACAGTTTAACGTCGAATCCGAACGACTAAATACCAGAGAAGGTTTGGGCATTAAAAATTGAATGACGGGTTGCAGCATACGTGGTTTACGTGGGGACTTGGGGAGCCCAACCACAGACCTTTCCCATTAGAGACAAACGCTCATCCTCTAAGCCACCGCCACTCTAACACATGAGTTCTAAGAATTTTTTAAATGTAATCTTTAAAGTTTTTACATAAATTTTTTTAGCTGTTGATATTATTTTTATACACTTCTAGAATATTTATTAGAAGAATAAAATACTGTAGAATATTTTTCTAAAATATTAAATATTTTTCTAGGTTTTTAGAATATTATTCTAAGCTTCTACAATATTTTGTTATAATTCATTTTGTTATTATCCTTTATATCTCACTGCTGGACTCCGGCACTCGGCCACGTACTCTTCCTTAGCGCTAGGGTGGAGCACGAGGGACCTACAGTTTAACTTCGAATCCGAACGACTAAATACCAGAGAAGGTTTGGGCATTAAAAATTGAATGACCGGTTGCAGCATACGTGGTTTACGTGGGGACTTGGGGAGCCCAACCACAGAGCTTTCCCATTAGAGACAAACGCTCATCCTCTAAGCCACCGCCACTCAAAAACATGAACCCTAAGAATTTTTAATGTAATCTTTAAACTTTTTACATAAAGTTATGTAAAAATGAATGGTACCAAAAGCAAAAATAAAAACCTATGAAAATATGGAGAGAAAATACAAAATTCCATTAAAATAACGTTGGCGTTAGCAGGGAAATGACGTATTAAAAAAAATTAACTGTCCTATCAAAAACTCAGTAGAATTCTTACTCATGCATAAAAAAAATTGGAATAATTTTAACGATGTTTATTTATTTTAACCTTTATAAGTTTAATACATATAAATATCGTTAAAGTTATTAATTATTTTATTTATACATTAATACGAACTTCGACGAAGTAAAGACAATTTTTACTGAACTACTTTTTTTACTCAAAGTATTTTTTGATAAACCAAATATAAACCTTAGTAGAACTATTATTATAAATATAATAAAATAAGTATCCGTCTCTAGCGAGTAACCGTATTTGCTGAAAATTGTCGAGGGATAATACGCGTATTAGCTTAAGCAATTTCCTATGTGTTAAACAATGTCACTTAATCATAACAAAGTTTTAAAGCTGTTGTATTGCCCACAGGATTTTCGAACAATTGAACCTGCTTGAACAATAAGAGCTGATAATTTTCGTAGATAAAGCAATATCAACCTAAGAAAGATATTTCTGCTCGAGTTCTTAATTGTACTGGTTTGATTCGTGACTGTTAGACATAATTCTGTTCGCAATTTTTATGCAATAATTGTGCATCTTGATTGCAATAAATAAGGCCGTTTTAACGACTAGTCCAACAATAATTATAAAGTGTCTGGATGGTACCAATAAAACCATTTTTCAAACTTTAATAATAAAAATATGAGTATGTGTACAACTAAGTGTGTAAATAAATTTATTCTATGCGACAAATAAGCAAAGCAATTTAAAAAAAATAATTCAAAAAAATGTTTGGCGACAATTACAAGTTTACAACGAAGCGTGTGAATGAACAACTTCGCATCGTGTTATTACAGGATTTGAAATTACTCTAACCAGTTAAGAACCAACACATGTGATTCTAGGAGATAAATGCTCCTAATGGGTTTCATTGTAAATGCAGTCTTTATTATAAATAACGAGTATGTTTAATTTTAATGTTTTAATGCACCATCTTGTATTTTAACGATTTCTATTTTTTTTCCGCATATAATTTACCACCATAACAGTTCAGTGCAGCATCTTAATTGGCAAATTAATAATCATGTAAATCCGCAGCGCGCCAACTAAAGCTCGCTGCTACTGCTACATTTTCAAAACGTTTAGAAAAACATTAGCCGGCATACAAATCGCTTTTCAGAATCAAGTTTTTTATGTAATTTTGCTTCTGGACTCTTGTGCAAATTTTCTACACTTCTTCTTCTAATTAGACTAGTTGACGGTCAAATTATAACAACATTAATTGAGAGCGTTTACATAACTAGATGATAAAGTTCAAATATTATATATTCTATGAAAAAAGTTAGCTGAAGAATTCCAAGTTATATGAGAGAAAAATCAAGTTTGCAAAGGATTAATGTGCAACCATTTTCTGGAGAGGAGGGGGAGATAAACTATTTTTCTTAGGAAATGCATACCTTCTTGAAGAGTATTTTTGCTAAACCATTTATTATTGTAGGGCAAAAACGGTGCTAAATGATTTTTTAGGTATATAAGGTTGTGGATACATTATTTAACTTTTCAAGTTAGTTAAAATTATTGGTTGTTTCTGAAATGTAAGTTAAGCTAAAATAAAATTTGCATCCTTTATCCTGACAAGCTAATTTTCAATTTTTGAAGTGAAACCTCTTTAGCGAGTGTAACTGCAGCGCTGAAACAGAAATGCGAAGGAACGAGCAGATCTACCTGGATGTAAACTAAAGCGATCAATGTTCAGTTGTGCCATCATAGACACACAACTCTGAACTAGTGTATTTTGTTGCTTTGCTTATATAACCAGCGTACAAACACGTCAAGGGAGAGATGTGATTTATAATATATTTGATTGAATTACTTTCAAATTATATTTCCTTTCTACAAAAACAACGACTATATCATTTTCAATTTAAATGTTGACATTTGAAACATTAATAACATTTGTATACAAAAATAAATTAGACATTCATGAAATTTCCATGTAAATTAAGTAAACGGTAAAAGTCATTTCCTTCATAAATACATTTTTTCTGCGTAACACTGCGTCATACCGACATATTCTTGTTAAGTACGTTATTTGCTATACAAAATTACCATTTACGACCTTTTTGACTGGTATCAAACTGTTTTATTAATATAAAAAAATGACCAAATTCCCAATTTTTAAATTAAGCGTTTTTTAACAAATATAGCGTAATATTTCAAGAAGTACTTAGCATATCGACTTGTTTTCTTTTGTTTGAAACAGATGCATTAGCTATGTCTATGATCTAATTTTAATTTCCGAAAAAAAAATTTTTTTAAAGTAAAAATAATGACGCGAAAATAAACGAGTAAAATTTTCTTAATACGATTTTTCCGTTTCCGAATCAGGATCTTCCAGTAATCTCACTAAGCTATTGCTACAATTTCTACAATTGCATTCACTGCAGTATTTCACTTCCTCTTTTATGCAAAGGTCCATCCATGTTTGTTTGGACTTTCTAAATTAATATTTGAATAATGACTTGAATGCCAGATTTCTAACTGAAATCGTATTCATTTTCTATTAAATCATAGAATTCAAAAAAACACTTTTAGTGAGAACACGCTAAGAAGTTTCACTTAGAACTTGCGGGCTCGACACACATTTCTTTTTTAATATTATTTTACAAGAACATATATCGAAAGATAGAGCATCAAAATAAAAATTATTCAATTTAAAAATTGATACGAAAGTAAAAGACATATGTATTACAAGAAAGGTCAAAGTCTTTCAGGAAATTAAGTGGTCCCTCTTTTCTTATCGGTAATATAGCGCTTGATGCGGTTGATATAACAACGAATACGAGCAAGTAATAATAATATCAACAGTTAAGGAAGGTGAAGGTTCATTAACAGTTCTAATCAAATGTAGATAAGGTATCCTATGAACAATTTTGCTGTTGCATGCTACATGAATGACACCTATTCATACTTATGTGCAATTTTGCACGTACTTCGTTTGGTATTTTCCTTAGCGTAAACACTGTTTGTTGTCTACGCATAGAGTGCCGATTTTTTACGCAATAGTACATGAGTGTAGCCAGCATGGTTAAGATACGTCAAGTGACAGGTCATATTTTCTAATAATTCCAACAAAAATCTAAATTTTTATGTACCGAAACTTATTAATAATTATGTTTTACATTCATAATTTTAAAAATAAAATTTATTTTGTATAATACCATAGTAGATTTCGTTACATTTCTCGACGTTTTAAGCGAAAGCGGCTAACTGAACAACACTAAACACTGGTCTTAACTTTATGCATAATTCTAGTATGAAGATCCATATTTTGTTTCTTATTTTTTAATTTAAAAAGTCAAGTTGGTTTATATTCCTAGCGCACTCTTCATAGAAATTTGAACAAGAAAATGCTTTTTGCATTTTTCAACCAATAAATATTCTATAACTACAATAGACATCACCCTATCCAATTTTGGGATTTTCACAGAATTCGATGCGGTCGTTTTGGGTAGGTAGTGTTAATCTATTGTTTTATGCTTTGTTTTCTTAAAATAGTGTATTGATTCAGTATTTCTTGTGTTTTGTGTTATATAAAAAAATGTTTTCATAGTTTTACCAACTAAACGTTTTGTGTTTATTTAATTATTGTTCTAAATTAATCACGTCTTACATTTTGGTGCCCAACGTGGGGCCGAAACTTAATAAAAAAACTTGTTACACAAAGATTTCATATTTAAGCAAATACGTTTTCTGTATTTTTGTTTATTTTGTTAGTACACAATACGCCTTTCCATTATTTTCTCCTCTGCCCGGTTGATATCGTGCAATTCGAGACCGCCAAAAAACAACGGAATAGTGCAGACTCTACATTAATTTTCTGGTTAAAAATCCCGAACTTTCCTCCTGCATGGGTGTTCCACATCCTCCATAAATACAAAAAAGCATTAATAACCAAATCTAAATCCCCCCCCCCCTTTAATTAAAAATTTCTAAATCCGCCTCTGCTTGGTTCATCAAAATAATTTGGTGAAATCTTAGAAAATTTACTGGCTACGATCATGCGCAATAAAAAAATGTCTATAGTGTACCATAGAGTAGAGAATCATACCAAACTTCCTCTTTTTTTTAATTCACGAACTTGAAGCTTTTAACTTGTACATAAAAAATTGAAGAAGTTAATAGAGACTTCCCTAGCCAAGATAGACATATTCTTTAATTGAAGAATTTTTACTAACATCTAATTTAACAATCCCCATTAAATTCCTGACAGGCATCGTATTGGAGATTAACTATAACAACATATACATTAATACCATATCAAACACCCCATTTTCGGTTGCCGCCGCAATACATTAAGACGAAGAGCAGTTCGGTCGGCTTTCAGCAAATTACTTGATTCATTAGGATAACGCATAAAATTACTGTAAGTGCAGCAATTAAATGTTATTCATCGTAGAAAAACGAAAACAAATCGTCTTATGTTGTCTAACACCATAAATTGGCATTTAAACTGCGCCCCGCGAAGCAGAAACTCATAAATTGCCGTTTAACCTAAAGAGCGCCCCGGAGTAGTGGCAGTATGATGTATACGGTATAAGGCAATAATAGAACGAGTTTTGTCAAGTGTTCGTTTAACAAGCAGTTATTAAATCAGTGGGGCTGTTTAAACCACACTGCTGGGAAACATTGTAATTGATCCGACTTAAACGTGTTAGACACGCAAAAAAAATATATATATAAAATAAAATAAGACCGTTATGAACTAAAAACGGCTACAGACATCGATGTTTCGGAGTTATTTCTGCTCTTCAGTGTAGCGTAGCTGGAAGGTAATATATATTTTGCCGCGCAATTATTATATTATAATTTTATTATAAGTTTGAGTTTTGTAAGATACGACTCTGCTCGCGGTGGAGTTGGTTGCTCTTTGCTCATCCTCTGAAATGCTTTCTAAATTGCACATTATTCGAAAGCAAGAGGTAGCAGTCAGAAGATAAGTCCCAAGAGGTAAATGAATTTAAATCGAAATGGGTTCCCTTCGGCATAAAGGAAATTAAATCAAGAGGGTTCCTTCCGAATGCCACAAATGCGTTGGATGATAGATGTAACGCAAGAATTATTTAAATTTCCGAACTCTTTATCGAGATGTACATTTGCATCTGAACACAAACGTAAAAACTCAATAAGTCGTAAGTAACGACTCCCCATTTACAAGTTTATGTCTCACACAGCGTTAACGAGTAGAGACTTGGAGAGACAATGCCCCTGTTAATAAGTTAACAACTTTCAATAACGTTGTGATTTTGATGATTTCTTTACAACTTCTCGCTGGCGACAATTTTACATGGATGTCTTATGACGTCGTTAAGCAAATGCGGTCCACACACGATTTTAAGCTTAGCGATGTGTGCCGCAAATTTTATGGTAGAATCAGGTTGTCCGTATCAAGGAGCAAATATCTTTCGTTGCAAGTGGTTGAGAGAACCGCTGAATTCGTTAATGAAGGTACTTCCGCACCTCACCCTCCTATTTATAACGATAATTGAAGATGGCGACTACTGACAATTTTGCAGCTTCCAGCATAGCAGGTGTGTGCAGACTTCTCACCAGACGCAGACGGAGAAATCGCCTCTCAATTCACACTACTATTAGCAATACCTCATGCACGTCAAGTTAGATAAATAGGGCTATTTTATTAATTTCTGTATATCCACAACTCATTAAAATATTAACATGATAAATAGCGCAAAAACCATTTCAACCATTTCAAGGCGACAATTGAATAAATAATAGACAAAATGATTAATTTGGTTTAGTGATTTATTTAACGCAAATTAGCTCCATAGCCAAAAATATTAGATAAAAATAGCAAGCGATCAAAACAAAATAGCAAGTGGACGTTGGGGGCTGCGTTTGACGCTATAATTTCTGTCACTTGCTACTTAAGTACACATATACAGCATTCACACTGCAGTAAAATCTAAATGGAGCATTTTATCGGAGACACCCTGTATGTTGACCCTGCAGTCATTGGTAGTTGAGTTAATCTCCACACCAACTTCAACTGCACAATCTAATTGTAAGTACGACGTTCTCTGATGTCATTAATTAGTTGAAATTGAAAATTGAACTCGAGGCGATACAAGTCTAATTGTACTTCAACTTGATAAATGTCAAACTATTAAACGATATGTTGTGTACAGGGTGGTTCAAAATTATGGTGCAAAATTTATATGACGCATTCTAAGCACCAAGATGAGTAAAAAAGTTCCCACAAACATGGTCCGAAAAAGCTTCGTTGCGGAGCTATAGTCTCCCGACTTTTTTGTCGACAAATTTTGCAAGTAGTTTTTTGTTTGTACTTCAACTTGATAAATGTCAAACTATTAAACGATATGTTGTGTACAGGGTGGTTCAAAATTATGGTGCAAAATTTATATGACGCATTCTAAGCACCAAGATGAGTAAAAAAGTTCCTACAAACATGGTCCGAAAAAGCTTCGTTGCGGAGCTATAGTCTCCCGACTTTTTTGTCGACAAATTTTGCAAGTAGTTTTTTGTTTGTACTTCAACTTGATAAATGTCAAACTATTAAACGATATGTTGTGTACAGGGTGGTTCAAAATTATGGTGCAAAATTTATATGACGCATTCTAAGCACCAAGATGAGTAAAAAAGTTCCTACAAACATGGTCCGAAAAAGCTTCGTTGCGGAGCTATAGTCTCCCGACTTTTTTGTCGACAAATTTTGCAAGTAGTTTTTTGTTTGTACTTCAACTTGATAAATGTCAAACTATTAAACGATATGTTGTGTACAGGGTGGTTCAAAATTATGGTGCAAAATTTATATGACGCATTCTAAGCACCAAGATGAGTAAAAAAGTTCCTACAAACATGGTCCGAAAAAGCTTCGTTGCGGAGCTATAGTCTCCCGACTTTTTTGTCGACAAATTTTGCAAGTAGTTTTTTGTTTGTACTTCAACTTGATAAATGTCAAACTATTAAACGATATGTTGTGTACAGGGTGGTTCAAAATTATGGTGCAAAATTTATATGACGCATTCTAAGCACCAAGATGAGTAAAAAAGTTCCTACAAACATGGTCCGAAAAAGCTTCGTTGCGGAGCTATAGTCTCCCGACTTTTTTGTCGACAAATTTTGCAAGTAGTTTTTTGTTTGTACTTCAACTTGATAAATGTCAAACTATTAAACGATATGTTGTGTACAGGGTGGTTCAAAATTATGGTGCAAAATTTATATGACGCATTCTAAGCACCAAGATGAGTAAAAAAGTTCCTACAAACATGGTCCGAAAAAGCTTCGTTGCGGAGCTATAGTCTCCCGACTTTTTTGTCGACAAATTTTGCAAGTAGTTTTTTGTTTGTACTTCAACTTGATAAATGTCAAACTATTAAACGATATGTTGTGTACAGGGTGGTTCAAAATTATGGTGCAAAATTTATATGACGCATTCTAAGCACCAAGATGAGTAAAAAAGTTCCTACAAACATGGTCCGAAAAAGCTTCGTTGCGGAGCTATAGTCTCCCGACTTTTTTGTCGACAAATTTTGCAAGTAGTTTTTTGTTTGTACTTCAACTTGATAAATGTCAAACTATTAAACGATATTTTATGTACAAGGGGGTTCAAAATTTATATGACGCATTCTAGGCACCAAAATGAGTAGATAAGTTCCTACAAACATGGTCCGAAAACGCTTCGTTGCGGAGCTAGTCTCTCGACGTTTTCGTCGACAAAGTTGTTTTTTGAAATTTTATAGCGGTGCATACTGATTTAGCTTAGTAATTCTACTAATTTTTGTTTGAATACGTGACCAGACATGTCTCATATGAGAAGGTTGAGTAATTTTTTCCCGTAAGTAAGTACCGTAACTCTACCCACAAATGCAGCGACTACCTGTACCAAAGCAAGGTATGCGCCCGCCAGCGCGCCTATTGGTGGATTACAAATTCCGCTTCGGATGTCGGACACAAGTGGCTTATAGCTTTATTTGGGAATCAAAAATATGCAAAGAATGAAAAATATATTTTTTAACTAGAACTAACTGATAGGCGTAGTTAAAATCACGTAAATGCCAGAAAACGCATTGTTGATATTAAAAAGTATGGTTTTTTTCTTAATTTTTAAAATAATTGAAAACTTTAGCAAATCTTAATAAAGTACTTTAAATCTACCAAACCTATCAAACTGATAAAAGTTTATAAGGATCGGGGTTTTTGAATAAATAATTAAACAATTTCAAACCTTTCAAAAATTCCTGGAATGCGTCAGAGTAAAATTTAAGAGATAAGTAAAAAACAAATTTGTAGTTCAATGCGAGCTTTATCGGCTGAAAAAGTTTAAGAAAAAATCGTGTGGACAGTTTTTAAGAGTTTTTTTTTTGAAAATTATCAAGATTTTGAAGCAGCGCCATTGCGATATTTTTCGGATTTACGAAATTAATTTTATTTCATCGTATACTACCTAGCAAGAGCTCTCATACAAGTGGGAGCTGATCCCTATCAGACAAATACTTTTTGAGTATATGGGCGTTGAATTCGAGATTTTCAAAAAGCTGTGGCGGCCGACATTTTGAAACTAGAGAGTCCGGTAAAAAAAGTTTTCAATTTGCCTTAAGTTCTTCTCTCAGATCCCATGCGCAAATTCCCAAAATTTTGTTTTACAAAGAAACGCTAAAAAAACGTGGCAAATTTCATTTCCGGTTTTGAATTTTTTTGAAAAGCTTACCTAGTACTACAATTATATACGATATACCTCTTGATTTAAAATTTCATTAAAATCGGTCTAGTACTTTTGCCTGTAGAGGCGTCACGCACACACCCACAGACAGACATTTTTTAAAAACTTCTTTTTTGGGTTCCTTGAAAAACGAAAAACGTGTATTTTCGTTAAAATGTAGATTTCGAAAATTTTGATGAAATCAATACTTTGCTATACCGAAAGTATGAGAAAGTAAAAACATTGCAAAAGTTATCGGCAAAAAAGTGATTACACTGCTCGATCTTCCAAAGGCTGTAACTCTGTAAAAAATAATTTTTGAGTATCGGTAAATTGAGTTAAATCTTCTTCCAAAATATTATTGGTGCTATATCTATTGTTAATATCACGATAAAAATATTTTTTAAATCTGATATTTTATTTTTTTAGTGATATTGACATTGCAATCCAATACACGGGGCAAAAGTAGAGGACTTGACTCTAAATGACCCCTAAGGACTGCGGGGGCGATAGATTTAAGTTACTGCTTGCAAATGAATTATGTTTCTATTATTCTTATTTAATATTTATGAGCTTAAAATAAGATTTAAAATAAATTTCTCAATTTATGCAGACCTGCTAGCTCACCTTCGTTTAGGTGTTCCAAAGTATTAGCTTCATTTTTTACCTATAATCTCTTAATCTTCAATATTTTCTTTGAACATATAGGTATGTAAAATAGTACTGAAATATGAATACGGACAATATTTTAATAGCTTTTCACATAATTGATATTAATACCGTCAACGGAAACAACCAAAGAATTACGTATTCTCGTTCTAGACGCTGATTTATTGTTTGATGTTGATTAGTGCGGAAATGTATACATGTACATTTTACCAAGATCAGTAAATCACACTGTTTATATTTATAAATTCCTGTTAACAAAAATTCAATCGAAGAAAACTTTGTTAAATAATTACAACAAAACAGTAAGAGGGTTGTTGTATGTATGCAAATGCTTACGTTACTGCAGAAGAACTCAAATAATGCTTATCATTTTGCAATTATAACCTTCCTCGCTATACGAAGTATAGAGGAAGGTATTGTGATCGTCAAGTTGGATTTGGAGCAAATGCATTCATTCAGCGAAGTTTTTTTCGCTTTAGGCTTACTTACGAGTTATGCCTAAAAGTGAGGTACTTTTATGCCAAACATTTTTAACCTAAACATTTTGACTAATAAGCAGGTTTTAGGGCTTTGGGGGACCGATAAAACGGACGCTGCAGAGGTGTCTGTGTGTCTGTATGTCTGGCTTTGTGTCTGTCTGTGCGTCTGTATAGACTTTTACAGTCCAGACGCCTTAACGCAGAAAACCCAAATTTGGCGCAAAGATTGGTAATTGCAATAGGATGAGACCACAAAAAACTGAGGTTAGTTCGCCAATAAATTAGTGGTGGAGGAGAGGGGTGTTCCATGTCAAAATAGACGCGTTCGAAAAAAAATCTTAAATTTGTATTCTACGCATGTCGAATAGCTGATCTGCTCAAACGCGATCTCCCTATCATCCCCACTGCCCCCCTATCGATTTTTTGTGTTTTCAAAAATTTACGATTTTCGGCTTCAAAATCAGCATGAGCATGGTAAATGAGAATTTCATTGAGAAAACATCACTGAGAGGTTTACTTTTGTCAATATCACAATTTACACACGACTTAGACCGCGTCGTTATTTGGGAACTACAGTCAGCATAATCACGTAAGGACCGACCTCTAGCTTGTCTGCCTTTACAAGCATTTGCTCTAGAAGTCTGAGCAATATTTGTTCGTAGGCCCTGCCTGCCTAAACAGGGCCGTGTCCTTAGCTTATTTAAACCTTGGGGCGGACCAGGATTTGATCTTAATGTATCTTGTTTGTTAGAACAAAAATACTTGATCGGCTTATACCTGTTAGCAGTTTGTGAACCCACACAAACTTTCGCAAGACATTGCAACTTGCATCTTCAGAGTGAATCATCAATTAATAAATACTAAAAAATTTACAAACTTTCAAAAAATTTACCTTAAATCAAAATTTTCAAAATTATCAAACATTTTCAAATTTTAAAAAATTTTGCATATTTTTATTACTTTTCAATGTCTAAAAATTATGAAATTTTAAAACCTTTCAAACATTTTCATTTCTAATTATAAAGAAAATTTTAGGTAATTAAAATTTTCCAAAAATTTTTAAATTAAAAACTAAGTCCGATATAAAATATATTTTGAAAATATTTTAAATTTCATAAAATTGTCAAAATTTTCAAAAATTTTCGTAAATGTGAGGAACGCCCCGCGGCGGTTGCCCGCCAACTTTTTTTGTATTGTCTTGCTGGTAGGGTACATTATTTAATAACTATTTTACGTTTATTTCTTACGTAAGGAACATTACGTTGGTTAAAATTTGAGTTGCTGCAGACACAATATTTCAGTTGTGTGCAAGAATACAACGATTTCATTGTTTTGCTAATTATTTCCTCTTGTTCAATACAAAAACGAAACTATTATAAGTATATACTTTTGAATATAATGGCATTAGTGCTTTGTCCATGATGTCATCCATATAATGATTATTTATAGAAGATGTTAAAATTGTTACCTAATTTATTTTTCACGGCTGTCTCTGTATAATTTACATAAAATAAATCGGATACAGACTTTCGCTATTATTTGCTTACAAAAAAATGACATTTCTCGTAGAACTTAAATGTTGTCATTGAACACGTCTTAAGAAGGTCTTTGGCTCTTGCTTGCTAGGCTAGGCGTCATATTGATTCTATAAGACCTGAAATATCTTAAAATCTTAAAAACGCATTTATATTTACCTGATTATCCTTAAGGGTAATAAATTTAGGAGTTGAGAAATTTTATAGCTTCTTGATAAAAGTAACGAAAGCGACAGAAAAATGATCCGAAAGTTCCTTAGAAGGAGCAATTTTCGAATGAGCAATGTCTAATAGCTATTTTGACTTCTCAACAAGTGGTTTGACGGTTTTCTACATTAGCTAATTAAGAAACTGCAAAAAATAATTTGGAAATTTATGGGCTCTTCGCTCAGGCTGCAGGCGATGACAGATTGGTTCAGACTATAAAACGGCCCTGACTGAGACGGTCTAGTACATTTCGCACACGAAGCATAAAACTAATCTCGGCTTTAAGTTTCGTGACTTTGCAGTGGCCATTTTGTTGTCATTGTGCTTTCAGTTAGTTTGAGACATTTTTTGAAAATTTGTTTTTGGAAAAAATTGTGCCAAAAAAACATGTCCAACTTCCGCTTCCGGCTTTGAATTTTTTTAAACCCTTGTTTTGTCAATGAATTTTTGATCTACCCCTACATACCAAAGCTGACCAAAATCGGCCTATGTATTCGGGAGATACGAGCCGCACATACGCACGTACATAGGTGATCCACAGGGATTTTTTAAAACGATTTTGATGTTCCTGAAGATCAAAATTTTGAATTTCTTAATTTTTATGAAATCAATACACCTACAGTGAGTTTTTCTTTTTTGTATACATACCAGCTATGTATACTTCTATAAAAAACATGTCAATGCATTGTTTTACTGCAATCTGTAGGCAACCAACTATATACTACATTTCAAAGCTTCAATTTTTGAAAAGAATAGTCTGCTGTGGAAACACTAATCAAATTGTTTAATGTCAAATTAATAGCAATTAGTTTTGATTTTTTGAATTTGGCATAAAATTTGTGTATTGTTAATATTTTGTTTTTAAAATAATAATTTTATTTAAAAAAATTTGATTTTCAAATAATTTTGCGTTTATTCATAAACATACTCATTGAACAGAACCTCACACTATGAGGAATAACCTTTCTCTCTATATTATTTTCTGTACAGTTGGTTGTCTATAGATTGCTGTAAAACAATGCACTGACATGTTTTTTATAAAAGTATGCATAGCTGGTATGTATACATAAAAGAAAAACTTACTGTATATCTATGTACATATACATTATACATATATGTGTGTATAGTCCCAAAAATTTCATTAAAATCTGTGTATTAGTTTTAATGCATCACACACATACAATACAGACAGATGTGAATTTTACACTATCGCAATAAATTCCTATACTGAAGGTAGGTGTGGAAAACTAAAAACCTACAAGTTCTCCATTTTCAGAACACAGAAATGTTATCGATATTAGTATTTGTTTCTTATCAAGAAACGATATCTGTTCAAGTTCCAATATCGTACCGTAACTGGTTAGGTATATGATTTATTAATTTAAAGAATTTTTTCCAAGTATTTCTACTGAAATATTTTTTTTTCTTTTTTTTTTAAATAATCATGAGGCCGTGCTTGAGCACGACTCCATGATTCCCATCCCACCCCCTTACCCGGGCTCAGCGCACTTACCGCTATTCACCGGTCTAACATTGCCCCACCCCGAAAGACATGCAACCCAACACACACCGTCCATGGACATGCCGGATTTAACTCATTCAGAAAAATTTCCGACGGGCAGAGGACTCGAACCTATTGCCGTTAGGAGTCTAGTTCTAGAGGTTGGAACTCTAACCACTAGACCACCTGGCCCAACTACTGAAATCTTAGAAAGCGTAAAAAAGATTAAATTTGTAATTTAATTCTTAATATTATGCTAAATGTAAATTACACCATATTTTCGTCATTTATGCGTGTGTCACAATATCACGTGGCTGTAGTTCGAATGACAATAAGAACAGGTATATGTTTTAAATAGTTTAAATTGTTTTCCGGGAGAATTTAATTTGTTGATTATATAATTATTACGATCGACGAGAAAAAGCACTAATGAATTCCGCGGATTACATCAATTCAGTTTTGTCCATTGTTTACTTTTTATCGCATCGTTCGTTGAAAAAGTACACACAAAACTGTCGCAATAACAGTCAATAAGCGAGTATCACAACTGCAGAAAATAAGCATTTTTTCTGTACCAGATGTACCAGTTTAGACTCATTTTATGGAGATTGACCCCTCGGAAACTTTCCGCCACAAAAAAGTAAAAAATGAGTAGCACATACAGCGAATGGGATGTACTAAAAGTAATGTCATTAAGAGCTGAGAAATATACCAGACCTAAGTTTTATTTTAATTTTTATTTGCAGTGATTTTATGCCCCTCAAACAGATTTAGAACGTTTCATTACCACCGGCAACTATTATATAAAATGCTTTGTGTGGTGAAATATTCTGGGGTAAAAATGCATCGCTTTGGGGTTTCCGCTTTTCTTGGCGACATAATCATAACATAAAATTCACCTTCATCATACATATATAACTCTAATAATATTATAAAATTTTAAAGGGGTAGGGGAGAATCCTTGTTAGTTAGTGCCTGGTTCACCTATAGGCTGACTAGGCTGCAGCGTAGAGCTTCAGGATTTTTGGGGCCTCATAATTTTTGGACCTCATCGTTTTTGCGCTTAATGATTTTTGGGCTTAAATTTTTCTTCATAAATTTTGCGTCTCATAATTTTTGAACATTGTGTAAAAGTGGAAGGCCCAAAATACGTTTTGACTATTTTGTAAGCTTTCAAATGCACGTACCATTATCTGTCTTAGATAAATTATTATAGAAATGTAGTAACTTAATGTTATAGCCGGTAATCTAGGAAGCGTTACGCCCACGCGTACTACTTGAAGCTACGTAACTGCAACAGTACAAATGTTGGAAAATGTTCCGTTTACTGTTCTACCCAGAGGCGTCATTAAGATAAGAAAACTGGAGGGGCGCGTTAGATTTTATACGTAACGTCTGTCTATAAAGTAACCCCCCCCCCCCCCGTGACTAACTTTTGAACGACTTAATATTTTACCACAACATTTGGTGAAAAAAGAAAAATATTTAGTCATAACAAAATGGCGGATTTTAAACAAATGGACTCACTTAATTCAAAATTGTTTTGATTTTTTTATCCAGAGTCGATTGACACCTCATTTGAAAGGTCCTTTAATACTGCGTCTGATCCTAGAGTTTCAAAGAAAAATATTCAGCCATAACAAAATGGCGGATTTTAAACAAATAGACTCACCCAATTCAAAATTGTTTTGATTTTTTTTCCAGTAGTCCACTTTTTCATTTGCAGGATAAAATTTTCCCAAAAATATCTTAGGTGGCTGGAAATAATATTGAAAACGTTATGTTCCAACAAGACGGTGCGCCGCCTCATTATTATAGACCTGTTTCTGACTTTCTCAATGGACATTTTCTTTGAAGATGGATTGGTAGGCAGGGGCCTGTAGAATAGCCAGCTCGCTCCCCAGATTTAACTTCTTTAGATTTTTTTCTATGGCTATATCTGAAATCGAAAGTGTACAGAACCCGCCCAGAAACAATTGAAGAACTGGAGCAAAGCATTACAGAAGTTTGCAGAAATATCACTCCAGAAACTTATGAAAATGTGAGGCAGGAATTTCATAACCGACTTTTTATGTGCCAAGAAGTGAATGGTAAATGTGCCAAGAAGTGAATGGTAAACACTTCGAACACTTAATTTAATTAATTTAAACTTTAATTCTTAGTTTTTTTAAATGGACTTCTTTATCTTCAAACATTGGTCATTTTGTTATGGCTGTATATTTTTCTTTGAAACTCTAGGATCCGACGCAGGTGTCTGGTCGCCATTTAAAATTTTTGTTTTAAATGGAAAGGGGGGTCAAGTGACATCTCATTTGAAAGGTCTTTTAGTTCTGCGCCCTATCCTAGAGTTTTAAAGAAAAATATTCAGCCATAACAAAATGACAATGTTTGAAGATGAAAAAGTCTATTTAAAAAAACTAAGAATTAAAGCAAAGAGAAATTAAATTAACTGTTCGAAATGTTTACCATTCACTTCTTGGGACCTAAAAAGTCGGTTATGAAATTCCTGCCTTACAGTTTCAGAAGTTTCTGGAGTCATATTTCTGCAAACTTCTGCAATGCGTTGCTCCAGTTCTTCAATTGTTTCTGGACGGGTTCTATACACTTTCGATTTCAGATAATCCTATAGAAAAAAATCTAAGAAAGTTAAATCTGGGGAGTGAGCCGGGTATTCTACAGGCCCCCGCCTACCAATCCATCTTCCAAGAAAATGTCCGTTGAGAAATTCAGAAACAGACCGTCTTGTTGGAACATAAGGTTATCAATATTATTTCCAGCCACCTGAGATATTTCTGGGAAAATTTTGACCTGCAAATAAAAAAGTGGACTACTGGATAAAAAAATCCAAACAATTTTGAATTGACTGAGTCCATTTGTTTAAAATCCGCCATTTTATTGTGGCTAAATATTTTTCATTGAAACTCTAGGATCAGACGCAGAACTAAAACACCTTTAAAATGAGGTGTCACTCAACCCCCCTTTCGATTTAAAAGAAATCAAAATGGCGCCCAGCCGCCATTTTGAATGATACGAAATTTAATTATTGGCTAAAAAATAGTATTTAATTTCCCATTAAAGCACAGCAAATGTTGTCGTAAAACATCGAGTTGTTCAAAAGTTAGGGGGGGGGGGGGAGGTTACTATATAGACAGACGGTATACATATTCTTCTACTACTTCTAGCAGATTGTCATTAATTCGAACAGATGGTACATTTTCTCTGTTAGACATTTTTTAGCCCGACCATTTCTGCTGCTTTCCCGATATCCGTTAACATTGTTTTCAAGTCCTTAATATTATCTGTTAATATGACAATATCGTCTGCAAAGCGTAGATTATTGAGGTATTCGCCATTAATGTTGATGCCCTTCTCGTCCCAATTCAGGGTTTTGAACACATCCTCCAGGAGATTAGTGCACAATTTGGGCGTATCGCCTCGTCTGATGCCCCCCTTTTACATTCACCGGTTTTGTCTTTTCGAATGTTTGTATTGTCATAGTCGCGTTATTATATATGTTCTCAATTAATTAAATACATCGATAATCGATTCTGCATCTTTTCAGCGCATTAACAAGTGCCCAACATGACAATTTGTATTGATTGAATATTTTGTTTTTGAGTAATCGGTTATTAAAGTTAAAATTTTCAAAACTTCGTAGCGGCCTACATTTTGAAGATACAGCATTTGAAAAAACATCATTTGATTTGTCTTTAGATGCACTACAGCGTTATGTATTCAAAATTTCTTAAAAAGTGTTAAGAAAAAAATCTATGCCAAAAATAGGTCTAATTTCCATTTCCGGTTCCGATTAACGTCCTTACAAAGAACTACCTGCAACTAAAAAACTTCCACACGCCAAATCTTATAAAAATCAGGCAGAGACCGGAGGTATAGGAAAATGAACGTGCCCACGCACGCACGCACGCACCCACTCACCCCATTTTTTAAAAACCAATTTCATAATCAAATCAAATCATAACTTTCCTTACTTCATCAGTAAAAGTATGGGAAAGTAAAAATACATACGTATAATTGTAAATAACGTAATTATTTTTTTAATCTTTAAAAAAAGTAAAAATTTCTATAATCATATGCAGTTATGGTTGTAATGTAAAATTCTGTCAATAAAATTAAGTTTAATGGTGTTTTCTTTCATTGAATGGATAAAGTGTAACGGGCAAGGTTTTTCAAGATTTTTTGCGATCGCTTTATTTGCTATACATGACCGCTCTCACGTAGCCCTGCTACAAGACACTCAAGCAGTGACGTTCGCGAGCCCAGTTGCGAATTATTCGTGCCGTCAGCGCTCGATATTCCCTTCGTATTAAGTTACGTCGTTTAATGGTGCAATTTCGGAACAATTAATTAACCAAGGTCACTTAAATCAGTAGTTGCAGAACTGACTCGCTATTAAAAGTTGCCCGTCTAGTTTTTTTAATGGCTAAGCGTATTGGTATTTTTTTTGTTAGATTTTGTTTTGTTGGTCAAATTTAGTATTAATTAACGAAAAGGGCTTAATTAAATCTGTTTCAAGAATTTACCGTTAACAATTTTTAAGGGCACTTTATAATTTAATTATCAAAATGGAATGAAAAATTAGTTTGAAGCGTTTCCAAGGCATAATCAAGTGACAAATGAGTTAATTCATAATTCAGGGGGCAAGAGGTCAATAAAATAATATCATAAAGTTTTATTTAAATATCTTAACACAAGTCACAAATCATAAATCAAGCGCGTAATTGAACGATCAAAAATCTTTGTCGTTTTCTTAATGCAGATTATTGAATTATTTATAAATTGTTATCATTCCCGCAAACTAGGTATATACTATATAATTATGTATAACAAGAACTGCAAAGATAGTACAATGTAAGGATGCGTGTATATAATTATAAGATAATACGGCACATCGGATGATAATTATAGAAATATCTGAGGTTTTGTATTTGTTGTAACCGAGAAGGTATCACAAGAATTGAAGCTTTTAAGAGACAAATACACTCTTAGTAATTAGAGCGTACCAACTACAGACCATAGCAGTATAAAAGATAATAATTAAGTACATTCAATATCAGAAAAATAATGTTGATTTTTAAAATATTTCGAAAATATAAATATCTTTTGAAAACAATATTTTAACCCTAATTAATTAACAATTTGCCATTTAAACAATAGAAGCTATTTATTTTTGACCTCGGTCTTCTGTCGTTTGCCTATTTAAGAAATATGCAAATGAAAATTTAAACTATGTAACGCCTCACTATTAACAAACATAACTATTTTACTGTTGACATCTCAATTTCATACTACAAAAGAATATCTCATAATATTTCCATAAATTCAAATAAAAGTTTCAAAAATAAGTTACGGTCCTGTGTGAAAGAATGTCGGCAGGCCCTATTTCTGGAAAGCATCATTCAATACAATCTACTGGCTGGTAGAGAAAGTACGAGTTGCCACGCGCTCTGTGCAGCAAAATGGCGACAATGTGCAAGTCGATTTTACGAACATTCGCAATAAAACCCTCGAATTCTTTTAGATATTTGAGTAAATTAAGTGAGCATAAATCGAACACACATATCCCGCTTTCTGCTATTTTAGTAGCAGGAGGAACGATAGCTATTTACACAGGGTATCAGTGTCAAAAAAATCGTAGTGTTCAGGCATATCAGCCCAAAATTGTAAGTGAATTAATGCACGTATCTTACTAATTTCTGAATGAAACTTCATTTTTTAATATTCGCTTACTAACAAACCTTAGGGGATATCATAGACCTGCGCATCTGCTTGTTTTGTACCAATACCTACATGGGGTTATTTTTAAAATTTTATTTCCCTCCTTTTTTCAATATTCATACGGACAGCACCGTCACTGATTATCATTAGCATTATGATTTAAGTACGCTACAGTCTACTGCTTTGTTATTTTCTATGCCTTTACAGCAAAGCAAAGAAATTTGCAACGTACCATGTGAAGGTAAACAAATAAATTATCGCAAAAACACACTCTCATTCCCATTATCCACAATAACCTATTCCGTGTTATGATGATAAGAAAACACGTTGGGTGGGATTAATAATTTCATATTAATTTAATTTTAAATAAAATAATTAATAACTTCTGCAGGTATTTATTTATTTTAACCTTATACGTATTTCGACGTGGTTTTACACGTCATTATCAAAGTTAATATTAAAATATAACAGTTCTTGTTGCTATGGGAACAATAGAACTTGATGACTTGGTTATCTATGTCTGCAGATCAGGGCCGATTTTCCGATTAGGCCTCATAGGCCCGTGCCTAGGGGCGCCGGCTCTAGGGGGGCGCCAGAGGTTCAGCAAAAAAAATTTCTGTAAATACTAATGAATGCTAAAATATTTTCGCTAAACTAAACTTTTCGTTTTAATACAAAATTTGGATACGTTGTGTATCACAATAACAGCTAATTTGATGCGTAAAACTGTGTATTTTGCTAAAAAAAAATTAAAAATTTTCCGGGGGAGAACCCCGGGCTCCTAACCTTTGTTACAAGGGCGCAAAAGGTGGCTGTGCCTAGGGGCGAATTACACCTAAAACCGGCACTGCTGCAGATGACTTGATTTCTATTCCAAAACTTCGGCGAATTTTAGAAATCAATTTGCTCATACATCAAAGATACAGATTTTAAATCTTTGTGAATTTCAGTATATCCAACTCGTTTATCATCACAAAAGTAATAAATCATAAATCTAAAATAAACATTTAGCGTAATTGTAGCGTTCCTTGTACCTAATATCAAAATTTCTAATTGTTTGTCCTATACAAACCGAATTACAGTGGGAACTATTAAATTTGTAAATGCCTGATTTTAGTAAATCATTTATTAATTTGCTTGATTCTATTAAGTTAGCGGGACAACTGGAATTTAAATCCAAAAAGACACCCCCGTAGAAATATCGTCGCAAAGTAAATGCAAGAAGAATTCTTGAAGGTAGTAA
The DNA here is from genome assembly GCA_958336395.1 of Ctenicera cuprea. NCBI lineage: Eukaryota > Metazoa > Arthropoda > Insecta > Coleoptera > Elateridae > Ctenicera > Ctenicera cuprea. Next base: position 4,549,041 of record OY284496.1, read on the forward strand.
GATAATAACTTAGATACAAGTATTTGCTCCCGCAATATTATTTTTGTTATCTGCATAAAACCGTAACCACAAATACCACAAAATGAACTTCACTGTCAACTCCTGTGGCGTTTAATAATCGTCCATCATCGTGATTTTTAAATTAATAGCGACAAAACTGAAAGTTATTAAATTCTGAAAGTGCAAGTAAATTTTTTTGCAACACTCTCGATGGTTTCTTTTTTTAATAGTTTATAATGGTTTTGATATTTTCTGGATGGTATTTTCCGGTCTTCTAACTCGTTCACCGTTTTCAAATTTCTACTGATTTTAACCAATGATTTTTTAACAATTGACATTTTCGTTGCTTGACGAGTTCAGAACGTATTTTTTTTTTATTTAAATTTTACGTGGTACCTGTCTACACCGGTGTTAAATTATTTTCATTTTTTGCGGAGCTTTTTGATGTTGGTGTGGAGGCTGAATTTAAATACAATGAAGTCAAACGACTTACATTTCAACAAAGGATCGCCGATTGATTTATTATCAGTTATATGTTATATTAAAAAAAAATTCTTCTGGAAAAGTTTTTAAATGTATCCAAATACCCTGATTTATATGCAAGCAAAGACAAGCTTTTTAAACTCGACAAGGCGGAATATTAACAGTTTGCCCTTTTGTTATCAGATGAACAGGGAAGGGATTTATTTTGAGAAACAATGGTCTCATCCCTCTACAAAGGGGCGAGGTTTACAAATTCACTAAAATAAATTGTAAAAATTGACTCATTTATATTAATACAACACTTAAACAAGCCAACTTCTAGTTTTATCCAACTGATCTTGTTCGCCAGAAAATTTATCCCTAGTTCTCTACCACAAGACGAGATAAAGAAAAGTTTGTGCTCACCTAAATGATGATGACAATAAATTTTATTGAGTTTCGTGATAAATGATATCCGACTCGCTTTAAGAAAATCGCCGCTAATTATTTATAGCTGGAACACTTTTTTAGGGTCTTGGGCTTTCGCTGGCTCAACGTAAATCAATTTTACCTAACTATACAATTTCCTAATAACAATGCTTTAAAGTTTCTAAATTCTTCTTTTACTAGGCCTTATTCTAACTTTTTCTTGCAATGCGAAAAAATGTGCTGCACACACAAAAGTTTTGCGAAGTGGAGATATTTTTGAAGAATTTTACAACACCAAAATTTTTTAAAAAGTTCTCTAAAAAATCCTCCCTCGTCTAGTGTGCCACGCTTACTCATGTTTTTTGATTAATGTTAAAACAAACTCACGAGGATTTTAGTGTTTCCTAAAGCACAAGAAAACTGTGGTTATTTACTCCTACTCGCCTATTATTTTTTTTGGTAACCTATTTTTTTTCGGTAAAATATTGTAATTTTCATGTTTCGAAATATGCGCGTGAAACCGCAACACACGATCGCCAGTAACCAATCGGCACCGAGTCCCGGACACGAATAGGTGGGGGACTGCGCATGCCCAGCAGTGAAGGTGGCTGTAGGCCGGCTACCTTGCTGTCCATTCCGGTGTTTACCACTTCCTGCAGCCAGAACGGCCTTTTTCCCACTGTACAATTTATTTTTCGGCTGCACATTATGCGTGCACGCCAGGATTAAGCCTGCCGTTTACTGTTCTCACTTCAAAAAGACAATATTGTCGATACCAGTAGATAACCAAATATTGATGATAAATGATAAATTAGCATGAGGAAAACGGAGGTTTATGGTTCTCTTTAATATGTTCAAAATGTTTCCGTGTTCAAATCTATGCACTATTAAGTACCTCTGATGTAGTAGACCGTAATTCATTAGGTAATAATAGTGAAATTTAAAATAGATGTGTGCGATCCGTACGTGTTTGATATGAAGTAACCGTAGCTTTAAAGAATAAGACAAAGTGTAAGATTCTGAAGTGTGCCATCTGTCCCAGATTAATAAAGAAGACAGTTTGGAATTGCTGAAAAGGCTTCCGGGGATGAATCAGTTGACAAATCCAGCACACTCGGCGAAAGGGCTTGCAGCTGCTTTTAGTCAGTCCGCGCTCTTTTGCTTGTAGGTTGACAAACACAACGCGTGGTGCATTCCGAATGTCATTGAAAATGATAAACTTTACACCTTCTGATGGAATTCTACGCTAAGCTTCTTTATCTAAGTCGGCATCTTAACGCATTCTTCGGTGGCTGTCGCAGCTCGTAAAATACTTAGCGTTTATATCAAAACCCCCTAAAGAATAGACATTATGTGATAATGAAATATGAAAATTACCTTCGACGCATGTTATGTACAACTTTTACAAGAGTTGTGTTAAGTCGAAGAGACTTGTATAAAGCTGTAACCTAGACCCCGAACGCGAACAAATAGATTCTGTTCGTGATAGTTTTATACCCTATTACGTTCACCTGTGCTAGCTGGTCCATGTGCCATTAAATTCAGCCCAAACCCACGAGAATAAATGGGTAACTCGATGCTCCATATCTTCCAAAACCGAATTAGATACACAATAAAGGAGTAACTCGACCCAATCCCGCGAATCTATCCCCGGAGTAGAAACAATGCATTATCAAGTCTCGGATTGACTCCCTATAAATAAGTTAGAATGATAGTGTCATAGTAAAGTAGGCCCGTCCGATGTCATTGTCTGATAGGGACCTAATAAATAACTTCTTATTATTGTCCGCTTGTGTGGCCCAGTTCACTGACTGGGGTGGCATATGCTCATCGATTCGTTAAAAAGCTTTAGAAAAACTGCTGCGTGATTAGATGATTCGTAAAAATGTGTACGCCTGAGTTAACAAAGATTTTGGTTTGTCAAGCTTGAAAAACAAACAGACCATCATCCACAGAGTCTTGTAATTTATTACCCTTGTGCACGTTCTTACCCATATATCCTATTCCGCTAGAAGAAACTTCTTTCCCACCAATATTAACAGAAACTATGAATGAGTTTGATCAACTTGATATGCTTTTGTTCTCTTATCTGTCCGTATATCTAATGGGCATAATTTTATAATTATTTTGCAGGCAGAAGAAAGCGGGCGTGCTGTCAAGCTAACATCTCGCGAGCGTCGTTTTATCAGATTTGCTTCCGTGGAATATGATGGACAGCTCTACATGACGCCTCAAGACTTTTTGGAATCAGTTGTTGAAGCAGACCCCAGACGTACGTTCCTCCTCTTTGTTTTATTGTATATCATCTCATTCAATTTTAAGCACATTTTTCCCAAAAACTTCATTATTTTAGAATTTTTTTCGTTTTTTTGCTATGAAACTTAATTTTATGTACGTTTAGTTTCAGTATTAAATATTGTTTACACCCTCCAATTTTGGCATGTTGGTATTTTTTTTATTTATCATTATTTTTATTCGTTAGTGTAAGATGGTTTAAATGTTAGTCTAATTTAATGTTTGCGCTAATGAATACTGCAAATTTTTAGCATTTTAAAATACTTGTGCAAATATGCCTAGATACATCTACATTATACATGTATTAATTAAACAACATTCAATTTTACTAAATTCTCAAATATTTTTTACTTGAAACGGTAGTTTCACGTAAGTACGACAAAATAATAATGACATTGAAAGCAGGGTACAAAGATTTAAATCAAGCTGATTTAAATCACCAAAAAACGTTTTTGGCGTCAAAAATTGATATTGTGATGTCAAGAATTGATTATGTGACGTCAAAAATAGATTTTTTGACGTCGAAAATCATTTGTTTAATGTAGGAATTTAAAAATTGTTTAATTATAAACACATAAAATGGATTTAGTCTCTAATAAATAATTATTGACACAAAAATGTAAATATTCACCTCAAAATTAAATTTTTGACGTTAGAAACACATTTGTTGATGTAGGAAAACACTGCCATCTAACGGTGCAATGGTAGCGTAGTAGCGAAGTCTTAGTCAGTTGCCACACCAAATAAGTTGCCCATATTTGATTTAGTTCCTACGAGAGTGCACTTTATGCTTTGTTTATACAAGGTTTTTACCTGAGAATATTTATATTACATTATTATTAATTATTGTCCAGTGTGCTCATAAAGAATGTACTGCGCCCTCTTTTGGCAGGTAGCTTCACCATCAGTCAATAATTGCAGTATGGGTCTAGTTCACACTGCTACCGTCTCATTAAATCAAAAAAATCAATTTCATATGTATAAAATTTAATTTGAAACATCTAATATTTCTATTTTGACGTTAGATAGTATCTAGCAATTTAAAACCAATGTGATATTGCTTTACACAACTCACGATAAACATAAAACGGCGTTGCAAATTTATGTAAAAATTATTTAATTAGGAAGAGGATTTATATAGAAGTATTATAATAAATGTATTTAAAGTAATATAAATAAGATATTTGATATTTTATTTCGTCCACTTTCTACACAAAGGGCGGAAGTCCAAAAATAAATAGTTTTTGATTTAATCTGGCGGTTGTCCATTAAGATTTTGAGATATAAAAGTTATATCTGGACGTTCACCTCGAGAATACAAACATACACAGTAGCAGAACTGACTTGTACTAATATGAATAGCAGTAAGTAGGAGTATACATAGAACTGACTTCAATATTTAGTGAATTTCTAATTTAGTGATGGATAATAAAACATAAATTAAAAAAATACTAATGTTTACGATTTAGGGAATTTTAAGCGCCTCACTTTTCTTGGCGCCCGTAGGCAATTGCCTAGATTTATCCGTTCGCAGATGTGGCTCTGCATGGAATTTAATGAATTTTATAGGGTCAAAATTACTATCAGTTCCGACTTGTTTCGCGAAGTTTTGGTGTACACTTTTTGGTTCTTCTTTTGCTCATGCCATACCCTATTCAGGGGTCAGGGCGTTGGCTACCTCTCTCCTATGTTTGTGTTTGATGCGCGGCGATAGATAATTTCCACAGACAGACATAGGGGACCTACAGTTTAACGTGGGTTCCGAACCACAGGAAGTGCATACACTTCTTCTCCAGAGAGGTTTTCTTGGTGAAAAATCCACCTCGCTGGTTTCCCGTTGCCTTGCGAGGGAGAACAACCGGATCCGCTGCATTGGTAGCCCGCGCGCTTACCACTGAGCTACGCCCGCTCTTTTTGAAACCGCTTGCCAATTTAAATTTTGGGGTCTTAACTTCTTTTTTATCTAATTTACTACAGGCAAATTAGAATTTCAACTGGAAAAAATTAGCAGAAAGCTAAAAATTACGGTATATGATTCTCTCGTATCCACATTAAATATACCAAGCACAGCAGATGGAGGACCGCCCCCCTCCCAGGTACAATTTTTCATACTTTTTTTTAGGTAACTTGATAACTATCATTATTCATTACAATCAAGAAACCCTAAGATATAAAAATTTTAGGCAACAAAAACATATATATTTATTATAGGCTTGCATTGAAAAATAAAAAGGAAAACATGGTATAATTATCATTCTTATCCGAAAACTTAAAAAAAATTAGCATTATAGAAAATTTAATTTTCTATCGTCCTAATAAAAAAAGTAGTTCTGTTTCAATAGATAGGTTTACTAACTAAAGTCAAAAGTGTGTGTGTATGAGTGTGAATAATATGTTGAAACGTTCTAGAAAGAACAAGGATGCGAACGAATTGCCAAAATGGAAAACTAGTTAGAATCAGATAATACTTTTCTCTGCTTTTTCCCAGCTCCCCAAAGGATTATTTGTACCCCAAGACCAAAAGAAAACCCCAAAGAAATTTTCAAATAGGAACTAGCACCAATGCCTCTATCCTTATTCGTAAACGGTGCATTTCCAAAAACCAGACAGTCGGCCTAAGCAAAGTCTTTGGAAACAAAAGTTCCTGATTTTCAAAAAATCGAGAAATTGTTTGATTTATTAAAATCGATTTTGCATGCATAGAAGCAGTACCTAGACATGTTTTTTATTGGGATGGAAGATAATTTAATTTTTTATGATTTTTTTCTTTTAGTTTTCAGATTAGGAGGATAATTAACACGATATTGACTTAATACTAATTACACCATGCTTTTTTTTTGTAGGTTTTAATTGAGATAGTAGTTCGAACTGTTTACAAAAGTTTGAAGAATTGTACCTTTGGGGGCTTCTGCCACCTGAAGATACCGTGGGTTTTGCCTTGTTATTTATAAGAGAATCATATCTTGCATTTTCAGCTTTCTGCTAATTTTGTCGCAGTTTAGGTAATTTTGGAGCTGGACTAATTACCAATTTTAAAAAATGCAATGTAATATTCTTTTTTTTATTTTTGTAGAAAATTTACTAGAATAATTTATAATAATATTTCAGCGCGCCTAAAACGAAGAAATTTGAATTCCAGTGATATGGAGTACATGAAAGAAAACACACCCTCTTTAGTTCAAGGCTCGCCTAGACTGTTTAGGAATTTAAGAGATAAAGGTAGCCTGCAGACTTCTATTTCAGTAAATGATTCTTAACTTAATAATGATGTATGTACCTAGTTAAATTTTATCATGGGCTTATTATCTTGGTTTCTTTAGGAATAATCTCTTATACCGAGTATTTGTTTCTGCTGTCCGTATTAACAAGTAAGTGAAATTTTTTTCTCATCACATATAATGTACTGTTTTTATTTTTGCAGAGCCACAGTCTGGATTTAGAATAGCATTCAATATGTTTGATACAGATGGAAACCAACGGGTCGATAAAAATGAATTTCTTGTTGTAAGTTTACACTTTTTATTTCATAACATATAAATTTTCTTTTTTATATAATATAAACTGTTGAAAATTATTGAGCAGATACGTAAATTATTGGCTGGAAAACATAAAGAAGATCCTGAAACTGTGAGTTTGTTCAAAACTTGAGCAGTGCTGTAATTGGCTTCAACTAGCATTAAAATTCTAACATTGCTGTTTATTTTGTATCTGTTAAATTACTGTTACTATTTTTTGTGTTAGTCAGATTCTGTTGGGAGAGGATTGGGCTGAATATCTTTCGAGTTGTGTTAGTTCTAATCATGAATAACAAACAAACTACGCCTGAATGTCTTCAAATACGTTTTGTGTTGTTTTGTGAAAGTATTTAACAATTGTGTTTCGTATTTTGTTTAAATGCCTCTCTGCATTTTTGTTCTGTACTAAAAGGAAATGTGTATAGATGGAAAAGATATTCAGCCATGCTTGGAGGGGAAAACGAGGGCTAGCAATAGCAGAAGATTCTGGAAAAGTTCCCACAGAAGACTATGTGGATGACGAACAAGGATTACAGAGGCGTCATGTCGTTGATACCACACTTATTATTCACTTTTTTGGTCCTAAAGGCAAGGACGAATTAAGATTTGAAGGATTTCGGCGATTTATGCTCGATTTACAAACTGAAGTCTTAGAACTCGAATTCAGTGAATTCTCCAAAGGTCTTCCAACAATTTCTGAAGTGGATTTTGCTAAAATTCTCTTGCGATACACTTATCTTGATACTGACGAATATGATATGTATTTAGACAGACTGTTAGATCGAATTAAAGAAAGTAAAGGAATCACATTCGACGAATTTTACATATTTTGTCAATTTTTGAATAATTTAGAAGATTTTAGCATTGCAATGAGAATGTATACACTAGCAGATCATCCTATTTCAAAAGGTACCTTAAAACATAAAGTTCGTATTTTTGAAACTGCATAAATCTTTTGTTTCTAGACGAGTTTCATCGAGCTGTGAAAATATGTACAGGTACAAGTTTAAGTCATCACATAGTCCATACAGTTTTTTCAATTTTTGATGAAGATGGGGATGGTCTTTTGAGTTACCGTGAATTTATTGCCATTATGAAAGATCGACTACATCGAGGCTTTAAGGTAAATACGTACTCCTTCAACTTCAGTAGGTTGCATACTCGAGGGTAGTTTATGGCAAAATTAATGTATTAAGAGTGTTCGTGCAATAAAGACGATTTAATATTATTATTAAAACCGGAATTTACATAGTTACTTTAGTGATTCGTGCCAATATTTGTATGCACATTACTGTACATACTATACAGGAAACAATACATAACCATTTTCATGGAAACCCTAGACTCGGCTCACAATTTACTTAAGAAGTCGTAAGTATTTGAATAAGCTTTTTAAAAGGACCGTGAAACTATTCGTGACAATCCCGGAAGAAGAAGTTGAACTGCAACAAGAGTCGTTGTTGCCGTCATTAAACGTGTTGAAGCTTTAATCGGTTAAAATTGCTGAATAACACTTCCTGAAAGAGTACCGAAAATCAACAACAAGTTTAGTAACAGTACGAATGACTCGTGTTGCAGTTGAACCCGTGTTAAACCTGCTTTTGCTGGATCGTCACAAACAGTCTTGGGGCCATTCAAATACTTGCGACCTCTTGCTTGTACTTTTTTGAAGCTATTAGCTGAGTCAGCCTAAATTTCAGCCGGTTTGATGCCTTAACAATGAGAAAACTTAGCGAGAAGTTGAATTATAATACGCTGTTTCACAGTTTAGTTGACATTTACATTGGCCACTTTCAATAACAAAAAAACTGGTAGCTACAGTACAGCTTGAAGCAGACCATGTCCATGGTTATGATCACTAATGTGCTGTTCACTCCTGCTAGTAGTAAAAGTAGTACGATCAATAGTTTGACGGCACGTAAAATGTTGAAATATAAATACTTTTGAAAATATGATAAATATGATATGTAACAATTTCGAAAGTATAGTTCACTTATTTTTACTTTCCTATACTTACAGTATAAGGAAGTATTGATTTCATTAAAATTTTCGAAATTGAGATTTTGACGGAAATACATGTTTTGGGCCTCCAGGAACCCAAAAGTAGTTTTTAAAAACTGTTTGTCGCTGTGTGTGTTCCCTTCAGCAAGGGAATTTTCGAAACCTGATAGAAGACCTCGGGGCAAATTTACCCCTTATTTCCGGACGTTCTAGTTTCGAAATGACATCCGCTATAGTTTTATAAAATTGTGACTTTTAACGCTTTATTACTCAAAAACGAGTTAACAAATTGTAATCAAAGTTTTTATCACAACAGCTTCATACAGAGACAACGTTACTGTGCACCTAAAATGTTCAAAAAGATAAAAACTATGAAGTAAAAAATAAGTTCAAAATATGGAAATATTCAAAAAATTATTGCTCAAAAACTGGCCACGCGATTGTTTTGTAAATTTTTGGACTAAAAGAGCTATGGATAAGCTATAATTTGGTTCATGTCCCAGTCCGCTAACTTCTAGGTGACGCCTTTTATGAATTTTTGAAAATCGACAATTCCTATCCCCTGGTTAATAAACGGGATGATACAAAATTTTTCGTTTAGGTTCAAGTTTTTATGGTAGAATAACGTATACAACGGGTACAGCAATATTTGTGGTGTTAATTTTTGCCCTCCCACCCATTTTCTTGCCAACAAATTTTCTCTTTCGTCTCTGGTTTTCTTTAATCCGGAGGGAATCTTTTACCAGATAATAATCCAAATCCGTTTTGTTTCCCACAAAAAATTTGAAAATTATTTAGCTACAGTACTATTTATTATGCAAACCGGACTATACCTGCGGCTATGATGTCTGCGGTCCTTCTCGCTATAGCTGTAGGTGTACTGCGATGATAGAGTTCATTGTCGGTGGTTTAAACTTTGATGCTTTTGTAAATAAATATGAGCAACAATTCCTAAAGTATAGGAATAGGTACCCAGGCGAAGTGCTTTGCTCATTATTAGATTTAATTTTAATGAATGATCGATTTGCACATACATTTTACAATTTGTTTCAGTCATATGCCAAAAATGAAGGCTGGGATGCATTTAAGAACTGCATAAAACAAGAAATGAAAACGCCAATTTAAAGTATACTAGTATAAGTTAAAAGTTAACTAACTGTGTTTATAATTTTTGTGATATTTTGCGGTTGTGTTAAGTATTTAAACATGTATTTTTGTTGTTGCTATGTTGTTAGTTCCTTATGAAAGAATACCTCTGTAATTATTTGCGGTAATGACTTTATTATAATTACAACCAAATTTTAATATACAATACATCAAATTATTGCAACAATTAATTCTGCTTTTCTAAGGTTCATAAATTGAAGTACAAATTTATATTAATATGCTGCACGGGTTGTTAAAAACTATCTAGTCGTATGTGTAGTCACTATAGCTAATTTAGCAGTATTGTAACTTTACCAATAGTATTTAAATGTTTAAAATTTACAATTGAATATGTTCATTTTATGTACGATCTGGTATCTAAAATAAATATTATTAATAAGCAAAATATACAATAAGTTTAAAAACAATTAAATAGAAAAATGCCAATTGTCGTCATGAGTACATTTAACATGCTGGCATACTAGGGATAAAACCATTTCTAGCAATCGCAAGTTTTTGCTTCACCAAGAATCCGGCAATAATATCAGCCACATGATGAGGTTGATCTTCATGAATGGCATGACCAGACCGGGGCAGAACCTGTAGCTGAAATTTACCTTGCATTTGTCCCACGGTAAGTGTTGTATCAAGACCATGGATATTAGCTAAGAGCAGCACCTTCGGTACTTGTATATCCAGGAATTTTTGTGATAAGCCTTTGAACCATCCATTCCAAAAAGATTCCGTTTTACTTAAATCAATCCTCCATGTATACAGGTTACTTTCTACTTCTGGCACTTTAAAAATGCTGGATGCACTACCCGAAGCATTGTGTATTGGTGGTTTTCCACAATCTTTGACAGCATCGGACTTATCAGATCCATTACTAAACTCTTCCGGAAGATTTTCAAAATGATTCATTTTATTCTGTTCGCTATGTTTAATATCATCTTCGTTTTCTTCTTCGATAGCATCTGCCGAACGTTGATGAACAAGTCTTATGTGCGATTTTTCTAGTGCTGGCACATAATTACTCTCATTAGCAACTTTATCACATTCATTTGCAGCCAACAGACCAGTTTGTAAACTGAAAGTTATATATTTGTATTATATTGAACAAACCTTGAAATTCATTTGTACTTTTTAATCTGACCAGGCATTGATACTCGAGCTGCTTCTAAATTATGAGTCTGACCACCTCTGAAACTGCAAACAAAGCTTCTTTATTAATAATCTTTAAAAAATGGGTGAAACAGGTTGCTGATACTTTCCCATACATTTTACGTTATAAATATTCTCGCGCGCCAATAAATGACTGATAACATTGTTTCAACAAAAAAAAATAATTTAAAAAAAAGGTAACGCCCCAGCAGTGATTTGAACTTGTAACAGCCTGTGCAATACGATATCATGTGCCATATAAGAATAGTGCTACAATGATTTCGGCTAGCTGCATAGGATAGGAGTGCAGTAACCGCGCCTTACAGCTGTTTAGATAAGCTTCGGACCAAAATCGCTATAAAAGCTTTGTTTGAAGAGTTATCAAAAATATGCATTGTATTCTTGTAACTGGTTAGCCATATTTTGCATTTACTTCTTCTTCTCTTCTTTTCCCGTGTATTCTTTTTCCATTCTCCTTTGCCTTGGTGTTGCTTTGTTTATCTATTTGGCTACCAATTTCATTAAGTTTTTTATTACTTCTTTGTACTGTCCAATGGCTTCTCCTTTGAAAACTCCGCCAATAGGCTTTGGGACCATATAGTTTTTGTTTTTTGCAGTTCTTCGTAGTCTTTCTCTTGTTTTTTTAAGTACATACCGCATCTTATAAAAATCAGTCAAGGGATTCTGGAGATATAGGGGAACAAACTCACCCACCCACAGCCAGTCACCACCACTTTTTTTGATTCCTTGCACCCGAAAACGTATATTTCCGTTAAAATATCAAATTGAAACGTTTGCGTGAAATCATAACTAACCATACTTCAGTAGAAGTATGAGAAAGTAAAAAGCTTTGTCGTTTTACTAACCTCCACTGTACTGCTTGTTCAATGCTTTTAAAAGTTGAAGGTCGACCCCGTAAAATACTTTGCATGGATGAAAGTGATTCCAGTGCTGTTCCTTCAACGACGTCAATCACGCAAAGCCCCACTACATCGGGGATTAGTGCAGCAACTGCTACAGCTACAGCTCCACCCAAGCTATGCCCAACCAACACAATTGGTGGTATAGTGTTGCAGAATAGAACATTAACCACATCTGCTACATCTCTATGGTAAAATAAGTAATAAATACCAAAACAATATAGTTGGAAGTTTGCTATTACTCAGCCAAAACTTCTAATGATAGATTTTCTTCTTCGTCCGTTTTTGTATTTCCGTGTCCTCTAAGATCAATGGCCAAAACTTGACATTCAATTTTATTTGTAATTTCTTCCTGACAATGTGAAGTATATTACATGTAATTACAAATCTTCTAATGATAAACTTACAGTAAATAATGACCAGGTTAAAGAAGAATAACCTCCACCATGGATCATCAACAGAAGGGGGCCTGCATTTCCCGTAGAGTATACATGAAACGTATTACCTCTTACACAAACTTCTTGCTGATTTTCGAAATATTTTGACCAATTAACAGGAGTACAATCATTGCAAACCCCTGATAAAAATCTAAAAGTTAAAAATTGTGAATTAGGTATATTTAAATGAGTATTTTGGTTTTCTTACCGTTTTCCCCCACGTGAAAGTACTGATTTTCTAAGAATAGACATGTTTCTAGTTTGAATTACAATAAATGTATGTAAATAATTCGAATAAATACATTTTATATATAATCAACGTTATTAAAAAAAACTACAGTTTCACCTAGCGCCATAACTCATGACAAACTTCAGATTAGCAGCCTGCTGTCTGAAGTTAGCTGGAAACCAACGTTAGAATTGCAAAACTTAAAATTTTTCTCAAAATTTTCCGTAAAGAACTTTCAACTTCAAAAACAAAAAAGCCCCGCATGTTACCATTCTTTACACACCTAGCCAAAGGGCAATCATAAGTAATACTTTGTTATTGCTTCACCGCTATGCACTGTGTTCACTTTATGAACATTATCGCATAAAAATATCCCAGGGAGCATAAACAGTACGTTTCTACTTTCTTATTGTGAACATGGTGGATTGCTACTGTTCATGCTCCCTGGGATTTTTTTTAGCGATAATGGCAGCGCAGAGCATAGGTGTCAACCAATAGCAGAGCGGAATAAGTTATGATTGCCCTAGATGTGTAAGGAATAGTAATATAAGTCCGGGCGCTTGTAATTTGGGATTTCACTTGCGCCAGTGCCCCATAACATCGGGACCTTTTTATTAAGCCCGTCATGCTTGATGACCATGGAAAAATCATTAAATAAAATAAATTTTGATTATATAATCAACAATTTAGCAGCTGTAAAGTCCAAGAAAAAAATTTTGTAACTAAACCAAATATACATTAAATTATTTTTATTTTTTATAAGTGAGGGCCTTTAATAGAAAAGTGCTCCAGGGTCTCCACACCCTCCATCTAGCATTGTCGAGTATAATTAATTTTCAGCTAGAAATTTTAATATTTAAAAAATACATTTTTATCTATTTAAAACATTTTTGCCAATTCATTACGAAGATTGCTGCTTATGTAATTAACAAAATTCTTGTCACGTATATTTATATCGCTGGTGCATAGCACTAATAAAATAGTATGACTGGTTTATTGGTATTGAACAAATTTTACTATTATATTGTAGAAAACTTAAAAAAATTACAACAATCGTAGTGTAAAGCACTTCTTTAACGTCGGTAGCCTGAGTATCCCTTTTTAATTAATTTTAATTTAAATATAGTTATATAATAGCAATAGACTTTTGGAAGCAATGAATACATTTTGTTAATATAATTCTCATTATTTCCTCGGCAATAGCTCCACACATCCCAGTTAAAGAACTACTCGTGTCAAAACTTCAATTGAAATTTTTCTCTAGAATGTATTCATTTTAAGAAGGGTCTCGTAAGCTTAAACGCAAACAGAGTCCCATCAAATTTTAAATTAATTAACAAAAATTATTTTGGTTCGATGTTTCTTTATTTTCGAGTAGCTATAAAAATGTTTTTCCACTACTAGCATTAAACGATATCATTATTTACTTTGTTTTAGAGCCAAGAAGATGAATTTCTTTCCTAGTGGTTACTAATATTTCATTATTAACTACTGGTTAATAATGAAAACAATTGCTACCAATCTTTAAATTCACCATAAACTTTCATGTAAAAATCTTTAGATTTTACTGGTAATAACTGTTCACCAACACTTTCTGCACCTTCCCTAATTTCAGGAGAAGTGCAGTTTTCACTCAAATCATCAAAATTGGACATTTTACAACCACTATTATAAAATATATATTTTACATAAATGTCAATTGAAATTAACTATTCTCTTGTTTTCAAGCAAGGCTACTTTATTTTTGTGCATATTTGCATTTGTAATTTTATTTTTTATTAATGTTAAATCAATTAATTATAAAAGGAATAAGGGTGCTAGTAGTGGAAAAAATAATATATAAACCACGGTAGAGAAGACTTATCAGCCTCGCACTTATTTTAATTCTGCTCGGCTGAGAAAAATGTCTTCTCTACCTTGGTCTATAATATACTATTTTAAGGTATTGCAGCTAGCAACGCAAGCGTGTTAATTACTTTAAAAAATCACTTAAGGCATGAGCGTTGGTGTACAATCAGTAGTAAGTTGAGCAAAAATTAGATTTTAATGAATGATTTTGACTTTTAATAATCTTTTTGTATTTCGAACTTCATTTATCAATATTTGTTCATATTTAAATTATAAATGGTAAACGCCGATACATGTATCTGTAGGTAATGTTTTCTGTTTGATTCATTGGGCGGTGCTATTCCACAATAGATTCTGGAAAATTTCTTTAATCCAGCACTATGGTGGCCCATAATTAAACCGCAAGGGAATTGCATATAACAATTTAAACTTCCAATTTTGTTTTGGCAATTATGAAATTCAAGGAATACACCAGTTGACTTGCTCTTTGTACCAAGCAGGCTCTATTTAAACATAAAATAAAATGTATCATTCTGAAAACATGTGTTTGTATTGAACGTATATTTGAGTTGTCTTTTGTACCGAATTGCTCAGTAATTATAGTAAATTACATTAATATAAGTATATTACAAGAAACATGAAAAAAAGTAGCATACGTTTGATAGAACTAGCAGTATTCTAAAAACAAAGCAGAGACGAATAAAAATATTTGAAACAAGAAATGTATGTATTAAATTATGTGATAAAAGACATCAGAAATCTTAAAATTTGAAGTTACCTGTTTTAAAAATCTTATTTATTAATTTCATATTATTTGTCCAATATATCACTACTATTAATTATATTTAAATAATTTAATGAATTTGAATTAGTTTAGAGCATGATTGTTTACCATAATGGTCGGAAATATATATATTTGAATTTTTATTTAATTTAGACTTTTAGGATTTATGTAAAAAACCACATATTATTTTAGTTTGTTCTTAAACTGTATAAAAACTGTCTATTGTTACGGCAAGATATCGAGTTTTATTACAGGGCAAACTTCTTCCTAGATGCTTAGTGTCATACCATTCTAGCTTTAATAAATTTAATCACAAAAGCTTAAAACTTACAAATTATTATAAACATTTTTTTTTGACATAATTTGGCTTATTCTTACGAACTAACCAACCACAGTACTATATTCTTGACTCTAGCATCAACCTCTTTTTTCACCATAAAATCAATCATTAAACACTGTAAATAATGTACAAATTAAAAAATTTTACTGCAAACTCACACTGAAGACAAATAACAGGTTACAAACGTACTGTCCACCTTTTTTTGGTTCTCATTGCGATAGTTTAAACAGTACTTTATAAAAGGACAGTCTAAAATTATTCATATTGGTAGTGCAAAGCATGATTTAAATTTGTTGACTAAACTGAATTTTGCCAAATTACGATTTTCCAACTTTCAAATTGGTTGACGCAATATTACAATAAAAGTAAAAAAAATAAAAATTGATTTGAATCAGAAATTTTTAATCTGTAATTGTTTGTAGACTGAATAAAAATAATATTTCAGTTGCATATGCAAGAAGTTGGGCAAGTTTATCTATGATAAAACATAAACGGTTAACAAAAATTGATTAAATACATAAATATGCAGTAGCTATGTTGTATACATAAATTAAGAGACTTACAACTAATTGACAAATATATTGAGCTTAAAAATACTTTTAATGTAAAAAGTCTCAATAAATGCATAAACACAAATAAAAATGATATGTATTATGTTTTACTGAAATTCAAAAAAATCACAAAAATTAAGTGGTCTAAAATTACATCAAATTATAACTAACATAATCTAATAATACACAGCTATAAAAGAAAATTTCCAATAGTGCCCAATTTACAATAAAATTATGCATACATAAAATAATTACTAAATAACAAATAAAAAATTTAAACTAGTTCTTCTGTAGCTATATCTAAAATTAAGAAAAACATTAAAACATGTAATATCCAAACATGTGATAAAAAATCACGCAACAATGCGAAAAGGATTTTATTACCTAGATACATACAAAGTTTAGTAACTTGATATTCAGTTCAATTAATAAACTGTATGATACAAGGCATAGGATAATTATTTTACAAGAAGAACGAACTATCAGCCCGACGCACCAATTGGAACACATCTCGATCTCCAACAACAGAAATATCTCACACTTAGAAAATACAGAAAGTTACATTAACTGGTATTACACAATATATTGCATCACTTGAAAGATTGTCGATAAACTTTATAATTTGGTTTATGTTACTATTTACACTGATGCTAGCACGTGGTCTCGAGCACAGGACAACGACAGACGCTGGGACAGAGTAACGAAACGCCATTACATGTGGGAAGGGACTGCGCCTTAGGCGGCGGCGCTGGCCGAGAACGAGGCGAATTTTGAGCACTGGTGCACTGTCGTTCTGCACGAGCAAGCATACCAGAAAGGGCCCGGAGAGTAAGGTGTGGCGAAGGGCAGTGCGGAGGTGATGCGGGCCGGTGAGCAACCGAACCCGCAGCCCCGGGCTAGAGCAGCTTCTCTCCTGCAGAACTAGAGGTACCAGAACTCGCAGTGCAATCATCTGCACCCAGCAGCTGTCAGTTAACCAGTTCTACATTTACAAATTGCTTTAGCCTTTCCAGGTACACATTATATAGTTCAACATCGTTATGTCCGGCACCCTAGAATATTAAAAAAAAATTAGATTTGTATTTTCAATGTACAACACAAAATTATTAACTCAATTTTATGTTACATCTACAAATTTAGAAAAGAAATTGTACTACCAAAGTATCCATCGTTTACTTTTAATATATTTACTTTGCTTCTATGTTTTACTAAGTTGTTAAATTTTCTTGAACAGATAACGATAAATAACTTTGAACTTCATTTGTATGTAATTCAGTTGTGTCGATGAAGGGGTACAAAAGATACACCTAAGAGAATCAAATCTGCCAAAACATCTCCGGTTACACAACACAACCCACGTTTCCTAAAATATCTAAAAAGAAAATGGGCAAAACACTTCACCAGGTTGTTTTGTTTGGTTTTTTCATGAATACCCGCAAATGATGTTAAAATGGTATACATATGATGCAATTATTTTTTTGTGGAGCACCCGACATATTATTACACTAAAATTTATCATTTTATGGCACGCAAGCTACAAAGGGTTCGCCGCCACCACTGGACTACACTTTAAAATACTTTTAAAGTTGCTAGTTACTAAAACAATTAGTGAAAAAAAAATTCCGTAGATGGTAATATTGTAGGCCTCTAAGGTTATTACAAAAACAAATTTCAGGCTTATCCGGCAACTCAATTTTGAGTAATGAGACAATATGGTAAAAAAAACATGGAAACTGCAGTTTCTTACAAGAATCATGTTTAACTTTCACTTCTGGCTTCAGATTTTAATTAAAATCTCGAAATCGAAAACTTTTATGAAATTGGTATAGCTACAACTTCAAATGGTGCTTTTGTGAACGTATTTTATACTAATACAGATGAGCGTAATTAAAAACGCCCCTCATCAAACTTAACAATAAAGGCTTAAATGTACGTTAAAATTACAAAACAATTCTGTAGTACGCTAGTCTCTGATTGGTCAATGAAAGCGGGAGGTAAATCGGTGCACAGATCTTATTTACTAGATGAAAGCATATTGCGAATATTCGCCTAGGCGCTCTGCTAGCAACATTAGCTTTAATGCTTTGTAAATTTAAACTATGTCGAGCACCTTAACTCCTTAACACACACGATCGAGTCTAACATAAACGCCAGTTACCGATATATTAGCACGCGCTCGTATCTGACACAAGCGACCTGTTTTGCACGTAATAAAATTCTACATGCTCGTCTCAGATACGAGCTAGTCGGAATATAAATGTTCTAGCCACTGTTTTTAAGCCATTTATTTTTTGTATAAAATTAGCATACTGTAAAAGTCGTAACTTCACTCAAAATGTTTGTTTTTCCAGCTATTTTACAGAATTCAGTTCTACCAGAAAGGGTCGAGGAGCGAGGTGATTCTCATTTTATTGTAGTTTCAACTTCTCCCCATCCATCTTCAAATTTGCTTCTTCATAAGACAGTACCAGCATCTAAAATTTTTATTTTATTGATTGATTTATTATTAGAAAACATGACCAAATGGTTACTGTGAATCAATACTGACTAATGTAGTGTCTTCTTTGTTGTACCTAACACCTAGTCACGATGTGTCTGTTGTTTTTAAAATACGGTAATTCCCGAAAGGGTAACCACAAAGGAAATCTGGTGTACACAGCATAGGAAATCTTTGGGAAATCCAAGGAAGTCCCGAGGATATCCAAGAAATTCCGAGGAAATCCTAGGGAAATCCAAGAAAATTTCTAGATATTATAGAAATTATTAACGCAAAATTTAAAATTCAGAGTCCTCTAAAATAAAATACTAATTACGCCACTGCCTCGAATTGTATTGAAAGGCATGCATGTTCGTTAAAACTCGACTGTAAACATTTTTTGTCTGATATATTTGCTTCTTTTAATATGATTTCTTAAACTATTAAAACCCTATTTTCATTTTTTATTTCCAGTTTTATATTTTAGGCATCACAAATATGTACATAATATGCTTTAGGGTACAAGAAAACCAAGGAACTTCTTGCGAAATCCAGTGGAATCCCTAGGAAGTCCAAGAAAATCTAAGGAAGTCCGAGGAAATCCAAGGAATTCCCGAGGAAACCCAAGAAAGTCTCGAGGAAATTCCAGGAAATCTTTATAAAGGGAAATACGGTGTACACAATTTATGGCCGTGATTTACCCCACAGTAATTCCCAAGCGTATTTTAAACCAAATTGAATTAATACGTGCTATCTACTTCAACAAGGACCCTTAAAAATGTTTTTTTCTTAATTTTTTGCAGATGTGTTTTAGATGTTATCCTATTGCGAATACAGAATGTAATTGTTCAGCTTAGTTTCATTGCAGCTAGTTACAACCAACTACAATATGTTTCAATCCTTTGCTTTAAATATATAACTTTCAAATATTTACCAAAAATTATCAACGTTCATCTTGAAAAACTTACCTCTACCCACAGGGGTTCTACAGCCCTTGGACATTTTTCAAATATGGTAAGCCCGTGAGAAAAGTCTATCACCTCATCTTCGGTACCATGAATAACTAATGTGGGAGACGTTACTTTGGGAACTTTATCAATACTATAGAAACACAACAAATTTACCAAACTGAAAATAATTAAAAATAACAACATTACCTGGGGAAGGCATCAAAAAACCAAGTTCTCTTGGTATTAGGAAAGGCCACTCGCATACCAGACATGAGCGGCGAGTGTAAGATCACAGCGCCAACTTCGTAGCGTGCTGCAAGATCTACAGTTGGGACAGTTCCTATGCTTTGTCCGTATAAAATAATGTTCTCTGGGCTAATCCCATAACGAGTACGTAGAGCAAGCCAAGCAGCATCAATATCAGCATAAAGATTCTTCTCAGAAGGTTTACCAGCACTTACACCATAACCTGAATAATCGTAACTGAAGATATTACAGTTGATGCGAGATCCTAATCCCAAGTAAAAACTACTCATTTGCCCTAGGTCCACAGCATTTCCGTGGGAAAATAAAATAGTAAATCTGGCAGTGTTGCTACAACGAACAAATAGACAGGCAATTCGATTGCCCCGATTAGTCCTTGTGAAGAAACCTTCTACGTTCTCTTTATCGCGTTCGGAGTATTGCCATTCAGCTCTATCTGTGAGGGTTAAAGCGTATTTACCAGTTCCATCTGCGTGGAAATCGTATGTTGGCTCAGGAGGCAAAAACGCCAATTTAGCCGCGATTCGACTAGGGCACGGTGGGCAGCAAAATAGGCAGCACAACTCGCTCAAACTCAAACCATTCATCTTAACTAATTACAACAATCAATGAGAACTAAAGCACGATTAACAAATAAATCATAAATGTTTACTAAGCAACTAAAATAATGGAATTCTGACGTTCATTGTTGACAACGCCATGTTGAAAGGCTCTTTCACAAGCACCCTTTAAAAAATGGGCCTAGTTGTATGTACAAGATCATTGGCACAAGTCCTCTAAGTCATTATCTGAGTACATTTATGTTGAATGGTTTATACAATCTGGTACGGAATAATGGGAGCTCGTTCAGTCATACCAAGTACCCAACAAAAGTATCAACGGAAATACTTTTTCTGAAATTTCCGGAAATTTAAATTCCACGTGCAACTAAGTTTTATGGAATTTATCTCCCATTTTTTAGTTTAATTTTAATTAGGGCCACCAATCTGTACTCATTTTAACTAAGTACTAATAATAAGAATTATTCCGACCAGGGATGGACTGGTAATGAGATACATACCAGCTCTGGAAAATAATCCAAAGAAATCGAGCAAATGAAATTTCAGGACCGGCTCTGCAAATTCAGAAAATGGGCTGGCCCGGCCTGGCCTGTTTTTTAGGTACACGATTTGAAGCCCGGACCAGCCCAACAATTTTTAAAAATGGATTAGCCCGGCCTAGCCCGTTTTATGATTATATAAATTTGGTCTAACAAATTTGGCCCAGCAAAGCAAAGCAAGCGAGCTTGGCAGGTGGGAATATATGATTTATCTTTGCACTTTACAGAATTTTTGATTCAGACAGCATGGACTTAAAACTATAATTGGACTTCTCATTTTTAAATTTACGTTGCACAAAAAAAGGTTAAAAAATAAAATTCCAATAGCCATTTAGAGGAAGTACAAATCTTGAACCGTTTGTATAAGTTTTGTCATAAAATGAGAGAAGCACATTTCCACAAATTTGTTTTTAAAGCAATGTTGCCGCGTCTCTACGGTGCTTAGTTGTCGAAACAAATAGAATTTTTTATTAGTGGGAAAAAAATCTTCTCTTATTCCATGATCTGCTTAGGCGGCTTATAAAGCCACGAACTTTATAATCTGGCTACGACATGTACATAAATATCCAGTTGAAACCGTATTTAATAACATCTTCATCCTTACACAATAAAACAACATCCTATTGGTACTCATTCCGCGTATTACTTGTACCAAATTTTTAACTTCATACTTTTTATCATGTACAACCGGCTTTACGATATCCTACACAGCTAACTTCATGGCTATTACAAGTTCAATGACAGTTTTTTACACTGTCATTCAAGTGCTATTGGCCCTTTAAATTTATATAGGATGCACCAAAACAATTTACACCACTTAATTTAAAAATAATTTATTAAACGAATTTTATTTAAAAAAATACTGTAAATCACAGCAAAGAAGTTTTTAATAAAAATAATAAAAAGATTAGTAACAAAATATTTTTGTAGGTTGCAAAATTATTGTTCGAGATTGCAAATGAGCATGAAGGCATGGAGTGCTCACTAGTAGAGGTAACGTTTTTACCTGGTAACGGTCACACCTGATGAATGCAATCAATGTTTCTGGAACCAACGGGTATTAACTTTTTCGTTGCAGCAGATGCCTTGTCGTTTTAGCAGTTGCAGAAGACTAGTTTACTCGTTTTGTTTTCTACCACTGGCTGCGATTTCCATGTGGAGTCGTCCATATATGTACCACCATTAATAACCATTTGGTTTACTGTTTTGCGATATCGTAAGGCGCCACCTGCTTCTTAAGAGATATAGTTTTGATAAGAATGTGCATCGTATAGAAAATATCGATGTTAACATAGATGGTTAACATCGTCAAACACCATCATATCAAAAACATCGTTTTCTCTAATAAGTTTCAGATTAATGCTGTTTGAGAGTAAAACAATGTGTGTATTTATTAAAAAAACAATATTTAAAATATAAAAACATGAACAAGTAACGAAAAAATAGATTATATTATACAAAAATGGGCGAAGCACTTTGCCTGTACATTCCCATACTTATACAGAATATTTACTTTTATATATCTAATCACAACAATTACAAGACATCTAAATAAGAACTATTTGAATTATAAGGTATTTACATAAAAACCCTTGCTAATCCGTCATTGCGAGAAGGACAACTAGCATCATTAACTGCTTGGATAGAAATTTCCAGACCGTATGGTACGCAGCTATCCGGTCAGCTTCTCTGTCTATTATCACAGGATTATACTATGTTCATCTCTTATGCACTACGTGTTTAGCGATCTATCTCACGCACTTTTAAGTTGTCATCGACAGCCTACGATGGAGTTAAAAAAAAAGATTTCTTGAAAGAAGATTCCCCAAAATTAAAAAAAAAGAACGAGAAAGACAAATTCATTAGTCAAAACTTCGTAGAAGGCTTCCAGAGAAATAGTGGACTGGAACACAAACTACAGTATAGCCCATCCCTCGCTCTCTAAGCCCACAAAGTTTTAAAAAAATCGTGTGGCAATATTTTTTTGAAAAAGTCGAAAAATTTTCACTGCTCAGTTTACATTTGTACAAAAATTTACTTGCATAGTAATATTGTGTTCCCCCAGGGTTACTACAATAACAAATTTGATTTCAATCTATCCACCAGTTTTTGAGTAATAAAGCTTTAAAATAAAAAATTTCAAAAAATCGCAGCGGCCGCAATTTTGAAGCTAGAGTATTCGGAAAAAAACCTTTGATTTGTCTTAGCACCCTCTGAAAAAAATTATAGCAGAAAAACGTATCTAATTTCCGTTTCTGAATCATAACAAAATTTTGGCTTAACAGCTTTTCGTTTACAGCAAGGTGCAAAAGTAAGTATTTTTTTAAGCCCTCAGTTTTATTTAATGAAATTTAAAAAATTGGGGGTTACCATTTATATTGAATTTTGTTTACACTGCAAAATCTTCGTTGGTTTTACAGGTAAGACGTAAAACTAGTGAAATGGTTAGTTATGTTTCTTAAAGCCAACATAGAAAAGGTCTGGGAATACTTTGCTATTTTAATAATAAAAAGCCGACAACAGTTTTGCACGATTTTTTTGTAGCCCACTGGGGGATTCAGCCAGATAGATTTACTAAACACGGCTAGGAACTACTCCAAAATTGTTTGGTCTGTCAAAGTTGCAACACAAAAAATTCTATTAATAGCTTAGAAAAACAATAAATGCCATACGTTTAATAAACTTAGTTTTAATGTTAAAAAGATTTCCCGCTCCAAGTTCTATAAAAATAAACGTTACAAAATGGTTTCCAACAAAAATCATTACAATGATAACGTTGCCAAATTGTAAGGAAACACTTCTGAAAAGTCCAAAATTTTTGGCCACCCTTGATTCATTATTGTTGAATTGAAGCAGTATATTCTTTTGGGAGGGATATAAAGGATTTACATTAACAAGTTGGTAGCCCGTTTTATTTTCAAGGAATGCTTAGTTAATAAATCTTGGGATTGTGATCTAGGATTTAAAAAGTAATTATCCAAACCCGTGCGCTACACGAAGATAAGCCTTGAAGAAAACCTTTTTAAAAAGCCAATTAAAAATTAGCCTAAGAAAAAATATTTTGTAGCCCGCTTTTGAATGCTATGTTTACTTTATTAGTAGGAATTGCCGCTTTCTGTGGCAGTCTTCTTCCATTGTTTGTTAAACTGTTATTGGAATTTAATTTAAATTTATTAAACATTAGGTATTTATCGTTTTTTCTTAATTTACCGATTAAGTAGCTACTAGTGAATTTTGTTACAGACCAAATAATTTTTGATGTTTCAAATAACTTTTAATATCACTGTGTTATAGAACTGGTTTTATAAAAACAAATTTCTAACTCTGCTACAATGCATAGAGGTATAGTGGGCATAATTAAAAAAAGGTAATATGCCCAATTTTTTTAATATCATTAGAAAAAATTGAGAATATAAAAACACCAAACAATTTTTTTTACATTTTTTATGCCTCCACATAATACAATAAGAATAAAAAAACATCAAGTTAACTAATTTTTGTTTATTTCTCATATCATTAAAAATAACAGTTACAGTTTTTTTAAAGCTTGTAAATTTTAATTTGCCTTCTATTAATATTACCAATTGCCATTTAAAGAGCACATATAAGCGTCAAATTAATTTTAAATGAATAGCATAATTGAGACACGAGCTCGATATGTAAAAACCCTTAATTAAATGACAGGCCCTACGTGCCCTTAATCCGGCTGACAGATTGGTAAAGATACAGACCAACTGCTTCGTAACGTTTGCTGTGGCTCAAGTCTGCCTGAAAAGTGTGTTGCCTATCTACTACTACTATTTGTGACATTACTGCTGCACCTCACTGTAGATAGGTATTCCAAATTTCATTAAAATTGGTCCAGTAGTTCCACTTGCAAAGTTTGATATTCTCCGTAGTTTAAAATACAATAGTGGGCGACACGTAAATGACTCGCCCTATATCGAAATTCCTATAAATATAAAAAATAAAACGTAGAAAATGGCATACAGACAGAAATGAATAGTGGCGCAAACGGTAAAGAAACAATAAAAAACAGAACATATTAAGTATACGGTTTATTTGAAAAACAATTACAAACGCATTTTGTTGCTGTTTAGCTTTACAATCTACCTAACTTAAAGGCAGATTATAAGGCAACTAGCACTTAACTTTGATCCATAAGAAAATAATCATTATGACTACTAGCACTATCCTTCTGAATTGATTCAAAAATTGGTAGCAAATCCGGTGTATTTTTGATTTGGGTTACGAACTCGTTGAGATGTGGATTTTTATCTGAAACAAATGCGGTTACTACAATATCTCATAACATGGATTACATCAAACCAAACCTGCATCAGGAATCATCAACAAGGCTGATATAGCTCGCATGGCAGATCTTTTCAACTCGTCCTGTTTCTCATATTCTTGCTTTACAGAATTTGCTTTCACTTTCATCGTACATGTCACCCGCAAAGGTTCAACTAGTCTATCTAGTCCTATACAAAAACAGTTATGGTTTGTTAAACTTGTAGGGAAAATATCGAGAAAATAACCTTACTTTGTAAAACAGCTCCAGGACAAATTTGTGCAAGGCGAGCAGCCATTAAATATGTCAACATTTTAATATCATAATGATCTTTCAGACCTCCTTCAACGTGATTTAGAAATTCAAAAATATCGATTCTATCGAGACAGGAATCTAGTAACGTATACATACATTCAAAAGCGGCTTTACGTATATCAAGACCATCATCTACAGTATGTTTAAATGGACCCATTTCTACCTCTCGTATAAGCTCTTTCTAAAGAAAAATGGTTAGTCCTTTTTGCTGTTTATATTTACACGATGTTACCTTAACTTTGGTTTCACTATACAAATGAGGTAAAATAGAATCTAATAAGTCTCTAATTA
Organism: Ctenicera cuprea; assembly: GCA_958336395.1. NCBI lineage: Eukaryota > Metazoa > Arthropoda > Insecta > Coleoptera > Elateridae > Ctenicera > Ctenicera cuprea. Next base: position 4,574,845 of record OY284496.1, read on the forward strand.
GTGATGGTTTATTATGGGCAGCAGAATTAAATGCTACAAGAGCAACACGACGAACATTTAAATCGGGATCTTGTAGTGTATTAAGGAACTGTCCGATACATTGGCGAAGAAGAGGATCTATAGCTTGCGGCTAAATAAAAAATAATGTAGAAGTCAAAATAAAGCATTACTTTAGACTGTACCTGATCCGAAATTGTAAACTTAACAGCAGTTACAACAGTAGTTCGCATTAATGGGGAAGAGTAGTTCAAATATTCCTGTAGTTGCGGTAATAAATTTGCAGGATCAATAAGTGTAAGTTTTCCTAAACATTCGGCTACAACATTTCGGGTACCTTCTTCAATACACTCACAATGCAGAAATAGCTGCTGCCAAATTGCAGGAACAAATGGAAGCAATTGCTTAATACCATCTGGTGTAGAAGACAAACATGTAATTACCTAAACAAGGCAAAAGTTATAAAATCGTCAAATTGAAACAAATACATTATTACTTCTTTCAGTGAATGGAGTAACAAATATTGTCGTTTGGGTTGATCTTCTATTTCTTGCAAAATAAATGGCAAATACTGCTGCAAATTACCAATTGAAACGCTACCTAAAGCATAACTAGCAGCAGATTTAACTTCTTCAGATATCGCTGAAAATGATTGCAGGATAACTTCTTTCAAATTACTAACAGAAGTTAAATCGCTACAAAAACAACATTACGTAATATAAAATAAAATATTCCTGATGTTTCTGACTTACATTTCTCGACCAATTTCACCAACAACAAGCAGTGAAAAAATGTGTTGTGAATCACATCTAGCAACTTGAATATTGTGAATAAATTGATTCACAACAGGTAGCGCTTGGTTTTTGCATATAACTGTAATCGCAGCTACACACTTTGCCAATGAATAATAAGCCTGTTTATGAAGACTACCTTGATTAGTGGGTATATGTGAAATAGGATATAATAACATTTGAAGTAGATCATTATATCCTAAGCCCGGCAAGCGACATTTTACTAAACCCTGGAAGAACTCGAGCATCGAAACTAAGGCAGTTCCTGTAAAGAGAAAAAAACGTATTTTATTATATTCTTACGTCAATAATTAATACAATTCAACATTATCCTAAGCAGAACACATACTTTGATCTGTTCATACTTTTCCATCAGGGCCGGCCGAAAGTGTTTTTTGGCACCCTATGCAAATTTGAAATGTTTGCTCCTACCACTACATTTCATAAATGTTCTTGTAACATATTTTCTACAATCAATTTTGAAAACAAAATAATTTTTTTACGCACCAATAGTGACTATAATAAGATGGCAAGGTAGTAGAAGTTTTCTCCGCGTAAATGACACACAATCCTAAATCTAGAAACATATACTCATTTAGTATCTAGATCCAATATCTACATACTGCATCTAGGAACTACTCAACACTGCTCGAGTGAACTGCCAGAGTAGTTAACCAAGTTCACTGGTGTAAGTTGCCATGCAAACAAATTTCATGGTAAATAATGTTCCCTGACTCGAGAACAAACGCTCTGGGATGTTTTATGAGTTAATATTAAGCCGTAGGCACAGCAAAGTGCACACAGTCCGACTATTGTAGTTATTAACAAGGCAGAAACCAACAATATGCCTGAGATCATCAAAGCGAGCGCAAATTAAAATTATGCTAGACTAACAAATGCGGTTCTGTTAGCCAAGTCGGTCAAGTGCAAACACGTTACGTAGTTTTTTATGCGAGCCACCCCCCCATTCATTTGCCGCCTTAGTTGCCTACCTCACTCGACCAGCCCTGCTTTTCATATTCTCAAAAATATATGCTGTAGTTTGTTTCACAAAAAGAACAGACTATTCAACAATAACCACAAAATATACCTTGCAACAACGGCGACTTCACTAAATTCATAACTTCAGGTAATATGTTCGTTGAAATATCTTGTAGAGCACGAGGATGGTACTGCGCTATCGATTTCAAAAGGATGAGTGTCCATTGAGCTATATGTAGGTCCGACTCATCCAGGAGAGGTGGCAATTCTGTGGTGACATGGCGTAAGAGATCAACATAAACCCGATGATGGTAATTTTTTATAAGGCAATCGAGCAAAAGAAGGGTGCTGAGTTTTAGAGCCCTTTGATTTTTACGTAGGAACGAACCCAATACAGGTACTGCTTCATTCTGCATAACATTAACAAAAAAAGATGAAATTTCAAATATAAATTAGAAATGTGTAACTTACAATAATAGGCAAATCGATACATAACGGTGATGCCGCAATTTTGGTAAGAGCTTTCACGGTGGTAAGGCGAGTAATTTCGTTTTTCAAACGGTCCAAAAAGATTGGTAGACAAACAGGAAGCTCTTCTTGCAAGGAATCTCCTAAATTGCTGATAATTTGTCCCATTGCCGAGATAGCTCGCTCCTTAACTTCCTGGTCAATATCTGAAGCTTTAAGTCGAATCAAAGTACAATTGTAAATTTCACTAGTGAAAGGTGTATAATCGAAACCAGAGGCAGAATTTAATGGCCGTATAACTTTTACTAATTCTTGCAGCACGAGTAATGCTTCTGCTGTAATTTTATAAAAACTGTCCCCTACAGCATTTATAACGGGTGGAAGGAGAACACACATGTGAGGATGAAACACTTCAGGTGAGTGAGAGGTCAGTATACAATATATAAAAGACAAAGCATCTATTTTCATATTGCTACTGGAATTCTTTTCGCCTAATGAATACTGAATTCCAGGAATAAGATCACCAATATGAAGAGTTAAAGCTCCTGGTAAAACATTACAAAGCTCTTTAAGCAACTGAAAACAATCTTGGCGAGTCTTGATGCTTTTTTCTTTCATTTGTCCATGCACTCCCTTTACTATAAGAGGTACTTGCTGCTGAAGCAAATAAACAGGAGCCTCCTCTTGTTCCATAGAATCTGGGTCTATGTTAACGGCAACAGAAGGTTTCGTTTGCTTGAGAAGTGCTATGTAAGCGTGGAAAATATCAGATTTCACATTTTCTTCTCTCTCTAACAATAAAAAGATTTTTTAACAAAAAATTAAGTCAAATAAAAAAATAAACAAATACCTTTAAACCGTGCAACTAATGCTGGAGATAAAGTTCGATAAAATTCTGGTAGTAATTCATGACGGCTGGATATAACAGACTCTAAACATTTTGCAGCAGCACGTCTTACTTTCCAACTCATATCATCATCATCACTGTATTCATCATTTTCCTCGTCTTCATCATCTTCTTCGACCATATCCATGGATCTGTCTTGATGGTATTCATCATCTTCATCATAATTATAATTTGGATCATATGTCATATACTTCAAGCATAACTTGATTATCTGTTAAAGCGATATGTAAGCAAATATTAAAAAAATTTGTTAAACTGTAATTACCGCAGGTATATGAGGTGTTATTTCTTTTGGACATCGTTGAACAAAAGCTTCAAAAGCTTGCAAACAAAATTCTCGAGTTTCATCATCTTCTTCATAACTGTACTGCAAGATCTGTAGCACAAAACGTTCTATATGCTCTCCAAATCTGTGTCCTGATTGGCGGCTGTTGAAATAATATGTTGGTAAGTGTTAGTTGCTACATTTTTCATATCTACATGCCTGGTTATTTCAATGAAATCAATTAAAATTCCTTTGAAATTGAAAATAGTTTATCGGAGGAGAAGTTATAACCTATTGTATTGTATTTGTGTTTGATTATATACAGGGTGAATCAAAAGCATGGAATGTCGATGCCACAGCCTTAAATAATAACTTGACAGAAATAAGTCAAATAAAAGTAGTAGTAGACTGTTCCGCATCATTGTAAATCAATTTCACCTAATGCACATGGTAAATATGCTAATGATATCAAAGGTTACTTAACTGTTCCCTTTGATTGCTACCCATTTTTAAATTTTTTAGAGCATAAATAAACTACACTGCTTGCTATGATCATTTTATAATAAACAGCCAAGTATAGTGCGTCCAGCAGACAAGGAGCATCGATAGTAGTGGTAATGCTCATACCTACTGAATGCAACCATTGCTAATAAATTAGAATATACGATAATATATGCATACACATTTATTGTTACATTTCATGCTAACGGTTCCTTGAAAACCACCACCTTTGCCTAATGCACAATCCCCATTCATGGATAAAAGAAGTGCGCTATACCCAATCTAGATAGTGAAGGAAGGAACCACAAAAAGCTCAATCTTGCTCTTTTATTCTTTATTTTTCAACCAACTCATGCGAGTGCTAAATCTGATTATTTAAATGCCTAAAAATTCAAATTTTCACAAACTGATAAAACTAGTAAGTTCGCAAATTTATCTCCATAAAATTATAAACATCTTTTTTTTCTTTAAATTTTTTTCTTGAAGCAAAAGGCAGAGATTTAATTTTACAATAAACTAGGAACAAATGCAAGTTAAAATTTTTAATCAAAAATTTTATATTTATTAAAATTAATTAATTAAAAAGTCTTACCAGACGGCAGCTAAGCATTGCACACATGTACGACTGCTAAATTTAGGAGCAAGTCCATCATACAGATGATCAACAAGTTTGTTGTACAACGAATTATTGCAGGAAAGTACTAAATTACTGCAGGCTACAATAGTACGCTTACGAACAGCCTGACGTGATGAACAAAGTTGTGGAAGCAATGCACTTAAAATCGACATGTGAAATGACGACAAAACACCGCCAAATCTAGCTAACAGATCTGCTACTATATCGAGAGCTTCGAGTTGAACGGATACATCTTCCTACACAGAAAAGAAATTGATGTATGTAAATGAAAAACTGATGTGGATGAGAACTTAGTTCAATACCCTTTCAATAGCTGTGGTCAGATGTCCAGTGATGCGTTTGCAAATATTTCCTGATAATCCTCCAGGAGCTTGGGGTAATTCAGAAATCACAGTTTTAAGTCCAATACTAGAAATGTCTCGTAGCTGTTCTTTATCCGATATCATATTAGTGCACAGAGCTTCGACAATTGTCTCCACTTGAAATTCTTTCACTTTATTGACTAAAGGACCCAAGCTGTAGCATAAAGTACAAAACCTACATTACTGTACAACTGTCAAAATGAATGAATGGGGACAGTTTGCTTAAGTAACTGTCAAGTCACAAATTGTTGTTACTCTGTCATTATTGTTTACTGTAATACAATCATGTTTAGGTTCTTATTACGAAACTAAATACCTTGACAGTTACTTTAATAATCTTGACATAACGTTACCATTTCACAGCCAAATTTTGCACTTCTCCATTCTTATCTTCTAGCAACCTAAGTAACATTCGTACAACTTTACGTTCCGAGTCGTCATCCAACTTTATGCTATCCTTCTGAAGCTCGGTCATTAAGTCGTTTGTAGCCATAAATCGGAAGTCTTTGTCCGAGGACTGCATCTGTTACAAATATGCAAAATAGTGTACAAACATAATAGAAATATACATATCTACTTCCACAAAAAGTTAAGTAATTTTGTTACTAACCTTTTCTAATAGATTAGCAATTTGGTAGGATACACTAGCCATATTGTATTCTGTGCCTAAATTACTAATAAAAAAGAAATTACAGCTAATACAATTGAATGTCGCGGTTGAATTTGTAGTATAAAGTAATTACTATGTACAAGATAAATTAAAACACCATGGAGTCGGCCATAATTCAACGAGGCATTTCAAAATATTTATGAAATGTACATCATGCACATCAATACGCGATTACATGTTCGGCAATCGAGTACGCAAGCAGAGTTGCCAGATTTTCAAAAAAATGTTCGCGCCAATCTTTCAAATATCTAGAAACTAACATTATAATTTTATGTAAATTAATGATAGTCACTATATTCTTAACAAAGTAGAAAAACATGTATGATAATAGCAAAGAATTTTTAAGTCTTACAGAGGAACCGGGGTTATTTCCCCGACAAAACTTCGTAGACCACATGTATGATACAGTCTTACGAAGGCGCCAAGGGTATTCCCCGGGACTATTTTGAAAATATTAGTATGACATATACAGTTTTGAACTATTTTTAAAAATTAAGTTTTTAAGGGAAATTTAAAATCAATGGGGGTGCAATCGCTTTTCTCTTACCTCTTCTATTGGCATTATTAATAGCTGCTCTAATACACTACGTCTACTTTTTTTCATCACTCCAGTAATTGTTGATCACACTAAATACAGCCACAAGATAACATTCGTAACTGGTGAATTTTAAATATTTAAAATGTTTTAATAAAAAGGGAGAAAAGAGTGTAAAATGGCGAATAATAAAGTATGGTAAAAACTCAGTTCTAGAAAGTAAATTACTAATTGTATTCCATATCAAACATTAAACAGTATATTTACGGTTTTAATTATTGTTTAAAAGATTTGACTCTGAATAGTATAAGTAATGAAAACATAGCTCTTTTCAGACATTTCATACATCAACAAAATGTAAAGATAGAGTAGTTAAATTATGTTTTGTAATTAATTCTTAATTAACAAATTATTTTTAGTGATACGATTAGTATAGTATGTTTTTTAGGTATATTTCAGAAGTAGTAAGCAACTCCATTATTGGGGTGATGAAAAACAGAGATTTAATGGTAGTACATTAGAGCAGCTAAATAATAACGACAATAATTTATTTAAAAAAGCAAAATATTCCAAAAATAGCTGAAAACTGAACACTTTATACTAAAATTTCAAAATTTTGCCGAGAAAAGTCTCTACCATACTTACCCCTTTTCGTTAAGAAAAATTTTGGTCATAATAGTAAACAAATTTTGAAATACTATTGTGAAAATATCGGGGTATCTTTCAAAGCATCACCTAAAACTGTAGTATAATTAAAACGCAATAAATATACTTAAAATGCAAATGTTTTAGGTAGTAATTATTGTTTGTTTTTCCAATAAAATTTAAATTTCCCACCAAAGAAGGAAATTGGATAAACATGGCAACGTTGTACGCATGACAGTCCGTGAGTAGCGAAGTACGATGGCGACCCCACCAAAAGCTAAGCCCGAGTTGGTCCCTCGTGGTTTTTCGATTGTGGAAAACACTTCGAGCCTCGAGATAAGTTGATAAGATGGCGACGTGATTTTGGGTGTTTGTTGAAATGGCCGTTTGCGATCCATTTCCTCTGACCAATATCGGAAATAAATTTTATGTTCGTCAAGTGATTTTGGTGTTTGTTTCGTTAATATTGTAAGGGCACTTCAAAGTGAATCCAGAAGCAGAACAATGCGCGAATTCAAAGTAGTCGTCCTCGGATCGGGTGGGGTTGGCAAAAGTGCGCTGACTGTGCAATTCGTTTCCGGATGCTTCATGGAGAAATATGATCCGACCATCGAAGATTTTTACAGAAAGGAGATCGAGGTGGACAACTCCCCTTGTGTTTTGGAAATATTAGACACAGCAGGTACGGAGCAATTCGCCAGCATGCGCGACCTCTACATAAAAAATGGACAGGGGTTCGTGGTCGTCTACAGTCTGACCAATCACCAGACCTTCCAAGACATCCGCACCATGAAAGAACTTATTACGAGGGTGAAGGGCACGGAGCGCGTGCCAATATTACTGGTGGCCAACAAGGTGGACCTGGACCATCAACGAGAGGTGTCCACCGCAGAAGGCAACGGGTTAGCACAACTATGGGGTTGTCCATTCGTAGAAGCTAGCGCAAAAAATAGGACCAACGTTAACGAAGTATTCGCTGAAATTGTTCGCGAGATGAACTTTAGCCCGGAAAAGGAGAAGAAAAGCTACTGTTGCTGCACAGTGCTTTAATAACGGCCTCAATTCGACTAATCGTGGGAACAATATGTCTCGGCAAGCACAATGTTTGTGTAAGCTGCTGCCGATCAACTTCATCTTTGTGTCCTCTGTAATCAGAGACTAGATATTTTTTATTAATGCTCATTCTCTATTATACGTCATCATAAATGGCTTGGACTGCACACTACGTATATTTTTATACATTGAACAAACTCAACGCAAACATTGTATGAATATTTTTATTTACGTACACATTTTTTAACGCAAATCATATCTATAAGATTAAAACGTACACATTCGATAGTGCCTGAAATAATGTTATTTAACGTGAATGCATGAAGGAGGCATGGGTGCTATATGGCCTAAGATCAGAGATTATTCCGTCATCTTTACATAATTTTTTAAAAGATGAAGTTACATGCCAAGCTTGGCCTATGGTCGGTGGAATATCATATCTGCATTAGTGTACATTGTAATAAAGAGCTCATCCATGTAAATAAGTTTACCATAAATTTTATCAAATGTCTGTTTTTGTAAAAAAAAAAAGCTGAATCTACATTGATTGATGTGTGTCTGATGAATGCATGAGTGTATACTAATAAATGTTTTTCCAAGTAACAGGAAACGTTGCTGACTAGCGTGTATGTTAAGAGAGCCAAAAAGGATTTGTGATATATAGCTATTATAATAAATACCTTTTAAGTGGATTCGATGTTTTATTGTTATTTGTTTTTTTTTAAATTCCTATTTCTGTATTATTGTATGTCTTTGTAAAAAATAAAACCTTATGGCAAATATTAAAAAAAGACAGAGGACAACAATACTTAAATGTTTCGCATCCATAATTCGAAAATTTAATCGCATTAATGTATATTTTTCTAAAATAATTTGAAGGAACAACGATGAAGCAGTGAATTTAGTTCTTCATTGCCAAAAGTAATGAGTTTAATTCTTGGTAAGTACTGTGGCTGTTTGTGGCTTTTTTGTTTGTAAGTGTTGAATGAGGACGAGATAACTTCGGCAGTTAAAGCCTCGGTAGTGCATATTCAAATAAAAAATTTCAAAATTAACCAAATCCTTAGTAAAAAAAAAAATGTTCCTTTTTAGAGCAAATGAGCACACCAGACCACAATTCTTGGAGTTTTAACATCCACAACATAGTAATTTAATCAAATCATTGTTTCACTTTTTACAATTGGCTAAAGTATAAATTAAATTTAGCAAAACTATATAAAAAGTTTTAAGTGAAAGTATCTGCTAAAAGTGGTATCCAACATAAGCTCAAAAATGAACAGTGTAAACTGTTTATTTCTATAAGTTAATTTTCTGTACATCCGTTTTTTTTGTGGGATTTAAACATACAGGTAAGAAAATGTGAATTTACATAAAATCTACTTGTACTGTTAATAAACCATAAATACTTATACAATGTTTTAAATTAAAAACTAAACAAAAATATTCATCCTCAATTTTAAGTATTTTAAATACCTATGCCTGAGGCAGGCGTATTTCTGTGTAAATTTGTAATCTACTAAAGTTCCTTTGGTATTAGTCATAGAAAGTCATACAATTTCTACTAAAATTGTTGGGAATTATAGTTGTCATATCGCCCTTGGCTAAAATAATTTTAAAACCTCAAGTTCTTGGTGAAAAGATACTACAAAAAAACCCAAAAGATGCGACAGTCACATTATCATAAACTGCAAGGCATATATAGTTAGTTTAGGTTGTAAAAAATTTGTACTACTAGCTACGAATTTATCAAAACATTCAACTACTTGTCTAAGTATTTTTATTAGATCTTACACTACAGTCTTACTGGACACACCTTTAACACAAATCAGAGAATTAATTGACTGATGAAAGGTAAACAGGTAAATTAAAGATATTGTGAGAGGGTTTTATTGTGTTAGCACTCTACTTTCATCCTCTGTTATAGTATAATGCTTACCTAGTTTGTTTAATTTATTCAAGACTAACTTTTGAACCTACGGCAAATTAATTGACATTATACTGATAGATTTTTTAAAGAAGCTGTAGAGTGAGTCGATTGGAACACGTAAGAAATAAGACAGAGGACCGGGGTTTAAAAAACAGTATAATACAAGAAATTGAATGGACATAGAATTACTAAAATGTTTCGGAGAAGTCGAAAAAAAAACAGGTTTGTTTTTTTTACTACATAACATATGTATTGCTAATGGCATATTTAAAATTATTTTTACTGTTTTAAAACCTTGTGCAGTAGTACTATAGTACAAAAGAAAGTAAAAACTGTGGCTAAAAATAATGAAGAAAAACTGTTCTTGAGGTCACTTCCTTTGGGGAAGAGTGACCCCACCTCGTAATCCGAAGGTACCATTGTATGGTTTTGCTTTTATGTTTGTTATTTATTACACACATTCATTTACTATTTACAATTACAATGGGATTTCAAAATTTTTATAGAATGGTAGCTATTGTATTTACAATAATAGTTGTTTATACAATGATAAAATTAGAAACCTATGTAATAGTGTTGTTGATTTAATTTGAACTAGCTTTTATATCTATAATCTTTACGCTGCGCCATCTAATGAATTTTATGTTTAATACAACGCTTGCTTGAAAAATTCACGCAGCGCCATCTAATGAATTTAAATAATTTGTTTCTTTATTAAAATGATCTGTTTTAAAATTATTTAAATTCTAGATATATTACAAAATGTTGTACTTTTATCTCTTTTTCATGTTCTTTACATGTTATAGTGTATAAACAATAAATTATGACATTTAAGTGTAACTAGCTGACCTCATGATGTGACTTATTATGGGCATCATTATTAGGAGGATGTTTGTATTTTTGATTTCCTTTCTGTAACATGGAAATTCATTGAGATCCTGAGAGTGTGGGGGAAACATTATGTAAAATTCAAATAATTGAATCAACTCAGTACCGTTTCATTAATTCAACATTTTTGTTAATAATAATATTATTTAACAAAGGAATACACTCTCGAGGAGGTATTTCTGAAAACATGTTACCAACATCGAAACTAACTAACTTGCTCTGTGGTGGTAAATGTATGTTAGATAATTTATTGATTAATTCAGATTCAAAAATAATCACGTAATGGTTTTTAATATTTACAGAATTTCATCCTCTCATTTATTTAGGGTTGTAAATGTTTTTCAAAAAAAGTGAAAAAAAATTAAGATGTACCTATTTTGATACGGATATTAAAAAAATATTAAAAATGATATATCATTTCATTTAAACTTGTCAAGTTACTCCCTATTCCTTAAAATAAAGACGACTTTTCAAAACTCACTATAAGCTTAATCTACGGCTCCTCCCGTTCCATAAAATAAAAAAAAATGTTTCCCAATCTTGTATAATGTTGGTCGTTTCATACACTTTGGGGCTACCATTTAGGGCCCCAATAAAGGAGTCCTCCAGAAAGCTCAAACACTTAATTCAAAATTAAAATTTATAGATTTCATTATAAAAAATGGGCGAAACAGGTCGCTGGTACTTTCCCATAGTCATCTTAGCCGGTACAAGCCCGCTGTAGATTCAAGGCGGCGCGCGCTCCTGCTACGTAAAAGGATAGTTAATGCGCTCACGAAAATGATTATAACAACTTTATTTGTACAGTTATCAAAAATATGCAAAAAATGAAAAATATTTTTTTTATTAGAGCTAATTGATAGGCGCACTTAAAACCACGTAACTGCCGGAAAACACGTTGTTGATATTAAGAAATATCGTTTTTTTCTTAATTTTTAGAATAGTTGAAAGTGCTAGCTGATCCCAATAAAGTAGTTTAAATACTCAAAATTTTCAAAAATTCCTAGAGGGCGTCAGAGTGAAATTTGGGAGAGAAAAGATAGTGGAGCAGCTTTTGTGTCTAATTTTTGTTTCCGGTTCCGATTAACAACCTTTCAAAGAACTACCTGGAACTAAAAAACTTCCATACTAAAATCTGAAACTCGAAAATATGCATGGAAATTAAATAATACATTTACAAATTAAACATCTTTAAACAGCATAAATAGTAAAATGAAAATTACTAGACAGTTTTAATAGTTACGTAAATGACGTTCGATTGTCTCAGTATTAAAGTACAGCTGTTTATTCTATAAAAATAATTAGAAATTGGACTTTCTATGTCAGTGTTAGCCAAATTACATCTGAAAGTAGTAATAACGTACCCAATAGTAAATTTCAAAATACTTTTATTAGAACGGTTATTATTTCTAATAACAAATTAAATAAATTGTGGACTGCAGATCCCAATTTTGGTACATATGTTTCTTTAGCGGTATTTCTATTTTAAAGGATTAAAGCATAACTGAATAATTGGAATAATTTGCTATTATTAGTATTTGTTTCAATTTATGAAAAAGATATAATTGAACTTGGGCAAAGACGGTTGTAGATGAACGTTATAAAAATCAGCTTCTTGTATTTATCAAAATCCACTAACATTTCAGATACTATTTTTAATAGACTTTTACGTGTAATACCCATTTTTAATGGTAGACGGAGAATTAAAGCGCTTATTGCATAGGTACCTGCTACTTACACTTTAAACCAGTGTGTCTCGAATTTTTTTGGAGACCCCTTTTAAGTCCAGAATGATACTCGTATCACGAACCCCCAATTTCTATCTCATAAAATTGTAACTTTCATACAAGTATTTTGTTTGTTTTATTTGTTTATTTTTTCTAGATTGCGCGGACATGGTGGACCCCTAGAAGAGGTTCGCGGACCAGACTTTGAGAAACGCTGCTCTCTGCTCTAAACGGCCTCGCACCGTTTGTCCGTAAAGAAACTACAAGATAAACTAGAAGTAAGAAGGGTGAACAGTTAAGCATAACTAAGTCGAAACATATTTGCAAATTTCAGCAATAATAGCTACTTTTGCAAAATTTGAATTTCATTTATAGATACCAACAAAGGTGTGAAACCTAAAAGGTGATGGGATTATAGTTACCTCTCTTGGGGTACATCAGTTCCCACCTCCAACCACTACCAAATAAAAGCTTTTAATAATGTTTATCTGATTTTAATTCATACATACATATTTTAACAGGAATGTCCACAAAATAGATACTTGAGATGAATCAAGATATGGGAATTTTCGAATAAATCCCGCAATTTATCGGATAACTAATTTACATTGCGGATTTTATCCAGATAGTAAAAGCTTAACGAATACCGCATTATTTGAATAACGGATAAATTAAAATCGCAAAAAACACAATTTGTAGCAATTGGTATAATACCCATAACTCAGTATTTTTCTTTTAAACCAATAGACATCATATCTTTGTCTCTGTGCCATTCTGAAATAATCCAAATCCGACACAAACTAAATTTTGTACCTAAAGTCGTTAAATTTGAACAACTCATTCATATTGCCTCTAAGCATAGCACACGATGGCATGACGGAGCCAGACAACAGCACTCAACATTTGGCAGACCACTGTAGCTATACCGTAGATGAGTATTTAGCATCGTGTTTGTTTAGTGCATGCCTGCTGGGTTGTGCCGCCTGTCACATAGCGTGTTCCACTCCAGGGAGTCCCTGCACTTTGCACATTCAAAGTGAAGGTGCACACAGAGCATCTTTTAGAGCAAACCATTCCAATGAACGGTTAGATCCATCACTAGATCCGCCTTTAATATATAGATAAGTAGTAGACTTAGGTTGTTAGGATTAATAGTTTTTGCTTTGAGCTAGAATTTGATACACATGTAAAATATGTTGTATACTACTCAATATATTACTAATAAAACATTTAAATAATAACACATATTTGTTATATTACGATCTGAATTAAAAAAACTACATTATTCTATATTCCTTTAGTATAGTTGAATATATCTATATATGTGTAATTAAAATTTTACATTATTTTTAAAGATGGTAAAGTTTCACCACCTTCATATCTTTGCTTTAAATATTAATCAATTTTAGCATGTGCCGTTTTATTTTCTACTTTTATTTCATATTGTAAATCTTCATTAAGCTTCTTGGCCAAGAAATAAAGTTCAGCTAGAGCTATAATCAGGCTACAAATGACACCAAGAAGAAGGCGAAATCCAAAATCCAGTGAGCCTACCATAAATTCAATTCCTTGGAAACCAAATGCAAATCCTGCGAGCACGGAAATTATGAACTGAGCTACGGCTATGAGTTGCCTGTTGATTTGTTTAACTGTAATCAAATATTCAATTAGTGGTTGGATTGAAATATTTAACTTTGCTTACTTTGATACGAAATTGTGTCTTCTGGAAGTGGTTTCCGGACATTGTCAACGTTTTTCGTCATAGCTTTATATTCTCGATTTTCTTGTTGTGTTCTTAGTAACTGACACCTTCTATCAAGTTCCTCGCTCCGTGGAATTTCACTATTTTCAGGAAGAATAATTTCTGATCCCATTAATAGTTCGTGTAAATATAATTTTTCAATGGTGCCGCTACTCTGATTCTCTTCCTGAATTTTATTCCAAAGCCACAACAAATCTTCTAAATTTAACAACTGTTTCTTGCTTTGTTCTGTGTTGTCATCTTCATATGCACTGAGTGTAGTTGGTTGTAAATTTAATGTTTCCATAAATTTTCGATCTTCAGCTGATATTAAATTAGTATGATGATCTAACTTAGGATCACTAGCACAAGAATCTTGTTTCTTACGAACACTGACTAATGCTGCAGGCATATCATCACATTTTTTCATGTTATTGATGTGCAGAATTAATTGTTTGGATGGTTTAATAAAAACCGTAGCATTATTAATTGTTGATTTCATTTTGAAGTAGTGATATCCAGCTTATTTCGTAAATCGTCATATAATTTCTGTAGTTCCTCTTCTTTTTGTATAAATGTACTGTCTATGTGCGCACAATTACTGCTCATGTTATCTACGAACTGGGCCCATTCTAGTTTATTGCTTTGTCTGCGTAATTCAGTCGTTGGATCCTAAAACCAATATCAAACCTTCAAAATTTTACTTAACACCTGTAGTTATGATTTAACCTGTTCGTATACACGCTCTAAATTGCTGATGGAATCACAAATACTTAGAGCTTCCTTCAAATTTACCTCCGTTTGTGACAATGTGGACTTGACAGATTCTATAACTCGATTTATTTGAACACCTTTGATGTCTGCAATTTTTTCTAATAGCGAAAACAAGTACTCGACTTCTATATCATTACGTTTTTGCTATAATTATAAAAGCGTTATGCTCATATTGTCAGAAAATTAAATGAACCACCTAACCTCGAATTCACGAAGTGTAAATTGTACTTCGCCACGTAAAAACACCTTGTGATCAAATAATCTTATCCAAATTGCACTTATATCTGTAAATTAACATCTGTTAATGAATTATAGATAGAATAATTTTCACATATTAAAGCACCC
Organism: Ctenicera cuprea; assembly: GCA_958336395.1. Classification (NCBI taxonomy): domain Eukaryota; kingdom Metazoa; phylum Arthropoda; class Insecta; order Coleoptera; family Elateridae; genus Ctenicera; species Ctenicera cuprea. The sequence continues at coordinate 4,590,059 of OY284496.1, forward strand.
TTTAAAATGCCTGTCATAGTAACAAGAACAATAGGTTGATGAATACAAACGTTTCCATCTAAATTGGTCACGGGAAACGTTCTTTAAACTTCAACAATACACATAGATAAACTATCATTATTTATTTAGATTATGTATTACTAATCGTGTGACTTTTGACAGACAAAACGTCAATGTCAAAACATAAATATTTTACATACTCTATATTAGTCCTATCGAATACTTTTTATACAGATTTTCTGGTATAAACCATAATTGTTGAACACCAATTATTATTTCCACAAGTGAGTTAACTATTTATTTACATAGCAATATAATTTATTAACTTATAACAACAACTAGATAAAATTTGACGTGTTTGGTACGAGATTGAGATGCATCAGAACAGTGGTGCCTAACTAGATCGCAAGAATTTTAAATTGAGGACAACAGATAGGTAAACTTCTTAGTTTTTACTTCGATGCTATAATTTCTCCCACATTGTATTTTTGTTATTGTTTAGCGCGTATTCGACAAAATGACACACGTTGAGTTCTGAGATTTAGCAATCACGAGATATACTACAAAGTTTTCCCGAATATATTTGAGTTAAGCACAGCTTGATCCTAACAACTATAGTTATTTCTTGCTACTAATAATATAATTTAAACGTGAATTATATATACTTAGTATGGACTGTTAATTGCTTTTTAACAGGTGTGGTGTCGCCGCCTGTGAATAAACAGCAAGCAGTGGAATCATCGACGATTGATGAGTGCGACAAGGAACGAATAGCCAATTAATGAGTGCGACAAGGAAGAGATACGGGAGCAGCAGGCGGGCCAAGTGGGGGATTTGCGTATCCGTAGATAGGTAATTTATAACTTAACCCCTCTCCCATTATCGCCGTTCGTTGCCGCACTCATTGCTTGTTTATTTTATTTTCTTTATTTGTGATACGTTGACCATCCTACACAAGATAGGACCTCAGAAAATAAATGTACTTTACGTGTATTAATAAACGTACAATACGTTTCTTTTTTTTGTCGCACTCGTTAATTGCCGATGGTTCCACAAGTTGCCGGTTATCCACAAGCGGCGCACAGATCTGGGCGACATTTTTCTTTGGAATATAATTAATGAGAGCTCGCTAGCAGTCCATGCGAATTATATATAGTCAAAGAATTTAAACTAGTTTGTTTCAAACATTTGTTGTTTGTTGCGTCTCCTTTTCTGAGTTGCGACATTTACAGTGTCAGATCTGCAATATTTAATTAAACATGTCTAGAATATTGCAAGCTATTCGCGGTTTTCGCACGAAACGTTCTCGAAAGTTACGCCAAAATATATTAAGACTTGACAGTGCGTGCAGGAGTAGTCCATATTAATTGGCGACTGAGTATAAATTGTCTTTCTGATTGTTCTGCAGTATTTCGAGTCATAGTTGAAAACATGTTGCGACCGCTCTTTAAATATTCTGCGCATCCCAAAAATAACCCTCTTTACAGTATAAAAAACACTGATTTAAGATCATTAATTTTAAAAAATGTGTGCTGTTATCTCTCTGTCAGTGTCACTACAAATGATGGACTTAAGCTAAAAATTTTAAGTGACGTTATGTTTTGTTTGTTTAAATTGTAAAGCATATAAAGATCGTAATTTTATTTTCCATGGCCAACCCTTATGTATTTTTTATTTGAACATACGGTATTTGATCCTAGGCGGGTGACAAAAGGGGTGATGTCAATTTTAAAACCTAACTTCGATTGTAGAAATACCTTGGTCCGGTACTGCATGTAAATAAAATCAAATAATACTGAATTGTCAATTGTCTGAGCTGAAGCTAGCGGCAGTGCAGAGTTTATAGTGCAATAAATAAGTTGTCGAACAGTATAAGTAAATATGGTGCATTTTAGGGAGTAGAGAATTTATACAGCATCGTAATCATAAAAATGGCAATTTTTATAAGTTATCAGGCTATTTAAAGTAAAATGTTTACAGTGGAGAGTTCAGTGATTAAAGTGGCAATGTAATTTAGCAGTGTTTCCTTGTTAAAACCATTAACTGGAAAACTAATGTTTCTTTCCTGCATTGTTTAGCAAATTTTCACCATGCCTAGTTTAATTGGAGTCTCCGAATTTGTGGATGAAACTCGAGAAGACTATAATTCGCCCATAACTTCCACCTTTGTTTCTCGAATGCAGCATTGCAGAAATACTATCACGGCACTTGAAGAGGTTTGATAATCAATAAGCACTTTCCTTTTTATGCTTAAAGAGGTGTTTGTAAATAAAAAAAAAACAAAATTTGAAAATTTTCAAGACATGCCCCGATTTTCGTATTATTGCATTTATAAATTTAGAATTTACCAATGTATATGATACGTTATCCAACATTAAGTGATAAATACACCACTTGTTCCCGGTACCAAGAGATTGTTAAGGTTTTTACTCCTAAACGTTTTTTTCTTTTATCACAGGATGCGTCTGTAGCTGCAGAACGCAGTAAAACTTGATAACATATCACGTGATTTAATTAAAATTAATATTAAATTTTTTCTTATCGTCTCTTACCTTGTGTTTTCAAAATTTTAGACGCTAGACTTCGATCGAGATGGGTTGACTAAAATGAAAAAAGCCATAAAAGCTATTTACACATCAGGAAATAGTAAGTTTGCAAACTAAATTAAAGCAAGAAAATTAAAACAGAAACTTTGCAGCTCACGTTGACAATGAAATGTACTTGGCAAGAGCACTGGAAAAGATAGGAAATAACGCTATATCCAAAGATCAAGAAAATGATATCGGAGCTGCATTTATTAAGTTTGCAGTGGTTACAAAGGAGTTATCTGCACTAATGAAAACACTTATGCAAAACATAAATAACATAGTAATGTTTCCTTTAGATAATTTGTTGAAAGGTGACTTGAGGGGTGTTAAGGGTGATTTAAGAAGACCGTTTGATAAAGCGTGGAAGGATTATGAAAGCAAATATGTTAAAATAGAAAAAGAAAAGAAACAACAAGCCAAGGAAGCTGGATTAATTCGAACCGAAGTAACTAGTGCAGAAATTGCTGACGAAATGGAAAAAGAACGAAGATTGTTTCAATTACAAATGTGCGAGGTATGTAATTGTCTTATAAGAAATACCAAAGAAAATAATGTACACTTTTAGTATCTGATAAAATTTAATGAAATCAAAACCAAAAAGGGAATTGACTTGCTACAAAATCTAGTAGAATATTACCATGCTCAAACCAAGTAAGTTTCTTTTTTAAATAAAGATTGAATTATTTTAATCATTGATGCATTATTGTAGTTATTTTCAAGACGGATTAAAGACTATAGAACACTTTGGTAGTTACGTAGCCGATTTAAGCATTAAATTACAAAAAATTAAACAAAAGCAGGAAGAAGAACGAAGAAAGCTTACCGACCTTCGTGCTCTTATTAGAACAGTTCCTGGCATTGATAAAGAGGTGCTTATTATAATTTAAACAAATATTTTTTATGTATTTTGTACAGGATGTCCATTATAATTTTACTCACTATTGAGAATGCTGAAACAATAAGAGATATGAAGTCAGCTAAACCACAAAAACCTTTTGTATTTTCATGACTATTAAGATTATTTGCACAAATTTGTCAAGTCTATTCGTTTCTTAAACATTGTGGAAAAACTGAAAATGTAATTTTTTTTTAATTAGTAAAAAAAATAATTTTTTTCTTTAAAATTAAAAAAAATAAATATGCACGAGTTCAATTCAATACCAGGCGTTGTCTAATGTTTTCTGTGGAAAAGTGGGCGAGGCTACTGTCTTTTAAGCAGAAGTTCTGGGTTCCAATCTTGGTTGTTACAAATGTTGTTTTTTCATTTTTTTGTTAATTATTTATTCAATTTAAAAATAAATTTAAATTCTTACCCAAAATATACTGGGAACATAAAAATATAATTTCCATTGCATTTTGCATATAGTTCTACTTTGCTGGGAAACCTTGTATGTAAAACCATCAGCATAATGTGATAAGTAAAATTACTACATTTATTTTTGACATGCGATAGTTCACTTTTTTTATTCCTTACTGAATTTTGTTTTCTCGTTATGTGTTAAATTCTGTTCTGTCACCTGCTTACGATTAACCGGTTAATTTTTTACAGAAACCATTGCTTACGAATTGTTTTCAAACCGGTTTGAACCTGGTCTGAAGAACCGGTTTTCCAAACCAATTTCAAACTGGTTTTTTAAACTGGTTTGAAAAACAGGTTTAAAACCGGTCTAAAAAACTTGTGTAAAAGAACGGTCTGAAAAAATCGGTTAACCTGGTTTGAAAAAATTGATTTAGAAAAAAATGTTACAGCAATTTGAAGTTGTAAAGTGACTTTATAATCATTTTATAGTTTTCGAAATTTCCACGGTAAATGAAATTACAATGGACAAACCCTTCCCAATGCTCTTTTTCATTTTGTCACTTATGTTATTACATTTTCCAACTTCTACTCCCAGTTTTATTTATTGATTCCTACACGATTTTATCAAAGATAATAATTTTGTAATTTCAGGTTCCGTCTGTAATAGATAAAGGTGCTGGATATTCTTTGCACCAATTGCAAGGCGACAAACATCATGGAGTTACGCGTACTGGTCATTTATTAAAAAAGTCTGAGGGAAAAATGCGTCGTGTATGGCAAAAACGTAAGTGTAGGGTTCAGGCAGAAGGCTTTCTGGATATTTGTCACGCCGATGAAACGAAGCCACCAACACGTGTGAATTTACTCACCTGTCAAATTAAAATGGTTCCAGATGATAAAAGGGGTTTTGATTTGATTTCATGTATGTATGATCTTGTATAATAAATTCATTATTTGTATAAAGAGTTTTTGCTTTACAGATAACCGCACGTATCATTTCCAAGCTGAAGATGAGGCAGATCAGCATGCTTGGATGTCGGTATTGATTAATTGCAAAGAAATGGCGTTGATGAAAGCTTTTGATGATAGTAGTAAAAGTGGGGGTGATAAAGTTAACCATAGCTTACACGAGCTTCAACAAGCAATTATACGGTATGTTCAGAGAATCCCCGGAAATGACCATTGCTGTGATTGTAATTCACAAAATGGTGAGATTTTCTGATAACACTCAATAGTGTCAAATAATTATTTTATCTCATTTTCAGATGCTACGTGGTTATCCACAAATTTCGGTATAATTGTATGTATAGAATGTTCAGGAATTCACAGGGATTTGGGAGTACATATATCGCGTATTCAGTCTCTCACGTTGGATAATCTGGGCACTAGTCAGCTTTTGCTTGCTCGTTTTATGACCAACCAATCGTTTAATGATATTATGGAAGCAAATTTAATATTTGGAAATAAACCTACACCGTCCAGTACTATGTGTGTATATTTACTAATGGTACTCAATTAATTTGTAACAAATTAAAAATTTCAGGGAAGAAAGATTTAGTTTTATTAGAGCCAAATATGTAGAAAAACGTTATGCCATGAAAACTTGTGGAAGTGAACGAGATAAATTATGCGATCTAGAAGATGCTGTTAACAATGGCGATTTAAGTTTACTACTGCAAGCTTTTGCCGAAAATGTAGACTTAACTGCTGCGCTTCCATCCTCGGTGTGTAGAAATATTTGAATTTATAGCGTAAGCTAAATGAACAATTTTTGTTGTTCAGGATACTGGAGAAACTGCACTGCATCGGGCCGTGTTAAAAGAAAATGGCAAATTTTTACCTGCAGTGGATTTTTTAATACAGAATATGCCATCGTTAAGCTTGGACAAATTAACAGCACCTCCAAACTCTCCAGATGTAATTGGTTGCAACACTGCGTTACATTTGTGTGCTTTATACGACAAACCTGAATCTATGAAATTATTGTTGCGTAGCGGAGCTGATATAAATTTACGGAACTCTCAAGATAAAACTGCTATCGATATTGCTCAAGAAATGGGACACCATAGTTGTCAGGAATTAGTAAGTATTAATTGAAATCGAATTTCACAAACTTTATGAAATACAAAGGCCTAATAGGGATGATTGGGCAGTGCTATCTCGGACGTGGTCGTTTAGGCACAGATTTTTGGTTGCAAAGATATTCGAGCACAGGGACATTTTGGCGCAGAAGAAATCGTCAATTTAAATTACCAAGAAAATTGTTTAATTCTTTTACTTTCCTGTACTTTTAGTATTAATTTCATGAAATGTTTCGAAATCGAGATTTTGATGGAAATTCATGTATAGGAAAGTCCAGGCGAAGTGCTTCGCTCAATTTTTTTTAAACAAATTATTCCACTTAATTATTTATTAATATTTAACACAGGATTTAGAATTTTTACATAAAAACTAAAAAAATCACGTAGCAAAAAAGGCTTTTAATTTCAAAAAACAAAAAATAATACGCCATAAACGCCAAATTGGATTGAATTCAGTTGTTTTTATTGTAGGTAATTGATGGTGCTGAATTTTTGGTAGAATAAACCATAAGAAATGCTTCTTTTTAATTGTCCCTGTGTCTGATCAGTTTGTGCCAAAACGTCCACGCGCCCAAGCTTCCTGTGCCAAAATGTCTCTGCGCTCTAACATCTATACGCCTAAATGTCCGGTTCTGAATATTAACACTTTTGCTGCGTACACTCTGTATAAAACCACCTCCACTGTGCGGATATTATTTTTTAATTTAATTTTTTTTCCTGTTATAACCGAAAAAAAAGAAAAAATTTGAATCGGCTGGTAATTTTCGAAACCTACCTATCACTATGTGTGTACGAAACCCTGTCGGTTTCTCTCCAATGTGCGTTTCACACAAACTGATAGAAACTGTATGCAATTAGGTCGCACAGCGCCACATAGTCGTGCAACGGGAGAGCGCACATGTGCGCCTTACGAGCAAAAGTGTTAAATATACTTTTCAAACTTTTGATTTGTTACAGTTACAAAATGTTGTCAATAGACAAAAGCACCTATTCGATAACATTAATATCGACTGGAATTTATCTCATGATGATGGATCTACTGATTTTTCAGATGACGACACTATAATTGATGATAGAGTAAGTAAATTGAAATATTAAAATAAAGTGAAATATGTAAACAATACTGTATTGTAGAATGGATCGTTAACACCAGAAAAGAAAAATCGCTCAAGACCACCTAGCTATACCGGAGGGGATTCCCCTGTTACATTGCGTTCTAGATCTTCTACATGTGATAGCTTACAGTCTGGTAGTAGTCCTAACAGTAACACAAAACAAATGCCACCTCCGCCCCCACCTCAATCTAGAAAACCTGTGATAGGTATGAAAATGTGGTTTTTCTAAGTTTTCAATTTTTGACTAGTATTTTGTAGTGAATGTTCATGGGAGCTTAAAGAAGCGTGCAGCCCCAATGCCTCCAGGTGGTACTATATTTGGTACAGTAGCATCTGGTACTGGGCAGATTGTTGCTCCAACAGCCATGTATGGTACACTGCCAAGCAACCATAGCCGGACTCCTTCAGACCCTGCAGTTGCTGCTAGTTACCACACCTTAAGTCATACTCATAAACGTTCTCCCAGTAGTGACTCAAATGCCAGCCGATCTGTGATTCATATGGGTTGGTCTCTTCTGTAGATCTTTTCTAGATGAAGTGTATTAATATTATGTGATTTAGGTAATAAACTAGTCATATCAGCCGATAATAAAAATTCGGATAAGCTGACGTTGAAGCGACCGCAGAATCCACCACCTCCTGCACCAAATAGTGGTAACCGATTATCGAATGGTCGTTCAACGGAGAGCATATCCTCGATGGCGTCCGATTTTGATCTTTCAGGCGGACCAGTACCTCCTCCTCGAAGGGTAAGGACATTTCACGTTATAATTTCAGTTCTTAGATTCACAGCTGTAATTAGGTAGTAGTTGTTTCACTAATTCAATATTACGCACATGTTGTGATAATGTTAGTTGTCTACTGAGCTTAGTCCGTTTGCAGAGGAAAATCAAATATCGTTTGGAGAATTGTGCTCAAGAGAATGATGTAACTATCCTGGTAAACATTTGGTGTACCTTGGCATGTTAGTGTGATGCATGTGTTTTTTTTTTTTACTTACTAGTATGTCACATTGGGGCCATACACAGACAGCAGTCATGTGTTTCAAATTGCAAATACAGGATTGTTTCCTTTGCAAATTTTTTTGTTGTGTGCAGCTGAGAGTGAACCAATCTAGAAATCGTTTTTAATCAGGAAATGACAAGACCAACTTCCTCTTTAGCTTAAAGCTTTTTCTTCCTTGTTTTTAACCCGTGGTAAATTTTCCAGTCACATGGTGTAACAAAACACATACCCCGATATTTTCCACAATAATAATAAAAAATTATATACCAGAAAAAAGTAAGTTGTGTGTTACATTTACATCATTTACATGTGGTTGCTGAACCAAAGACGAATACTTTAAATGTTTGATTTGTTACTAATCCTCATCTTAGGAGTTAAATTCTATAAATAAAGTGTAATTTTTTTTTAGGCATCGGATTCTCCCCTACATAAGATATCTTCTAGTCCAGCTTCAACAGGGTCCCTTTCTTCTCCACGTGCCATCCCTTCTCGAACGTTGTATGTGCCAAATGGTGGTGGAGTACGTAGATGCAGAGCACTGTATGATTGTCAAGCTGATAATGATGACGAACTATCCTTTCAAGAAGGTGAGATTATTATTGTCATCAATGAGCATACAGATGATGAAAATTGGATGGAAGGGATTGTTGAAAATGAACCAGATCGTCGAGGGATGTTTCCTATAAGCTTTGTACATATGTTACCAGATTAGTGCTGTTCTAAACTATCACAGTTTAGTGCTAGCAAAGCGTATTACTAAAGAACACAAACTGAGTTCATTTGCAATTGTAAGTGAAATCTACACACCACTAACCAACTAATGATGTTTTCCTTCGTTGATGTTAGAAACTTCTTTCAGATTAATATAAAATGGGGCAAGAGTTTTATGATTTAAATTTTTGTTACATATTTAATAATTCGTAGGAGACATCAAACAAAACCAAAATTGATTTATTTGTTTTAGAATTTTTTATTTTACAGCCCGATTTTTAAACTTTTGTTATTTCTTTTTTAGGTGGCATTATTTAATTTTTACTGAACTTATTTAAATTTTGTCAATTTTAACTACTTTTTTCATTCCAATTAATTTCTGAGGTACGTTATTTATCATTACTCAGTTCGGAAAGATTAAATGAGAAATTATAAAAATAGAATGGAAACGGGGGCTGATACGTCTCGAAGAAACAATTTTTACTTTTTTCTTTTATTTTATTTAGTATTGGAAGAAATAATTACTATGTTCAGATGTACATTTCGGTTGCTAAGCAGCCATCTTCAAGAAGATGGCTGCTTAGCAGTTGAAATGTACATCTGAACGTACTATAAATAATTGTTCTTGTGACAACTAAAGGGGTTTTCTTCATTATTGTTATAATTTTCTCACAGTAGCTCATTTTGCTTAAAATAACAACTGGGTAATGGTAAATCAGGTAGCCTATATATTTTGTTATATATTTATTTGTTGGTACGTAATTCTTTTTAAAGTTTTTATTTTTGCTTAAAAAAATAAATTAAATTAAAGCTCCTGCTTGCCATATCCACTGTGAGTAATAGTTGTACTAGATCAGTATTTATTTTTTGCCTTTTGTTAGTTTTGAGATGTTCTGTAATACCTGGATAATTGTATAGATATATTAACTTTCAGACGTAAAATTCTCGTTGACTGTCACTTTGCTACATAAACTTATCTGTTGAAAGATTGCACGTATTTGTGTAAATAGCCATATTTTTGTAGAAATTAATTTATAGAGGTATGTGTACTGCGTTCGCATTACTAAACCAAAGAAGAAAAGTCTATCAGAAAAAGTAGCCGTATAACTAATTTATAATTAATGAATGTGTGTATATATTATTTTCTGGTAGCGCATTTTGGATTTACCCTAAAATGCTCTTAAGTTATTTATGTCGTGCAATTTGCGTTGTAACCAAATTTTAAGGATGTGTACGTCTGCTTCATTAATACGGTACTTGACAAAACTTTGAAGTCCTGTTAATGAATACATATCTAGCAGTATGTAATTGTGTATTAAATTATTTTTACAGTATTGAATAATGCACAGACATGCTTGTGTGAAATATGGCTTTTAATGTATGTAACATATTGCTATTCCTGTATTTGTATGTCAGATTGTATTGTAATTAAAAATTATAAAAATATTGAATACAAATTTTATTAAACTAATATATTGTAATTGAATTTTCAAACAGAAGAGACAAATCTTCCTCAGACTGTTCACGAGGGGCCAGTTTGGTTATTCGGCTCTGTAAGCATATTAAAACCAAATATAGTTAACATAACAAACATTTTGTTTTACATGAATAAATTACCTGCGGTAATGTTCCTTTGACCAATTGGGGAATATCGGTTTTATTATACCCTAAAGCATCGAGTCCATTTTCAATTTTCATTGTACTCATATATTTTCTCAGTATATCAGATAAAATATCACCTGCATCTGCTCGTTTTGCATTTTTGACATCTGCACCTAATATTTCTGCTGCTTCCAAATGCCGTTCGGGACAAGCTGGCGCTGTGAACTGGAACACTGCAGGAGATGTTATTACTACTGATAATCCATGTGGGATAATAGGATGATCTTTATTATAATCTTCCGGTTGATGAGACTTAACGTTTCCCGAAATTGGATATGATAAACCGTGACACAAATGAACTCCAGCGTTTCCAAAACCAACTCCTGCCATGGTTGAAGCCAAATGCATGTTAGCTCTTGCTTCTAGATCATCAGAATTATAGACGGCCCTAAAAATTAACAATTAAAATATATAATTAACAAATTAATTATATAGTTGACCTTTCGAAATATTTTCGAATGATATCCAGTGCAAATCGAGCCCATACGTCTGATACAGGGTTTTGACCCTGATAAGCAGGTCTAAGATTGGGATTTGGTGGGCATGGACCTCTTTCAGTATAAGGAATAGCAGTGAATGACTCTAAGGCATGACAAAAAACATCAAATCCACTATAGGCACATACTCGTTCAGGTAACGAGAGTGTATGCAAAGGATCTATCAATCCTAATGTAGGTCTCAGAGCACGGCTTGAAATTCCAGTTTTAGCTTGAAGCGGTTTGTAGTCAAATATGCTGACACCTGTTGTTTCACTACCAGTTCCTGAAGTAGTTGGGACTGTAACAGGTAATAGGATCGTTTATTTTTTTAAATTCAAATTTACATATTAGAAAACAAATATTGCCCCTGTATTTATTATTTTTAAAAAGACATTTTATTTACCAAAAAATTAATTGTTGAAATTTGTATTGTTACAAGTTTAAAAAATTAAAACATTAAACGGTAAATGTGCGCATGCGTAGTATGGCATATTCCTTACTGTTTTGGTTGCAGCTGTTGGTAGCATTGCCTGCTGTTAACATTTAACTGTGGTCAACGTTTTGTGCTGACGGCGTCTAGTTTTATTATATCATAAAGACTTCTATTTTCATTTTTAAATAGTCTAAAGCAAGTATTAATTAATTTTTTGCATTATATTGCAATAGGCTATGTTTCAATAGTTATAAGTATCAATTATTTCAACATGACGTCAAACCAATATGGCGACGTAGGGCACACGTATATACGTGGTCAGCTATTACCTTGTAATTGGGTGAAATACATGTTGTTTACTTCAAGTATAATGCTTGAAATTAAAAATGGCAGAATTTTCTTGTGTTGTGGTCAAACCAATACACAGGAAACAGCTGACGTTCGATACTTTGACGTCTGCCCTACGTCCCATGTTGCTATGGCACGTGTTCTGGAATGATGGATAATAAGTGCTGCCACTTTAACGGTTAATCACTTCGTTTTTTGACAATTTTGCCAGGTGCACTGTATACCGCTTCACGTTGTTTTTATCGCGTATGCAAAAAACGTGTTTTAATAATTGTTTTACCCTGTATTATATTCAAAATCTGACTCACTAAGATCACCATCTTTGATTTAAATAAATATCCATTTAATAATGATAATAATAATACTGCCATACTGAACACAAATTGGAAATAAAGTTCGATATATAATTATGTCAGAAGTAGCATAAAGCGAATTGCATAAGGGCTATACGACTCGCAGAAACGAAGCAGTGGCGTTTCCCCTTCCACATTTTGTTAGTCCCTTATGCGAGTATACAGATGGTTAGGAATTTCATGTAAAGTGGTGCTCACGTCTGCATCACAGTAATATGATTGAAATATGCATGATGCAACCCGTTTGCATCATAGTATATTACCCTCGACATACCATGATGCAACTGTTTGCCTTATGGTAGTGCAGTGGTTAATGACGTCATGTTCCCTTCAAAAATCCACTTGCAAATTAGTACAACAAACTATATTTAAAAATTAATTAATTAACAAATTATCTTTAGTAGTTGTCTGTTGTTCAGATGTTTTACCTGCTATAAGTGGTTTCAGTGAAACTGTCACCGTTTTGCCTTTTCCAATGGGAGGATTAACATAATCCAAGAATTTGGCATCTGGATCTGAAGCATATAGATTGGCTGCTTTGCAAGTGTCGATAACAGAACCACCTCCGACAGCAATGTAAGCATCAAAGTTGCCTTTTTTGGCAAAATCTGCAGCTTCTATCATACTAGATAAAAGATAAAATATTTTAGCTTTTGTAACATTAAAAATAATGATAGAATTATTTAGTGTGAAAAATAAAAATTTGTTTATGTTTCTGCTATGTCAAGGGTAGGTACAGTGGACATTTTGTTATGTATTTGAAATTTAATCCGATAAATGAAGTAAATATGTGTTTAAGTTTACTTTTAGGTCAATTTTGAATTGCTATCAGATTATCTTTATAACAAAATTTTAATTGAAGTGGGTCAAAACGAATCTTTGCAAAGTGTCAAAGTGCATTCTTAGCAATGACGTATGGATTTATTTATCATGATCATAGTCCAATGGTTCATGATAATTTTTATTTCAATTTTTTTAGGTTTAGTTACAAAGCAACAGAGTTTGTTTCAACATTGTTTTTAACAACCATATAGGTACCTTTCTTCAGTCGGTTCAACTCTAACATTGTCAAACACTTGGAATTGAACTCCATTTTTAGCAAGAGAATCGAAGGTTACTTTTGCTGCAGGTAAATTTACCAAATTTGGGTCTGTCATGACACAAACTTTCTTTGCATGTAGATTTACCACATCCATGCCTACCTCTTTCGTCACACCTTTTCCATATCTGACAGTGGAGCATGCCATCTAAAAATATTTTAATTAAATTCAACAATTTCAAAAACTATTCTAAACACGTCATAATAAATTTTAAAACTGGGAAGCGTTTAAAGTCTAATTTCTGATAAAATACCTAAAGAACTAACTATAGATACCTTATGAAATATGTAAATTAAAAGTGCATAATGTGAAACATAAAAAGAAATCACGATATTCAAGAGAATTAGAAATTTCATGAATAAAATATAGACGCTGCCAATATAGAATATAAAACTTCTAGTTATCTATAATTCTTACACCCCTAAACCTTTACTATTTTTTTTAAATCGCGTTTATTTAAGTTTTAAATTAAATACTTATTTATATGTGGAGTCTGTTGTCATTTTTATCGGTACATATTTTAACACTTTCTAAACTTGCGGGTAGGTTTCCGTTCATTAGAAATGAACAAAAATAGAATCTACAGAACTTTGAACTATTAAGTCTAGACGATTGCTTAGTTGAAATGAGTGCGCCCTTATTAAACCTACTGCATGTTCTAAACTAAAATGAACGGAAAATACAATTATATTACTTCAAAAGCATAATCCTTGGATGTGGGACTAATTCCTGCTGCTGCTGCTCCTCCTGCAGAATCCACATGGGAATGGGCCGGACATTTGCACCTGTAATGTGGCAACCGAATTCACATGCGTGCGTACAGAAGGTAAATTGTTTTAGAATTTATACAATTATGAATACCATACGGTATGTAAGAGTGGAGAAATACGTTACTTACGAAGTTGAAGAAATAACTTTAAGTAAGTCAAGGACTCTGTGCCGAAGTGCCATCTTGTCCACTAGTATCACCAACAACAACAATAACACTGACTTGGTAGGCTAGTGAAAACAGAGGTACCCTGTGGTCTTTTTACATTGTAGAGAGCAAAGTCCACGAATACGCTAGACGCTAATCTTCATTAATTTATTGTACTCTGTACAATACTTTTACTTATTTGTTTTCTGGATTTTCTTATCTCAAATCGTGTATAAATTTTGGTGATAAGGTAACCTACTTAGTCACTGTATCCTGTGCTATCTAATCAACTTTTATAATTTGCGTATTCATCCATCTCTGTACCATTAACAGGAAAAAAAAATGAAATATGTTTCACCAATGGCTGGCGGTTATTCCGCTGCATAAGTAATAATTCGAGAGAGCTAAAAAACTAACAGATTAGAATACGGAACCGTCTTATCTAGTTTTATGAACTACCGTCATCTACAACATTAACTGTCGTTAACCAATTTTACGCACATACATTATGTGTAGCGTGTGCAAAACAACTTAAACTCTTTGAGAGTAGGATCCTGCACGTAGGATTTGTGATTTAAAACATTTGCACCATTTAATCATACATAATTATTGCAATTTTTTCATACAAACAGGAACTTGCTATAAGCCTTCAAGATGGCTTGTGTATGTAACATTATGTAAAAACTTATTGGGAAAGTTCCAGCGTTGAAGAGATGCTTCGAAAACAGAACTAACTCTAAGCATATCACCTTCAATCATAATAAATTATGAGGAAGTATTTATTTTAGCTTAACCTGCTGAGTTTACGAAGCTAAGAAGTAATGCTATTTCGAGCCTCGCCAAAATGATAAGCTTCTAAAAATAAATGTGCTTTTGTTGTTTTTTACCGTCTCGCTTCCAGTATGAAGTTGATTAGGTACTGTTTACCATTATGTCAATAGCAGATTAGCCCTTCATAGAGTGGGAAGTTGTTTAGTGGACTGGGAATACTGCGGGTTACAAGATTTGCCTTAGGAAAAGATTGTCGTAAAAGAAAGTAAAAATTTGTCTTAAACTTCCTGGGGGATAAACGCCGGTATCTGTACACCCTCGGGGATGCTTAAATATTTCCTTGCAAAATACCTAGATGAATGCTATTTTTTATTTCAAAATCAGTAAGAAAAATTAATTCATTATAAAACATAATTATACATCATACAATTAACGAAATACTGAAAAATAATCAAATTTGTATTGCATTTGCGTATGAATTGCTAACTGGAGAAAGAGAGCAAGTCCACTTTTACTTTCCCATACTTCCACTGAAATTTTATGTTCAATATCAAACTATTTTCATAATTATAATATTTTCTGTCACTCGATTTACGGTTTGGCAGGAAATGTAAATAATTTTAAATTACTGAGGGGTAAACCGCAGGCTACAATTTGTACACCGACTTCCCTTTAGTAAAGGACTTCCACCGGACTTCCCCGACTTCCTTTATACTTCCCCCCCTTTCCTCGGACTTTCCCCAATTCTCTTAGACTTCCCCTGGACTTTCTCGACTTTTCTTGGACTTTCTTCGAACTTCCCCCAGATTTCCTCTAACGTGTACACCGGACTTCCCCTGCGGTTTACCTCTCGAAAATTACGACAAATGTAAACAAACCTTATTTCTCAAAACTTTGAAAAAGTTTGTAAGAAAAAGATGATTGTATTTTAAAAGTAAGTCTAAATACAAAGTTTTAACAATAATTTTCAATTGTCTTTCTATTTTTAATTGTGTTTTCAATGAAACTTTTGTTGTCTCGTATGCTTTTCCGTTTTTAAATACAATTATTTTTTTTTTAATTTGTAAGAAATTACCAAGCTTTGAAATATTTAAGGCATGCTACTTGTTGCATTTAATTATTGAAAAATCTTAAGTAATATGCCTACAATTCTTACAGTTTTGATAATTTCATACAAGCTTTTCATAAATACATAACTGTATTTAAACACATAAGAGCGTAAGTTTTAACAAAAGTTAAGTAAAAAAAGTTAATTATAGTGACGTAACAACACTTTCAATTAATTTTAAAATACGAATAAGACTAAAAAGCGCTATTTCGTATTGAAACTCATATTTAGGCTTATTTTTTAAATACAATCATATTTCTCGTACATCTGTTTTCAAAATTTTTATCAGTTCGATCGACTATTTAAAGTACTTAATTAGGATCAGCAAGAATTTTCAACTATTTTAATAAATTAAGAAAAAAAAAGACCCTTTTTAATATCAACAACGCGTTTTTCGGCAGTTACGTGATTTTAACTACGACTATCAATATTTGAAAAATATGTTTTTCTGTTTTTACTTATTTTTGATAACTCTTTCCCATATTTTTTACGTTTTAAATATTCTCGCGTCAAGAAATGATTGGAATTTACATCTAGTCATCTCCAGCCAGTCAGTACAAGCCGCCCGCTCAAGAACCAAGGCGTTGTTTACGTACGGCTCGCCGACTACGTAAAAGCGATAGGTAATGCGCTCACGACTTCGGATCAAAAATGGTTATAAAAATGGTTATAACTTAGAGTTATCAAAAATATGCAAAAGCTGAAAAATATTTTTTTATTATAGCTAATTGATAGGCGTAGTGAAAATCACGTAATTTCCGAAAAGCCGTTGATTTCAAAATTTTCAAAAATTCGTGGAGGGCGTCAAAGTAAAATTTGTCAAATTAGTAAAAAACAGATTTGTATTTCATAGCAAGTTTTATCGGTTCAGAAAGTTTATAAAAAATGGTTTAGGCAGTTTTTGAGGAATATTTTTTTCAAAATGACCATAATTTGAGTATATTTACAATTTTCAAATTTCCAAAAATGTTTTAACATCACTTGATTATACTTATTAACGGCTATCAAATAATATAATAATTTGTATTGATTGGATATTTTGTTTATGAGTAATCGGACATTAAAGTTAAAATTTTCAAAAATTAGTAGCGGCCTTCATTTTGAGGATACATCATTTTGAAAACAAAAGATTTGATTTGTCTTTAGATGCACTACAACGCTATCTGTTCAAAATTTCAAAAAAGTGTTTAGAAAAAAATCTATACCAAAAAAGCAGGTCTAATTTCCGTTTCCGATTAACGACCTTACAAAGAACTATCCGCAACTAATAGACTTCGACACTCCAAATCTTATAAAAATCAGACAAGGGGTTCCGGAGATATGGGGAAACGAACAGACGTTTTTTAAAAGAAACTTTTTTGGGCTATTTTCCTTACTTCAGTACAAGTATTAATATCTAGTATGGGAAAGTCCACTCGAAGTTCACACTTCAGCTTTTTATTAGGTTTGATTTAACCGCCATTACACTTAGGGGTGCTCAGTACCCTTGATTCAGTTCTCAGGGTTGCTTGAGTACCTGAGCACCCCCGCAGTGACGCCTATGCCTGGGAGGATTAGGATTTTCGTGGAAGTCAAGTTTTTCTACGATTTTAATTTCAGCTAACGCTTTTGTATGACCTGTAATAATTATACTTAATGAGATACAGTACAATAAAAATTAAATTTCATGAAAGTGAATTTAAATGAATAATTAGGTTAGACAAATAGATTTTTCCTAGCGGCTCCAATGCAATGTGATTATGGAAATTTAAATGACGTTACTGCGTCGTTAATTCATAGCTGTTTGTTTATAAGTCTAATAAAAACAATTATCGTTATCTATATTTGCATGGATAAGTTCTAGGAATTGTGAATTGTTCTCAATCGCGATTTTTACGAACTTGGTTATTGCGAATTTTTATCTTTATAATTAATGACACAAAGTCAAAACATCTTATGATTTTATGACATTTTTGCTGGTTTATTCATGGTTTCAAGAATCTGCGAAAACGATGTTCGTAGTCAAACTTTTAGCTAGAAGTGGGACACATTATAATTCCGGAGTTCCCTATACGAAAACAGTCGCGGAACTTTAGATTTTGGGCCCGGGGGCAAGATACCTGAAGGGCCCTAGCCCCATCTTAAAAAAAAATTCAATAATAAAGTAATTGATAATAAGAACAATTTCTTTAATAGTAAAAAAATTATTTGCAGTCTAGCAAAAGAAAATAAATATATTAAAGCCGTGTCTAATTAAGATAAGCAAATCTTAAATTTTCAGAAGTTAATGTGTCTGGGTCGGTACCAAAAAGTGTGGGTGTTGTGTTATTACTAAAGATAATCTCACTTCAGTTTTTTTCATTGTATAAGTACATACTTACTTACATGGAATTTCAAATGTTTTTTGTTGAATATAAAAATAGAGACTGTCGAAAATCAAAAATTTTTATTGAAAAAACTTCGTAATAGAGAAATAAAAAAACTAAACACTTGTGGCTCGTGGCAGGGCCCCCTACGGACTCGAGTCCGTTGCCCCTCTGCCCCATGGTAGTTACGCCACTGTATGAAAACTATTAAATTTTTTTAATGTAATTGCAAACTTCTAAAACAACAACTAAAAATAAAAATAAAGCTGTAAATTGAATTCTTGCAAAATCTAAAATCTACAACACTAACCATGAGCTTCCTTGCCATATTTTGTTTAAAGACGCCGCTGGTTTAAATGAAACAAGTAAAAAATAATTGCAAAGACCATTAGTCCATCTAGACTTAATACTAAATTTACCCTAAGGAGCAAGCAGGAATCGAACCTATAACCAACGCATTGAGATGCGAGTACTTTACCCACTACTTCACCGCGGCTCCTGCAGAAATACTGAAAAAATAAATAATTTGGTTTTCTAAATTAACATTTATTAAAAGTCGTATTATTATGCTGATCATTTACGTTTTAATTGCTGAGCCAATGCAGATTCAAGGGCAAGACAAAAATAAAGGGCATATAAACATGACACAATGTTTACTTAAACACTGAAACGCTTTTTTAATTATACAGGTATCATAATTTTTGTGATTTATCCATGAGTAATTTATGTAGTCACATAGTTAAATCCACATGTACTTACTCCTATGTACACAAGTGGTAATATAAGACAAAAATTATGATAAGATAATAATTATTTATCGTTGTACCTGGGTATTTGCAGCTACAACATACTTCAAAATGACTTATTTAATAATCTATAGTTCAAAACTTTCTTTGTCATCAGTTCCATTGTTATTATTCATTATTTATCTGGTTCACTTAGTAACCATCGTAAAACATTTAAGAGTTAATATTGTTAATCATGAATTTTTAGGGACAGAAAATGCGATTTACTTTTTTAAAAACGAAAAATGTTTGTTATGCTTATTTTTATTAA
The DNA here is from genome assembly GCA_958336395.1 of Ctenicera cuprea. Classification (NCBI taxonomy): domain Eukaryota; kingdom Metazoa; phylum Arthropoda; class Insecta; order Coleoptera; family Elateridae; genus Ctenicera; species Ctenicera cuprea. Next base: position 4,609,430 of record OY284496.1, read on the forward strand.
ATTTAAGTACATTTCGTTTACCCTGCAGTACATAATTACGTATCTGTATATACCTACATTATATAAGCACCATTAACATCAACAGCTATTACTAAACGCGTAACTACTTTAATAAAATAATGTACATCAATGATAGCGCATTAGTGCGATACATTGCAGTTATAAGTCTAGTAAGTGAACAGTAAGTCTAAAATCAATCTTTAAAATAGTAAAAACATTTACACTCCCCTTAAGGATTTAAACTATGGACTTTGGCAAATTATGTGTGGGCACATGTTCCTTTCTGGAAGTAACAGGTGTACATGGTTCAGATTTTTCTTCTGAAAGAGGTTGATAAACAGAACCACTATGTTTCTTCATTTTACCATTAGTGCCCCATTGTGGGATTTTGATATGAGGAAGGTTCACATGACGGGGTATCATCCTTGATCGCAGCATCAAAAGCATGATGTTGGCAGCGATGACCAAAACCGACAGTGCCGTAAATATAAATACCAAAGTAGGCCACAAAAATGAATAACGCGAACGGTTTTTATTCCGAAATTGCGTAGACTCGGAAGCCAGCTCGGCGAAATCCATTTGGGCGTCGGAATCATCTTCAATGTATTGCTCCACTTTTCCCTTTTTATTGAAGAAGTCGTCGAAATTGTCAGATTTAGCTGACTCGTCATCTTCGTCGAAATAGTCGTAGAGGTCGTCGTATTCGTCCGATATCGTGCTATCATTAATCTCTTTTTGCTCAATTGTATTTGTTATGGGAGGCATCAACTCAATTTTCTCTTCTTCTTCGTCATTGAAGAAGTACTCATCGGAACACCTTTGTTTTGCCAAGTCTTTCCAAGATGAAAATTTGTTGGAGTACTTAAATTTATTGCCATTAGGAGTATTCACGAATTCGTGAGTTTTCCAAGTTGGCTTGGCTGAAGCTGGTGACACATCGTGCTCGCTCAACCACTTGATGGTGTCTCGGAGGGTTTGATCGCATTCTAAGGGATTGTTTGAAATATCTAGGACTTGTAGGGAAGGAGTAACTTGTAAATCTGCAGCAGCAAGGGAAGATATTGAATTGTTAGCAATATTTAACTGAAGTAAAGAAGATATTTTTCCTTTTATAGGTTGTTTCCAAAGCTGCTGAATTTTGCAAAAACTAATATCAAGAAACTTGATCGCTCGGTTGTTATAAAAAAGGTTCGGGTCTAAATTAACAATGGGATTTCCAGCTAAGTTGATTTTTTCTAAAGCAGAAGATTTGTTAAAGGAGTTGGGATTTAAAACAACAATATTGTTGTATGACAAATCAAGTTCGATTAAACTGCGGAGGTGTTGAATAGCAGTAAGATTACCATTTAGATGATTATGGGATAAATTCAAAATTACTATAGCAGGTAAGTGCTTAAAGGCATTTATTGGTAATGAAGTAAGTTGAGAATTTTTGCACGAAAAGAAATAAACTTCAAATGTATCAAAACTGCAGACAAATTTGGGCATTACAGTGAAATTGTTGTTATCCAAAATTATTTTTTGGAGTTTATAATTTGATTTAAATATGTGCGAATCTAAAGATTTCAGTTCATTATTTGAGAGATCAATGTATTCCAATTCTTCCATTTTATCGAAAGCGGTTTTCGAAAAATTAATTTTATTATTGCTTAAATCCAAATAACTAAGTAGAGATAAATCTTGGCTTAATTTTTCATTGAAATATTCAAGGTTGATGGATTTAAGCACGAGTTTTTCCAAATCAGATACAGTATTAATGTCGAACTTTTTAAGAGGGTTGTTACTCAAATCTAAAGAAACCAATTCGGTATTATTTTTAAACGTATCGGGATCTAAGTTGGAAACATTATTATTTGACAAAACGACCTCTTGTAAATAAAGCAAACTCGAAAAGGCCAGGGGGTCAACTTTTGATATATTATTACTTGCGAGGTTTAAATAGGACAGATAAGGAAGGTTCGCGAAGCTATTTTCGGAAATTGTTGTTAATTTGCATCCCGATAAGTGCAGTTCCTCAAGCGAGTGTGATTTGATAAATTCAAACTTATTCAGTGTGCTGTTGGTGATACTTAACATTTTAAGGTTGGTGGCAGATGCAAAAGCAAGTGGGTCATTGATACCCGGAATGTTCGAATTAACGATACTAAGCGAGGATAGCAACGGAATTCCTGCAAAAGCCGACTTATCTATCTCAAGAACTGTGGCGTTTTCGATGGAAATTGAGTTGAGACTTTCCAATCCGCGAACATAAAACGGTTGGCCCTTTAAAATCAGCGGTACCTTCAGATGCACTATTTTCAGGCTGAAGATGTGTCTTCCAAAGGGCTCCAGGTTGAGCGTGTCGCAAACCGCCAAGGATGGTTCACTGCAGTTACATCCTTTGGAACAGTAGCTAGAGGTTGGAACTGCAAGGGACGCCACTATTGTAGGGATGGCGATAAATAGTATATTGCGCAACATCGCGCCTAATTTGGATGGATTTCTCCTTGTTTATCCTAAAAACAAACGGGAATTTTAATGACGTAAAAATTTAATACTTAACAGTATTATCATAGTATTAGTAAATAATCCAATTTGTCTTATTTTAAATGGATTTGTCCTTTATACAGATACAAATGTAAAAGTTGTTATCAACAAAAGATAAGGAAGGTGCGTTTAAACTTATACGTGGCGTATAAAAAACAAAATAATTTTTATGGAAAATTCGGGCTGGGTTTGATCTTATGTGAATTTTTCTTTAAAAAATAGCTTTGTTTGCTGTCGGTTAGTCCTGCATCTGTCCTTGAATAAATGCAAGGTGCGCACTTCTAACTGCTACTTGTTGCTAAGTAAAGATTGCTTAAGAATTGGAAATTTCAATTTAACTTGGTAACTTACCTTAAATTTCAAAACACACACAGTAAACTTCCCAAAATTATGGGTTAATAACGCAGCAATAAAGAACACGGAAGATAGTTGTTAACGACTCAAAACTTGAATGTGATTTCACACGGCCGATGGCAGATTCCGCCTATTGTCGACGTACTTGGTCAGGTGAGACGACCGAATACGACCAGGTAGGTAGGAAGGTATACCTAGTCCACGTGACCATAGATCCTGCTGCCGTGCTGTTTACGTGAAATAAAAAAGAATGGCGAGCCGCGAAAATATGAATTTTCCGTGTGCAAGCACAGCGGAGCAGAATTTTCGGGAAAGTCCCCATTGCGACGTTGATGGTCATTCTCAGATTCTGCAATTGTCAAAATTTTGCATATCTTGTGCTCCTGCAGTTCTAACAATTGTACGCGCGCCCCTCGTTTGTGACCTGGATTTCCCCTCTCCGGCCACGTTAATTCAAAACATCGGCCGTGAATCATAGTGTTGTGTCTTTAGCATCGCGCAATGCAATATTACACCCTGATAACTGTGTAATGTGGTCGAGTTCAAGCCGTAGCAGTAAGATTGGCATGCGAATGCAGTGACTGCTTGAGTGAGCTTGTGAATGGTTCTAGTGTTTAAAAAAAGCACCCGGTGAGTTACTTTTCTGATCTTAACATCCCCTTGCGAAAAACCCCGATTATGTGATATTTTTTGAGTGATGCCGCAACCTCTGAACTCGTCTGCCAAAATCCGCCAAGCGAGCGAAGTGAAATTTTCATGCGCCGAATTAGGGAACTTTCTACATTCTTACTTAAGTACATGTTACTTAAATGCAATTCTCCTGCTCGTATTAGAATAGCTAGTAAAGCCGGCAGCGATAGAAACTCTTAATTGGTAATTGAAATTTACTTATCCTTACTAACATTTAGACTTTGCCTTTACGACCTAAATTGTGTTTGCCGTCGTTTAAGTTTGCATATAAGTGTTTGTTTTACGTCATCCGGCAACTTGGATATTATAATATTATAGCACAGGTGTGAATAAATTATGTATGCAGCAACGTGAAACGAAAGATTTCCCTTTTTAGTTTGATTTCGTGCGTCGCGTTCGTTTTTGATTTATCTTAATACTCAGATTTTTATCAAATTTCATTACACTCGGGCAAATTACAAGGTTTAATAGCTGCACATGTGCGCACTTAAGAAATTTGAGAAGAGTTCGGCATTTCTTGATAGGAAATGACAACTCATTTTTGAAATTTTCGAGTTTATTCGAGCGTAACTTTTAATTGATCCAGTTATTCTGTTCAACGCTAAAGGGTCAGGCAGGTATGTTCTCCTCTGTTGCAACTGGAGTGTTGACATTGACATACTTAATTTTCACTATTTGTGACGCCGCCGTCACTTATCGAATTGTGTGCCGTTGGGAGGCACATGATTGCCCACTAGCGAATGATCGCCGTTCCGGAGATTATCGTTCAAAGTTCCATTTGATTTGCTGCGCCCGAATGCGTCAGAAAATATATAATTCTCATTCAAATTCCTGTTTGAAAGCGTGTAGTATATCCATGTCGTCAGAATATTTAACAGCCTTATCTCAATCGGTATCCTATCGCAGTCTGTTGATAAGCTCAAATTGTAGATACCTACTGTAGTCTCCGTATCGCTACGTTGTCAGCCATTACTACTTGGCTCATTTCTTGTTTTTGGTATTTCGAAACGATTTCCGTAAGTTGCCCACAATTTTTCTATACGCCAAATTTTCCGAAATGCCAAAGAATGGATAAACAACGTGTTGTATCCGGCTATCACTAAGTTGCTATCGCGAATGCGGGCGTGTCAGTTCGGGTACTGACTGTTTAATATTTAATCGAAACTTTGGTTTAGTGCATTTTAACTTAAGTGTTTTTTTTTCTTCTTTGCAGCAAGAAAATGACAACGTGGGCAACGCTTTTGGTCCTGCTGGCCCTTACGCGCGGGATTCTCGGAGCACCGGTATCCCTCTGCCCTAAACAATGTTCTTGCACCACCTCGGAAAATTCTGTGAAGGCTCGCTGCCAGTCCTTGGATTTTTTGAAGAAATCTCTTCTATTGCCCGAACAAATAACCGCAATCGTGAGTCTCGACATACAAAACGGCCCTGCAATGAAAACTAATCCGGACCTGAGCCACCTCCGCAATTTGAAACATCTAACTCTGACATCGATTAAGATACAACAAGTTATTGCCGCCCATTTTCCTAAATCGTTGGAATACTTGGATTTATCGCGGAATTCGATTAGAACACCACCAGAAGACTTACACCTACTCCCAGCTCTAAAAGAAGTGAATTTATTTGGAAATCCGATTTCTTGCAACTGTGATTCTCTCGCAGTACGCGATGCTCTTTTGAAAAAAGGCATAAGTATCGTAAAACCTGTGAAATGCGAATCACCAGAAGATGTTCGTGGAAAAATGTGGCTGTCTACTACGTGCCAAAGTCAAAACACCAAAACGCTTTTTGGGGACATGCAAGGCGATGCACCGTATGAAGGTTCAGGCTCTGGTGATATAGATGTGGTAACTGATACAGAACCTATCGAAACAGACGACAAATGGGGTACGATGGAGGAGGAATTTATTCCCGTTAGCACATCTTCTAATGTCAAAGTCGAACCCCCCCAAGAACCAGCAACGGAAGCTCCAGAACTCGAGGGTAGTGGTGATGAACCTGAAGTGACTACACAAGCCATAATTGTAGAAGAAAAACAGGAAGTAACCACTGCCGCCGTTGATCATGTTGATGGTGATGATGACGCTGATTACTATGACGAAGACGAAGATTTTGAATTAAACACCGACGCTGCACCTACAACTGAACCTCCTGCGGTAACAGTGGACATGTCACTTTTAGAAAAAACTCGTGTAACCACTGCCGCCGTTGATCATGTTGATGGTGATGATGACGATGATTACTATGACGAAGACGAAGATTTTGAATTAAACACCGACGCTGCACCTACAACTGAACCTCCCGCGGTAACAGTGGACATGTCACTGTTAGAAAAAACTCGTGTTAGGGCGTGCAACTTCAATTGTTCGACTCCATCTCCATTAAGCGAATCAAACGAAACCGACGTTTCACCACCACCTAATGTAGTCGATGCAATCAGAATTGTGGTTGATGATATTTTTAAACAACCTGAAACGACTTCCACTTCCACTACCACAACCACCACAACGACAGAAAAATCAAGTACAATTTCGGTTGTCCCTGAAGAACGAGGAAGAGCTTTTGGTACAGAAATCAATAAGACATCGAGCGATGCCGAAATTTTCGAAAACGACTTAAAGACTGGAGAAAAGGAAAACATTCAAGAACCAAAACAATCATCAAACAGCACTTATATATTTTTATCGGTATTACTTGTGGTTATAATTTGTTTGGTTATATATGCAATTGTGAAGAAACGGTCGATCAGACGTAATCGTCAAGGTTTACCCCATCAACCCGAAGAAAAAGAAAAGATTCCCGAAGAAGTAGAATTAATTAAGAAGGTGGCACCCGAAAATGACAAGCCAAACGGTAAACACGAAACCATTACATTGATGAACGGCCACAAGGAAAACCAACATAAAAGTGACGCAGAGTTGATTTTTGATACAAACGATGGCTCAAAAGTAGCGGATGACGATGAGGACGTGGAGTTGCGACCACAGAAAGCAGAACAGGAAAGCTTGTTGACACCGGAAGCTAAGCGAGTTACCATTAAAGCGAGCGAAATTCCCAATTCCACCCCAAAAACGCCGATTTTAGTGACACGTCATGTCAACAGTGATGGTAGCATCGTTACTACTCCTAGTGTCGACCAAGACGTGTAGTGCTTTAGTGAGTTCAAATTCTGATCCTTAGTGTATTAGTAATCGAGTATATATGTGATAATCCAATTTTTAAATACGTTTGTTCCTAAGGTGCAATGGCCTTTTATCCTCAGTAATGTGTTGGCTATGTAGTGCCCTATTATACCCATTGCGAACTGCTCTTTTCTAATTATTAATTATTTAGGAATCGACTGAAACTCGATTTAATTTTTTACATTGTTTTTTTTTTGTAAAATGTTAGGTAATTATGTATCTAGTATTACCAAAGGAAACCTCTATTTCAGTTTCATTGTTTTATATTGATATATCTTAATGCGATGTTTTCTTCGAATAGATTTTTTTAAATATAAATTCGTGCAACAATTACATTGTATTTGTCTAACGTTATTAAAACGGTAATTGCATAAACTGTGCATTTCTCGTTGGGCTAACAACACTTTTTTTACTGCCCCACATTGATAGCCTTGAAATTATGCAATTCAAGTCGAGGTGATCAAATTTTTCACTTAACCTTCAACTAAAGCAAAGCTGTTGCTCGCTATTCTAAATGAGTCACTATTTTTTATCTCAATGAAGTCGAAGTTTAAAAGCTCGGTCATAAAGTGGAAAATGACACATTTATAATCTCACCAAAATTGGAAATACTACACTAAGAGTCAATAAGCAAGTTTTTTTTAAATATTGACCTCATCGTGGTTTCAAGAAATTTTCGATTTATTGATCATTCGAATCATTGTTAGCATGTAACCTTTTAAAAAGAACATGAAGTACGTTATTGAAATTTGGAACGAATTGCAAGGTAAGTATGGTGACATTGTGTAAAAAATAAAAACGTTTGAATATAGTACGTTTAAAATAAAATTAAAAATTTACTTTTAATTGGGTAACAAGTTTTGGCAAATTAAAAATATAGAGCAGAGGCGGGACGGCCGTATGGGCAATGAAGAAAAAGGGTCAATAGAGATTGGCACTTCACTGAAGCAATCCTTTCAATCTTTTTATGGCCCACACCTGGATTTCAAATTGATGACTGATGAGATTTAATTTTACACATTTTATATTTTGTGCTTTTTTGGGGTATAATTATACCGATTTATGTGGTAGAACAGGTGTATAATTTTGTTAATAAAAGTTGCAAATAATTCCGCATCCTTCGGACTATTTTTGAACAATTTTTAAGATTATTATAGACACAAACGTATTTAATTTTGACATTTAAATGTTATATGATCAACTTTGAGCTTCGAAGAAACATTTAACATGTGTTATTATTAGATTGTTTTAAAATGTTAAAGGAACGAAACATTCACTACAAAAAGCGACGTAAAATTCAACATAATTACCTGTTTCCACAGGTTACATATTATAAACAAATATTAACAGATGTTATTACGGAATAGTGATATTTCTAAGTAACTGACATATACTGTAAATGACCTTAAATTTCTCTATTTCGCAATTGCCTAAACCCAATGACGGCAGACACTTTTATGGTGAGTCAACGGTGGTTCCAAAGCAAAAACGGGACTTTCCTTGTGCAGAAATATTTAATTGTACGCTGGTGGCCTGACTACAACAAGCAAATCATATTTTTGGAGAAGCGAGTTCAAAACTGAAGAATTAACTTATTTTAATTTTTTTTAAAGTTGCACTCTTGTTTCTCAAACTTTTGTTAACATCGGTTTGTTCATTCCAAAAATCTTAAAAAACATGATTTATAAAATTAATTGCGTTACACCACTAACTCTGACATTTGTGTTAGTTCGCTAACTGCAATATTAATTATTTACGTTTTCCTTTAGATTCATTTTATTAAAACAATTGATTCAAAGTCCAAAATTTAACTAAATGAGGACAGAAAGGTAATAATGTCGCAACTATAAGAATGACATTTCGTTTGCTCTTCAGTTTACGAATTTAAAAATGTTTTTTTATTTATAATTAACTGTGATAATTACGTATTTTATTATATGTATTTAGAGCTGCGATCTAAATTCTAGAATTAACGCGAGACGTAATTTCAAATGTAAACTGCACTTCTTTAAACAACGTCTGTAATTGTTAGCGTTTTTTTCCTATTTATCAACTTGTTTTAATTCACAGGCGCCGTGTACGGAGGGCCCGGGGGCTAAGGCACCCCCTGAGAGAAAATAAAGGGGAGCAAAGCCTTCCCCCCCTAAAAACACTTCGATGTTATAATGGTATCGATTTTTTCTAAGTGTAAGCTAATAAAGAAAAACTAAATTGAACGAAAAATACTTCAAAAATTGCAAAATGAATAAATTTATAATAAACTTGTTTGAAACACTCAATAAACAAGTTTTTGCTTGTATCTGTTATTGATGATATTTTTTCTAAATAAAAAAATTAAAAAAAAATTTGAAGCCGAAAGCATTTTTTTTCAAAAAACGAATTTTTTAAATCTGAAACAGGAATCACATAAAAAACTTTACGCCGAATCCAATGCTTTTTTTGCGAACGTTTTAGCTTCGAAATGGTGGCTGCTACGGCTTTTTGAATATTTTAACTTTACCGCCTTATTAGTCAAAAAGAAGATCGGGTTAAAATTTTCTATCGTGATAGCCCTATAAAAACAAAACGCCACTGTGCACAAAAATTTTTAAAAAGTATGAAGTGAAAAATATTTTCAACGTTTTGGAAATTAAAAAAAAAATTGCCCAAAAACTAGCAACATGATTACTTTTAAATTTTGTAAGCTCATAGAGCTAATAATGATCTACAATTTGGTTTGTGTCCCAGACCGCTGATTTTTATATGACGCCTTACATGAATTTTTAAAAATTTGAATTTTAACGCCTATTTACTCAAATACAACTTCAGATCAGGATGAAATTTGATATTAGAAACGCCCTAATAGTAAACAATGTTACATAGCCACGAAAACGTTTTGGAACTACTAAAACTGCAAAGTAAAAAAAATCAAAATTTTGCTCAAAAACTGCCAAAACTATTTTTTCTTTAAATTTTCTAGGCTAATAGAGCTAGAGAGATGAGCTATAATTTAGGTCGTGGTCCGGTCTGCTAGTTTGACTGTGACGCCTTTTGTGAATTTTTAAAAATATATAATTCATGTATATTCGTTTAATAAACGGGGACGAATAAAAATCCTATTTAAGCTAAATTGCTCATAAGTGATAGTAGAATAAGAGGCACAAGTGAATTTTTAAGTGCGGCAATATTTAAGGGGGTAAATTTCCTTTCTCCTACCAAATATTTGGGGGATAAATTTGTCTTTCCGTTTTTAGTTTTTATAAATTGCACGGAAAAAATTACGATTAGTAAATAAAATAAGACATAAATCAAAAGCATAAGTTTAAGTGAGTTGACACTGTATGCTTTGCGTGTTAGCAGTTTGGCCGCTTGTAATTGGTACGATGTAGTGTTTCGCTCCGGTCGGTGTGTAGGGAGAAAACTTTTTTACCGAACTTTGTAGCTTTAAAATGACGGCCGCTACAGCTTTTTGCAAATCTCGAATTTAACGCCCATTTACTTCAAATAGAAGTTGTCTGATCGGGATCAGCTACAACCTGTTTGAGAGCTTTTTCTAGGTAGTATACGATGAAATAAAATTAATTTCTAAAATTCGAAAACGATCGCAATGGCGTTGCTTCAAAATTTTGAAAATTTTCAAAACTGCCCAGGATATTTTTTTAAAACTTTCTGAGCCGATAGAGCTTGCATTAAACTACACATTTGTATTTTAGTTATCTCCCAAATTTTACTTTGACGCCTTCCAGGAATTTTTGAAAAATTTGAAATTGATTACGCCTATCAATTAGCTCCAGTTAAAAAAAAATATTTTTTGCATATTTTTGATAACTTTCCCAATAAAGCTATAGTCATTTTTGTCCGACATCCGAAGCGGAATTTGTAATCCGCAGAAGCGCTGCTTTCGTACAGTAGTCGCTGCTTCTATGGGTAGAGTTACGGTACGGAAACCAATTGAACAGGCTATCGCAAATTCAAATTCCCGCTGCTTATTTTCTTAGAAGTCTAATACTCGTTGAACTGTACAACGTTATAATTATTGAAAGTTACACCTTTGCAAATACGGCAGCGGCAAGTATTAGTATTTAGTATTGGCTACAATTTGTTTTTTTTTGAAAGCTTCAATTTTACTGTGACGCTTTCTATGAATTTCGATGAATGGAATGGGAGGGTATAATTATAAAATTCACACTTTTGCAACAATGATGTTTTAGTATGGGAAAGTCCACTCGACGTCCACACTTTTTAAAATTATTGTTGGAAGTCCCCAACCTTTTGTCCTCTTGTAATCACAAAAGTGCCAGAAGTATGTGTAACCGCGCAGGGCAAAAAAAAGTTTATTTCATCAAAAAAAAATGAAAGTTTCGGAAGTGTTTGAACCCCCAATCCTACCCCTCTTAAATACCGATATTGAACATTCCCCAAAAGAAAATATTGTTTTTAAAGAATGGAAAGCTTTCCGAATGCAAAACCGTTTTTTTTAAAGAAGCGCAACAGCCAATTATTTTTTAATAATGGAAACGTTCTCAAACGCAATAGCGAATTTTTGAAATTGAATAGTGATTTTTTTCCAGAATGGAAACGTTGCGAAATGCAAAATTGAAATGTTCATCAAAATTTCGAATTTGAAAATGTTCATGATTCATTATGAAAACATAGAAATGCAAAAAGGATGAGAAAGTAATTGGTGCTCACCAAGCACGTAGCGTAATTATTTATTTTTTATTTTTCTTGGGTCGTGGGTTACCAACACGTTTGTTAATTTATGGCACATTAATAAATAATTATCTTTTTCGTAAAAATGAAAGCAACATTCTGATATTGATATGGTATCTATTGTTCAAAGAAAAATTCACTTGCGACATTGCTATCGTCACCCTCAGCTCTTTTTATCAATGTAGTTAAAGAACGTACAACTTTTATTTTCAATAATAAGCTATTAAATGACCTTCCTCGAAATTTAATTACTTATTAACACTATGACGCAAAAACAATTACAAGAAAATAATAAAAATATGATTTATTTTATTTGAACACAACAATTTATTTAAAGCAGTTGTGTATTTAACATTTTCTTTAGAATATAAGTATTAACAAAAATATTTAAAAGGAACTTGTATATAGATACCGTTAATTACAAAACTGATGTAAAAATAAAATGACTAGAGAATTTCACATGAAAATGTTTTTAATAGCGAATTATTTATTATATTTACAAGTTGATTTAAATCACAATTTAAATTAAGCTGAATTAAAACTTTCCACCATGGAAATTCAAACAAAAAAAACTATTTTGAACATTAAAATAATAAATATAAAATGTAAACAGACATTAAGTTATAGTTTAAAAATAGTTACGTACTAATATAGTAAACCGTACAGGGTATAATAATACGATTGTACTATAAATAATAATTTTGCCATATCGTTGACAAAGTAAAAAAATCGATGATGGGGATGAACGGAGATGGTAGAATATTGCGACTATCTAGTAGCCGTAGAATACGAATCTGAGCTTCTTTTACGGGTATACTAATATATAAGTACGAAATTCACACAAAAACCAGCACGCGCATACACCCACACACATACACAACCTACTCTCATATCACTGGCTCAATATACCCCAAAAATGACAAGTCTTGTCTCTGTTAAATTCCAATCGCTGTCTAAATGATACATGAATAAAGATAATCACTAATTACGTTTAATTGAGTGTATCTAGCACTGTAGTATTGTAGATGATGCTGTTTTTACAACATAGGTACTAAACTATTCATAAATAATTCACTAAGACAACAAAAAAAGTTTATAAAATTACCGATCTGTTGCTACTTTTGACCTTTTACCTGACCTAATTACATGATGATGATCATGAATGCGTCAACCTGCGAAATTTCTTACGTATTTTATTGTTTGCTGCAGTCTTTGCGTAAGATTCACGAAGATGGTATTCTGAGGTGGGTTAACCTGGTGGGACGGTGGAAAATTATGTATTACGGGCAACAAAAATAGTTATAACAATAAATCTGTTTAGGAATAAACATTCGTCTAAATACCTTAGCTCTGAGTGAATAAGCTCTGTTTTTTTATGTTTCCAATGGAAAAAGGCAAACTTTTTCCATATTTCCTAGCGCGCCGATTAAGTCCCAGTTCGTTTCTTATAATAGTTAGAGGAAACCATTAAAAACTGCTTTCAATAACATTATTGCTGTTTTCAGTTGTAGTGCGAAGTTCGTCTTCAGTATTGCTAAAGCTAATCTCACTGTTTGCGTGCGTAAGCGATGCAGCTGATTGAGTTTCTGAAACATTAGACTTGTTTTCATGTCTACTTCTCCGTCTTTTTCTACGCAGTTTAGTTCTTCGAGAGGTATCAGGCTGACTAGTGTGTAAAGAATGTAGGCTGCGGTGGCTTCCGGCCAAGTTAGAGTTAGATACGTTTAAAGATGGCATTGAAACAGCTTCCTCATACGAGGGTGGCGTTTGCAGTTCTCGAGGATCTGGTGCATTTCTGTTCATTGATTCTCTGCTGTGCTGTAAGTTTCGTTGATGTATTCGACGAAGACGTTCTCGAGCTTCTTCTCGTTCTTGTTCTTGTGCTTCTCTTTGCCGCGTTGCTTTGCGATGATAAACTTGTCTTATCGCTACCACCACAAAGCATAGAAGTACCATAAATAAGACCATCGTTAAAGAATATACCCACATGCCATCCTTTCGACTTACTTCTGTCGCAAACCAAACATCCTCACACGCAGCTTCCCAAACAAGCCCTGCAAGGTTCTCTGGAGATCGACACCGTAATGTGGAAGTGGATGACATTTCATAAACGAGCCAGAGGTAAAGTTCTCGAAAATCATCCGCATTACAGTCGCAATACCAGGAATTGTCATGAAGTTGTACTTCCGTAATTTTGTGGAAGAAAGAGGGTTTCACCCCCGAAGTTAAGCGGTTACCTGACAAATTTAAATTGCGTAGACGACTAGTAGCAATAAAAGTTAAGTTGTTTAAGGAATAAATTCCACACATGCTTAAGTCCAAAACGCCCAGTTCGTCCGATTGAAGTGCGTTTGGTATTTGGACTATTAAATTACGGGAAAGGTTTAATTTTTGCAGTTTGGGCATCATAATCAAGCTATCTCTGCTAATTCTTTTAATTTCGCAAACACTTAGATCTAACCATCTTAAAGATTCACTCACTAGCTGTCCTACTTCGCTTAAGTAGTTTCTTGACAAATTTAACTTGTAGAGTTTTGAATTGTTCATAAATGTTTCGAAAACTATATAAGATATCGTATTAAAAGAGAGGTCTATGCTTTCAACGGATTTCAAACCCTGAAAAGCTTTAACATCCACTTTTTCGATGGCATTATTAGAAAGATCCAGAGAGTGTATTAAAGGGAAAGATTCGAAACTGTTGGCCGGAATGTGCCGCAGGTGGTTACCTTTAAAATTAACTTTTGTGAGATTAGGTAGACTGCTCGCAGGTATGCTTTCCAGGTTACAGTGGGATAAATCTAAAAATCTTAAAGACTTTGATTTGGAGTTGAATTTCTTGAGTTGATAATTCTTAGAAAGTAACAACACCTCCAGGGAAGATAATTCCAGAATCGCATCAGGATGAATCCGTAGTAAGTTGCACTGTGTGAGATCTAAAGTGTGCAGTTTTTCCGATTTAATTTGCGTATTTAAAGCCACTAAAGGATTTTGTGCTAAAACCAATTTATGCACTTTAGGCATTCCTAACAGAATGTCTCCTAATAAATTCGTAATTGAGCAGTTGACTAGGTGAAGTATTTGCAACGACTCGCTCTGTAGTGGATGATCTATTACTATGTCCGGAAAACCTCGAAGAGAATTGTACGATAAATTCAAATCGATTAACGAAGGAACACTTTTTAATGCATCTTTATTTATATCTCTCCAATCTTTAAACGAATTGTGTGATAAATCCAATACTTCCAAAGCATCTAAACCTTCTAAAGAGTTGGCATCCAAATATGATAATTTGTTGTGGGACATGTTAAGGTACTGCAGACTTTTGTACGGAGATAGACTTGTAGGGATACTTCCAAATTCGTTAAAAGCAAGATCTAACCGTAAAATCTGAAAAATTAAAAATGTTGACGTTATATGTAATTCGTTTAATGTTTTATTACCTCAGAATAAATTCCTTCTGGCAGTTCTGTAAGTCCCTTATTTCGACAGATAGTTGAAGCGTCTGCAGCTTTGCATATGCATATTTCTGGACATTCGAAATCATTTCCTTGTACCAAATGTAAGAGGAGCCAAAGGCGCCAAGCGCCGTTAATTATGCCTCGCATATTCATTTACTGACTATTATATTAGGGAGGTTCTGAAATTAAACCCGTTCAGTTGTTTACGGGGAACAAACAGAAACTGACACAACAGATAACAAACACTACATACCGCAAATTCTTAATTTAACCAAAGTTATCCCTTTTATTCATCGACCACACTCTGATTATGCTGCGGTTAGTTGTTTGTGGTGTTTAAATTAATACATTTATATCGCACCGAGCTGCGAGTCAACATCAGATTAGAATCCATGTAGCTGACTACACTTAAATAGATAAGATGGGCCCTCCCTGCCGCCGTGTGGCCAATATACCAACTGCTTATCAGCAAAATTATCAGTAAAACTTGCAACACCTCGAATGTGTAACAAAAACGCTCCGATGTAACCCAGATAACAACGTGAAGAGCCTCGCTAAGAATAATTACAAAAACTGAGATAGAATTTGTTGTAGACCGGGACACATCTAATCTAGAACTTGTTTCACTTTGATTTCTACAGTTTGTTATTAGTTCGGAAATAATGATAAGTAAAACAGGCTTTGGGAACAAAGTTGTGAAAAAAGGACGTGCACGAAACTCATTTAAACATTTGTTTGATTCACTGAAAGGAGCGCGATAAGTCAACAAAACTAGTTGATCCTAGTTGAGTTCTATACTCTTGTTGCTGTCCAACCACTAAACTAGCGTTACCGTTAGGTTATTTCAATTCCGGCAATTTTATTATCGATAGTTGAATATCTTAACTGTTATTGGTTTTACCTACTTAGGCCTTCTTGAATTTCACCAAAATATCTCAGCAACAAGTAAACCAGCTAAAAGAATTTTTTTCATAACAAATTACAAATTAGCAAAATATAGAACACGCGAATTACAAATTAATTTATTTGAAGGTATTTCCTGTGCGCTAAAATTCAAATTCTTATAACACAAATATGTTTAAAACTGGAATTTTGCTTACGGTATAAGTATAAATTTTTAAATAGCATTCGCATATTTCATCTGCTTTTGGGCGTATGAATTTAACTCCAGTTCAATAATCGGTCGATATTTTTTATAATGACGCTATTGTTAGAAGGATCGACCCACGCCAACAACCTTTTTAAGAAATGACGCACCAGGTAAATTTCCGGACGTCTCTGTTGTCTTTGGAATACTGAATCATCTGTGTTATATCTATAACGTTAATCAGTTATTTACTTATAGATTAAGCAGAGGCCGTAGGAAACGATCTTTGAAATTTTAAAATTGACATGACGTATCTTAAGGATACTTTCAGAGTCAGCAACAATTGAATGTCATTATTTAGTCAATGACATAGACAAGTAAATTTTCTGATTTCTAACCTAAATGTAAAAATTCGTTGTGGGGGTGGTAGGAAAATCGGGCTAGCGCAGGTCGGCTATTAGACATGTGTAGAATACGAATCTAAGGTTCTTCTAATCTTCTATTTTGAAGTAGGCGCCTCTCCCCCACCCCTCCATTTTTTGTAGCAATCGAGTGGTTTTATGATATTTTGTGTTCTCCAGTTGCAACCAAATCGATTTCAGAATTTGGTGATAACCATTTTTTTTGACGATTACTCAAATAACCTGTTCAGGTAAACGACCAAAAGGAAACTTCCCAGTGGTGTTTTCCCAATAGGAAGTTGTTTATATTGTCATTTAACATGCTCATACTGATTTTGAAGCTGAAATTCATACATTTGTAAAAAGACAAAAAAACGATGGTGGCAGGCAGTGAGGGGTGATAGAAAAATTGCGTTTGCTCAGATCGGCTATTTAACATGCGTAGAATACTAATCTAAAATTCTGTTCACATCTATATTGAAGTAGAGCACCCCTTCCCCTCCCCACCATTTCTTAATGCAGTCGCCCGATTTTATGACATTTTGTGTTTTCTAGTGTTAACCAATCCATTATCCACCTTTGGCCGTATTTTTACAATCACTCAGTTAATCTGTTGAGGTAAACGGCCAAAAGGAAACTTCTCAATGACGTTTTCTCAATGGAAAGTTGTTCATTGCTATTTAACATGCTCATACCGATTTTTAAGCCGAAATTCATCAATTTTTTAAAAACCAAGTAATTGATAGCGGGGGTCAATAAAAGGGGGTAATACGAAGACCGCGTTTGCGCAGATCGGCTATTCGACATGCATAAAATACAAATTTAAGGTTTTTTTTCAAGCGAATCTATTTTGACATAGAGCCCCCCCCCCACCTTTTTTTCTTGGGCGAACCAACCTCATTTTCTTGCAATGTCATTCTATTGCAATTACCAATCTTTGAGCCAAATTTGTTTTTTCTGCGTTAAGGCTTCTGGACTGTTAAGTGTATACAGAAACACAGTCAGACAGACACACAGACACCTATGCAGCGTCCGCTTTATCGGTCTCCCCTACAACCTGCTAAACAATGTTTGGCATAAAAGTACCTTTCTTTTAAGCATAATGCGTATAATCGGCCAGTAAGCCCAAAGCGAAAAAAACTTTGCTGAATGAACGCATTTGCTCCAAATCCAACCAGACGATTACAATACCTTTCTCTAAAGTTATACTTCGTACAGCAAGGAAAGTAAAAAAATGTCTGAAAAAGTATTAAAAAAATAGCAGAAAATGTTTCCAAAAAATCGTTTATAGAAGTGAAAGTGGCAGTTTCTATTTCGTGTGTATACTAATATTTAAATAGAACAGCTTTCCATACCTCCCTTATTGTTTGACTGACCAACCTCATTTTTCTGCGATTTAATCCGAGTAGGATTATCTATCTCTTGAGCCCAGACACACATAATAGAAGAAACGTTTTTGTTGGTAACCTTGGACCCTAAAACCTGCTTATCCGTTAACGCGTTGACTGCCGTAGCGGATTTTAGATTTTACCATTGGCGCCGAGAGGTAAATTGTCAAAATGTAACAAGGGGCCGTTTTGTCCGTAGATAGGGGTTTGTAAGTAAATACTCTTAGCGGTACTATGAATATGTTCACAATATATCTAAAATTTTAAGACAGAAGACAAATAAAACTTCACTCGGTCTTATGGACCGAGTTGATCCCGTAGGAAATTTTTTTATATACAAGCCAATTCGGTCTTTTTCTCGGTCTGCATACACCTGACTATTGTTTTCTCGTAAATGCATTTCCAATAAAAATCTTTATTTTTTATCACTTGCCTAAAGGTAGCAGTTAAGTTTTGTCATTTTGTGCATTTTTTTATAATAAAAATCAATATTTAACATGTTTTTCTATCTTGAGAGGCGTATCGATACACTAATTAAAGCAACTAAAGTGACTGACAAACTGTCCAAAACTGTAAAAAATTAAACAAGAAAATTTGTTAATATTTTATGGGACGGAAGGTGCCCTATATTAAGCTAATAGTAAGTTTCAAAAAGCCCCCCTATTTTAAGAAATGGGGGATTACTTAAAAATTTTAAAAAGGCAATATATCTATATATTTTAATATCTGTTTAATATCCGTATCAAAAGAGGCACACTCCAATTTTTTCAATTTTTTAAAAAAACGTTGAAGTGCCCTTAAAAATGGGGGGGGGATGAAATGCTGTAAATATTAAAACCGGTACGGGATTAATTTTTGTTGTTTAAATGTATCTACTAAAACTAAGCAACCATAATGAGATCAAGTAAACTGTAATAAAAGTGAAAAATGTACGTTTACAACCCCTAATAAAGAGAGGGGCTGAAATTTTGTAGATTTTTGTAGGTGTATTCGGGAGCCTTAAAAGTGCACCTACAGCGCCGGGAACCCGTATACAATACTCATTCTTATACACCCAACGCCGCACTGGCCAATATAAACACTTGGCCTAATAGAAGTTCCTGGCCTATATACAGAGTGTTACAGAAATGGTGCGCTGGCTATACATAGACATATTGTACTCACTGAAATAATAAAAAGAAGTGCAAGTAAGCATACGGGCTAGCATGTGTCGTTTCCGAGTTTTGGTTCGCTGCTCTACCACTAAATTACATTTATGATCATATAATCACAGCTTGTTATTTTTGGGTTTTCGTGGTGGCGGTGAAAAGAGCCATTTGTTTGGCGTAATTCCTAAAATATAAAAATAAACACCAGGCATTTTTGAGTGCTTGAGGCTGTCCATGCCACAACGAGCTTAGTAATGTGTTTTTGCCCATGGAGGACATTTTGAACATCTACTCTGAAAAATCCCGTTAACTAACATTTCTTCCTTTTTCTCAAATATCCCCGCTTTATTGTTGTAATTTTCATTTAAACTGAATAAATGTAATTTATTGGTAGTCAACATTTTACATCATTTCAGTGGTTACAATACGGCTATGTATAGCCCTCCCATCATTTTTGTTGCACCTTAATGAAACATGACGCATCCTTTTTTCTTTTGTTATTAAGATTTAAAGAAAATGAAATTTTGGTATGTTTTATAGGCCATAAAAATGTATTATATCACCGAATAATTCAACAATTAT
Organism: Ctenicera cuprea; assembly: GCA_958336395.1. Taxonomy (NCBI): domain Eukaryota; kingdom Metazoa; phylum Arthropoda; class Insecta; order Coleoptera; family Elateridae; genus Ctenicera; species Ctenicera cuprea. The sequence continues at coordinate 4,628,938 of OY284496.1, forward strand.
CACTTCCGGTTTTACCGGAAATTACGTCAACTTTCTGATTTGTAATAAAACACCTTGTATGTGTTGGCATTATCGGAATGAGGATACAATTCTCAGCCTGCTAAGCCAATTAGGTGAAATTTTGCAATACCCAAAATAATTTTTTAGGCGACCTTAACAAAAAATTGAATTTTTAGTACTCAAAAGCGGCCAAAAAGTAACCGTTTTTTGGCCGAGGACGAAAAAACACTTTTTAGCAGTGGTGCACACAAATGTTTTTAGGCGACCTTCATTATAAAATTTACAAATTTGTTAGATTTTTATTTATGATTTATTGATATAATTATTTATAACAACTGAACAATTGTACATATTTGTGACTCCTTCAGAAACGTTTATATTTTCTTTATTTACACTCCAAGTAATTTCGGCATGTATAGCTTCATTATTCGTATGAACAATTTGTGTGCTTTTTGATGTTACTGCAGCAGTAATTTTATCTTGATTATTTTAAGTAAAAATCTAACAAATTTGTAAAAAAATATAAACGTTTCTGAAGGAGTCACAAATATGTACAATTGTTCAGTTGTTATAAATAATTATATCAATAAATCATAAATAAAAATCTAACAAATTTGTAAATTTTATAATGAAGGTCGCCTAAAAAATATTGTGTGCACCACCGCCAAAAAGTATTATTTCGTCCTCGTCTGCTTTCTGGCCTCGGCTTCGCCTCGTCCATTAAACTCAGACACGGCCGAAAAAAATCCGCTTTTTGGCCTTGGTACACAAATAACTATTTTGTAATTTTTTCTACTATTAAGAGTGCTTTGACGTAGCCAAACCGATTATAATCAAGTTAGATATGCAAAAAAAACAAAATTTACGACCTAGAAAACATACCTTTAAAAACTTGTCAGTAGGTATTTTTCAAAACAACTTCATTTTTTCAAATGAAAAGGTGATGGCGCACACGTCTTTTTAAACGAAGAATTTTTCAAGGCTTTTAATGATACCCATAACTTGTGGTTGTATTTGGAATGCTGGCCTTTATTTAACATTTTAGTATTATTTTCTAGCAAAAAATGATTTAAAACCATCTTGAATCTAGTAGTCCTTTTGAAACAAATAAAAAAAAACTTGAAAGAAGTATTGCTAATTAGTTAAGTAAGTAAAAAGAAACAAAAATTTACAATCAATAGCAGCACGTAAATTTAAATTTGATTATAATCGATTTGGGTGGTCAAAGCACTCTTAATAGTAAGCAAAAATTACAAACAAAAGTACTTTTGAGATGTCCAAGTTTTACCTAATTGGCCTAGTCAGACTCAGATTTTCATCCCCATTCCGAATATGCAAAAATATACAGGGTGTTCCATTAAAAATAAGAAAGTTGATGTCACTTCCGGTAAAACCGGAAGTGAAAGTAGTTGAATTTTTAGCCCATATAATGTGTTTTCATGGTTTATAAAACATGCCAAAGTTTCCTTTGTTTTACCAAATAAATAAAAAAAAAGGTGCGCCATTTCATTAACACCCGACATAAAAATATATTAAAAATATCTCCATGTAGTCTTGATCTTGTTTCCCGTCTCTCCCTTTTCGCACGTGTCCTCTAAATAATGTCTTTATTTCCCCAATAAGAACTTATATCTATACTTCTTTGGAAAGTTTTGTGGCAAGTAATGGTTAAATTGTACCGACTGAAATATGTTAATTATCTAATTTAAGGGATAACTTGTGCCTAACGATATGAAATAAATACGAGGACAGAATTTTCTGCGACAGAAGCAATCTGCAGTATGTTAGCATCAGCAAATTTAAATGTATAAATCTCATATATTGAAATGGTCATCTAGGTTTCAGACTTGGCCCTAATACTGGAAGTCGCCCAATCATACGGATAATTCAATTTGCGTTGGTAAATCGACTGCGTCCTCCATTAAAAGGGTACCTGCAGTCGCACGAATACGAGCTAATAAATGAAAGGCGAGCGGTGTTTATTTTCGAAGCACCTATATACTACCTACGTAAGATAGTTTTAAGAAAATGACGTAGGTGGACAATCGAAACGCGAGCGGTCGAATTTAACTACTCGCGGGATTACTTCTGTTGTTCAGTAAGTTTGCCATTATATCGAAGTCGGGCTTAACTGGGCTTGTTTCCCGTGTTCCGTGTAGGACGTTCGTCTTCTGGGATAGAAAGATGCCCTTTAAACGAGGATGGATTCGCGACGAACACGTAATCCTTACTTCGATGCGGCTTTATTTGCGGCACGATCTCTCTTGGCGTATGGGGACTCATGGATGACAAGTGGAGTGGCTTTCGAATCATTTCAATCGAACCGCAAACAGGCTGGATACAGGCCGGCCCCATTCGCCTCGGTTTGTCGCGAGGTATTATCTTTGTGCACCCGTCTCGAGGGAATCTAATGTTAAAAGACTCACTTTGTAACCTCTTTCACTCGAGAAAAGACGTTCTTAATTGGTACACCATCGTCTATACATGCGGTCGGTGTGGTCATTCAACAAGCTGACTTAAATGGAATTAATGTTTTCACTTGAATACACGTTTAAGATCCGCCAAAGTGGAGTACGCTTTCAACTAATTATGACCGCCGAGGTCTAAACCGTAGCAACTGAAAGCTTAGATGTTGCCCGACAACGAGGCACGGGGTGACATCCGATCGCGTACGTATACACCACACGACGCGCCGCAAGTTGGGCACTTGGCGGTCCATTACATGCGAGTCGTGAATTTGCCGGAAAAAGGTTCCCTAGAATTAATCTTTTCCACAGGGCTGATCTCGAGCCGGTAACCTGTTGCGTGGTCCATCCACATTTAAAACGACGTTTCGACGGCGAAACCGACAGCTCTGGGCCCTCGGACGGACGCGTCGAATTAAAGTAGTAGGCGCGTCAGCTTATTTCGCAATCAATAAAGCGACGCTTAGTAAAGTTAGATGATAGTTTTTCGAGCTCGTCTACCGCCTCAGATGCTCGCGGGGAAGCGCCAAACTGTAAGCTGGGCTTACTGCTTATGGCTCGAACTTCACACTTGATCATATTTATGCGATGTTCGGATTAGCAGCGGGTGACTACCTCTTGGAACTAACTAACTATACGACGTCTTAAATCGATTGATGGGTTACGTTAAGACTTAAGCGACGCGGTAAATTGTCTCAATTTCTTCGTCGATGACCGGCCGAGAGCCACCCGGTGGCAAACCGGATTTATATAATTTTTAGGACAGAAACGGAAAGTCCATAAAAGGCGGTGAGTAGTAGTAGCGAGAAGTAGATTAGGACGATCGAAAAACCCTCGATTTAGGCACTCGAAAAAATTGCGGTGATGTACGGTTATTGAGTTAAATAAACAGTTCGCAGGGAGAGAGACTCGTAACTTATAAACATCTATCCTGTTTTCCTTACAGGACTTAGGTGTGATATATAGCAGTGTAGCTATAAGGATTATACACCTACTCCTTTCTTCATAAGTTCGCGGGCGCGCGTCTCTCTCCGACGCGCATAACTTGGTATCGTTCGGTGTTACGGATATCTTAATAAGATTCATGAAAGGACGCCATATTTTATATCCTCCCTATCTGGCGTAATGCCGCGTGAGCCGCCTCGTACTGCCGGCCGGTTGCCCGTCGGAGCGCCAAGATAAGCCCGCACGGCACTGCTCTGTATCTAATGATGCCATATACTAGGTGCTAGCGATTTCCTCCAGATATATCTTAATAATTCCTAGCTAACTGCATCGCCTGCTCGCACGCTGCTGTGCAAGCCAACAATATAATTCCAAGAACGCCGTAAATCTCAACTTTTAGGAGCGCGGCCTGGTACAGAAAGAGGAGTACGAAGGGAAGGGGATTAAAGATCAGTAATCTTATAGGATAGATGAATTATGGCAGTATTTCCCGGCTCGGCTCCGCGCTTCCCTGTTCTTCGCAAAAATCCTTTGTTTTCCAAGAAATTGCCATTTAATTGCTCGAGATTACGGTTACACAATTAATTAAGATTCCGTAGGCCATGCATCTTGGGATCGGCGCCGCGATGGGATGCGAGGCGGCCAGGTGCGACTCGCTTCTACCCACCGCCGCCGCCGTCCATCCGGGACTGCGACGACGACGCGCCTTCAGCCCCAAGAGCAACCATAAGTATGCCCATATTTTATTCCGTATCTGTGTTAATCTCTCATATACGATGGCGCGCAATCGGCAATAACCATTAAACATAGCAAAAGATAGCCTAGCTAAGTCTAACCGGGCCGGCGAAATAATACTCCACCGCGTATATCACTCGAAGCAACCGCTAAGAGAGAGTTAGGGACTGCAGACTCGCGAGTAGCTCGCGACAAAGACGAACATATTTCATTTTGTATGTGGGCTTTATGTGCTACTTCTTCGTTATCAGTGCTGCCTGTACAGGCGGGCGAGACTCGATGCTACGAAGCTTTATGGTGCACCGTAATCTCGTTCACTGAAAAATGATAATTGTATATACCGTGTACAACCGTTCCCGTACGCTAAACGCCAAATTCAATGCCTCCTCGTCCGTCTGCTACGCGTTCCTTAATTCGGCCACCTACTATTGTTTATATACATACATCGTGCGAGCATACCGTTGCACAAATTAACTTTTCAAGGACGCTACGTCCGAAGAGGCTGCAGGCCAAATTAAATATCCCCACGACGCTATCCATTCACTTATAACTAAATTGTTAACGAGAGCTATAAATATTTGTTTGTGTTATTTGCAAACGGCCAAATAAGTGCAGCACTTTGGGACTTGCTCTATTATCGGCTTAGCTTCGTGGAAAAGTCTTCGGGCAGAGACAGGAAGTCGCAGATTATTGCACAAACAAATCGATCATTTTCTCACTTCATTATTATTACTTGTTTCCTTCAAGTCAAGCCGTTCATACTTTCTTTTTACCAGTTATTAAAAGAACTAAAACTGATCAATATTAGGCCTAGGTCGGGGCACTTTGTTTCGACAAGCTGATATGCTATCGATACTCGTATCGATACATGTCGATATTTCGATATAACTTTATCGATACGTATCGATACAAAAAAATCGATACAGAAACACACCCGTAATAGTGAACGACACCTGCTACGAGTTAAAATACATCAAAAGCATAGTCGAAACGCCAATTTGGCAGCTTTGCTCTTCGAGCGTCTTCGCTTTTCAATAAATATTTATATGTTGATATGTATCGATATTTCGATACAAAAATATTGATACAAAAATTTTTCTTTCGCACAGCCCTATACACAATGCTATTAATGAACATTAGCGGACATACACCAGCTGGGAAGTAATGGATTGTAAATGATTACTTTCGTAAACTGATGAACTTTTGTGATTAGGCTTCATATATTTAAGCAGAAACATTTAAAATGTTGTAGATAACTTCCTACAATCAGAAAAACAGTTGAGCAAGAATTTTCATTTGGAGTTGCAAGCTAGCTATTTGAATTTAACAACGAGCGGCCCGCAAAAAAATACATAAGAGCAGGCCTTGACCGGCGTGCGTCACGTCTTAGATATATTCAGAAAAGTACAATTAAAATTGACATTGACAATGTAATTGTTTTCTGAATATAGTTAAGACGTGACGCACGCTGGTCAAGACCAAGGGCAAGATCTGGTATAACGTATTTTGTGTGAATCGCTACATACCGTTTACTTTAAATATTTAAAAAATTTTTACTTTCCCTCATACTGAAAAATATCTACTGATTTGATTTTAAACTTCAAGATTTAATTGAAAAAACACATTTTGTTGCTTGGGAAACCTAAAAACTATTAAAAATATCGATTTATGGCTGGGGGTGGGTTCGTTCCTTCATATCTCCTGAACCGATGGTTCGATTTAGATCAACTTTGGAAAAAATAAGGCAATATTTTAAATAAACCAAATGCAGAAATTGGACATGTTCTTTTTGTATTATGTTCCAAACTTGTTAGTATTGAAATGACGATCGTTACGATTTTTTAAAATTTTGACAATAAAAGCTTTTCGCCGAAAAACGCGTCGACAGATCGGGATCAAATTGAATAACCCAGTAACTCTGGCGAACATAATATTGCTATGTACGTAAGAGCGAATCCAGGTCACACATTTAGAGGGGGGGGGGGGCAAGAATTAATTTTTGACAAATTTGTATAATATTAATAAAAATATCTAAATCCAATAATTTAAGTAACCCTTTATAATCATATAACACTAAAAACAAAAATTGTTAAAAACGCGAAGCAATAAATAAAAATATAATGCAAATAAATCAATAAATTTTAATAAAACATATCTAAATTACAAAATCAAGTTTTCATTCTTTAGTTTAGGCAAATCTGTCATTTATATTATTTACAATGCGGTAATAAGTAACACTGACAACTTACTTGTTAAGCGCACTCGACACATAATTGACGTCAATTATATTTTCAAGCTTCTTAGGAATGAAAAACGTCTTTTAATAGATGTAGAATTTGGCTTTTGGTAGGAAAAATTTCCATATCACACTCTGAACTAGTAATAATATTGTAGCAAATCTATTTTCTATTTTTGTAGTAAGAAATCGGTGAAATCTTTGAAGGAGGGGGGCATTACCCCGTTTAGCCTCTCCTAGATCCGATGTTATGTAGAAGGAAATTTATGGAATTATAAAAATTGTGAAGAGAAAAATTTAGAGATTTTCAAAGAAATATTGTTTTATTTTTTTTAAATTTCGTAAGCTCATAGTCATAGTGCTGCTAGCAATAAGCTACAATTTGGTTTTCTGCCAAAGCGCGTCCTCTATATTTAATAAACAGAGGGATATTATAACATTCCTGATTAAATAAATTGCTCATCAGCGATAGTAGAATAAAACTCTAACCATTCATTATTACTATATTTACGGGTGCTAATCGTTCAACTTTACGCCCACTTGGTGGCTAATAAATTGGGATTTATGGATTCTGGTAATCTTTAATTGCGGGCAATATATTTCCCAAAAATGTAAAAATCGTTTTCTTTTCTCATCAAAACGCTGATTGGGTTTCTACTACCGTTATAAAAAATGCCACGCCATTGCCGCAGTAGAGCGAAGCCAGAGCGAATTTGCATGTCAATTGTCAGCAGCATCCTTATCTTATGTAGTAACTTAAAGCCGCCGGAAAAAGTCACAAAAACAAAAACGCGGAAAAAAAGGCGATAGAAAAAAAGCCGACGGAAGAAAAAACCGACGAAAAAAAACGGATTTTTTGCAAGTACAGTTGAATTCCCATAGAATCATTTCCCATTTAATTATATTATAGGCAAATTGTAAAATGCCTATTTTTTTAGTGATTATGATACTTTTCAAGTATATAAATGTTACGTATAACTCAAGAACTTTGATTTTCAGAAATGTTTAAGGTTGTATGGCATTCACCCCGCTGTCACATACAAGTAGTTAACTTATGCTTTTAAAATGTTTCCAACTTGCAAAGTTCTTGAGTTAGAGGTATGTCATTCATATAATTGAACAGTATCATAATTTTCTGAAAAATATGCATTTCGTAACGTGCTTGCTACCGTCTGATTTCTGATTTTATAGGCCACGTGCATGGTGGAGGCTTCGGTCAATGCGCCATTAATTTAGTCAACTCAAACTCGCTTCCCGGCGGTTTCTCCGAGTCAAGCGTAAAATTATATTACATGCTAGGTTAAAACTTAAATAAAATACATTTCAATACTTAAATAAATATGCATCATTACAGCAATGTGGATTGCTCTGTGAATTTCTGTGGCCGTATAACCGTTTTGTTCTAACGACTTCAAGAGATGAGTTTTCTCTTGTTGTAGGTGTTCTGCATCTGATATTCGGACTGCTCTGGTTGTTAAAGTTTTTAGCGCAGTAGCGTTCTGCATCGGGCGGCGATGCAAGTTTGCATTTAAATATGGGTCTTCTTTCTGTAAATGCTTGCCCCAAGCTACCTTCTGGTCTACGTGGAACATGTACTATGTATGTATGTAAGTGGGACTCATTTGCCCCGAACGCATAAGCCGATTTCGATGCAATTTCAAATGTAGGAGTATATCAAAAACTCTTAGACAAAAAAGCCGTTAAAAAATCCGAAATCCGTTTTGTTTCGGAAAAGATTAACTTAATCTGAAAACGGAATCTGATGAAAGACCTAATGTTTGTTTTCATCTTTAAACCGAGTTTTTGTAAATTTTGATTTTAACATCTTATTACTTAAAAACGAATTGCTGGAACGGCATAATGTTGCTAATATGTTACTGTATGGATTGTATGTAGAGATATTTTGAATGCATGAAAAATATGAAGTGTAAAATGTTTAAAATTTCGTAAAATTTTCAAAAAGTTATTCTCAAGAACTGACCAAACGATTTTGATTAAACTTTGCCGTTTCGTCGAGCTGAAGATGAGCTACAATTTGATGTTGGTCGAAATTATATAATTTTTCTGTGGCGCCTTCTGTGATTTTTTGTAAATTTGGTATTAGTACCAATATATTTAATACACCGGGGCCGATAAAACCACGTTGTTTAAATTTAAACTGTATTGCTGATCACTGATAGAATCAAAATTTAATTTTAAATTTTACATATTTTAATATTTAAGGCGGCTAGACCTCTCTTCACTTTTTAGAATAACGAAGTGAAGGATTTTGTTTGATATTCCATAAATTATTTTATAAAATCAAAAAATCCATTACTATGTTAGAAAAAAAAAACTTTTTGGTACTTACGACAAGTACCACGTATTTTGTTCCTGCTGTCTCGGTACTGGTCGCTCACTTCGTCTGTCCACTGGCCTTAGCGGAGGCGGAAACACATTGTTATAGACACGGTTGGCGTAAAAACGTTTATACAAAAGTACTTTCAAAAATATAATAAGTAAGATTATTTAAAGTATAGGAAAGTCTAGGTGAAGTGCTTCGTTCATTTTAAGTTTCCTATTCTTTCAATATTATAGGGACGTATTGAGTTCATGCATATTTTCGAAATCAAGATTTTGACGGAAATACATGTTTTGGGCCCAAGGAACCCAAAGATGTGTTTTTTAAAAAATGTCGAGTCTGTGGGTGGGTGGGTATGCGCGTTCCATAACTCCCGAACGGATAGTGTTATTTCGATGAGCTTTAGAATGTGGAGGTAGGTATATCAAAAATTAATCGGTGAAATAAGCTTTCAAATAATTCGAAACCGTAAGCGTATGTTAGACCTGTTGCATTGGTACTATTTTTTAAATTAAAAAGTGGAATCTGATAGAAGACCTCAAGGCAAATAGAAAGTTTTTTTCCGAAATTTCTAGCTTTAAAATGGCGCCCACTACAATTTTTTGAACATTTTGACTTTAACGCCATAGTACTCAAAAACGAGTCAACAGATCAGTATCAAATTTTATATATTAATAGCCCTATAGGAACACAATGTTACTGTGCACAAAAGTTTCAAAACGTTAAAAACTACGAAGGAAATTTCTACAAAATTTTGAAAATTTTCAGATAAATGTTGCTGAAAAATTTTTCTTTAAATTTTGTGGGCTAATAGAGCTATAGATCAGCTACAATTTGGTTTGTGTCCCAGTCCGATAATTTTTCTGTGACGCTTTTTATGAATTTTTGAAAATCGCAAGTTCATGCTTCCCTCTTTAATAAACGGGATAGGATTAAAATTTTTGTTTATTCTAAAGTGGTCATGAGTCATAGTAGAATAAGATTCGAAACTTAAGTTTTAGTTGCAGCAATATTTAAGGAAGTCTATTCTTTCCCTCCTACCCTGATTTTGGCGAACAAATCTTTTTTGCTAAATATAAATTTAAAAAGAATTCGGTTTTAAAGTAGTCAGCATTCGAGCATCGATGAAAATTTAAGAGTGCACAAAGTAGATAGAAAAACACGTAGTGCGTGAGGGATGACCAGACCATAGTGTAAGGCTAGAACGTGCTCGCTGCGTACCACACGCCCTGAAATGTCAACTCATCAAGTAGTTGTTTTCTGTCCCTTATGAATGTCTGATAGTAAAATTTTCTTTCGTAGAACTTTTTCGTTGTATTAATGAATTTACACGTTTTATTATCAATTCGTGGCTGCTATTTTACATTTCAATTAAAACAAAATATTTTTGCAGTTTTCATAAAATTGTTTCGTGATGTACTTTTAAAACTCATGACCATTTATATTCTACGCTTATGAACCCTGTTTTATTTACTTTTATTATTACATAAGCTTAAATTCCCGTTGACCAAATAAATAATAGCTACCTGCTCAAGCTAGCATAAGGTCAACCATATGGATGTGTTACCATTCTAAGTTCGTAAATAATTCGTTTAAAAGTTTAGGTATGCGTCAACTATATATTTAAAGAAATAATGCCAAAATTGATTAATAATTGATTGCCTCATAATTTAAATACTGGCAGAATACTAGATTAGAAATTCGGACTATAGACTTATAATTTAAGGAATATGTACGTCAATGTATATACTAACGAGTTCATCTTTTGGGAAACCCACGTATATTAGTGATAATGAACAGATTTATTATTAATTTGTTGTAATGTTTCAATTCAGCGACTCATTATGTAATTTTGTTAGTACTTGGTTCTATTTTTTTTTCAAATATCTTGATTAGCTAAAAACGGTTTAATGGTTGAAATAGATTATAAAGTTTGTACGTTCCATGAATTTACGAAATTGTTGCTTTGTCAAAAAAAGTGTGTTTGAGATAGTTTAATGTTTTTGTAATGCTTAATTAAGATGTTTTATAAGAAACATGTGCTGGAGAGAATTTAAAAATGCTTTTTTCGATGCCTAATTATGGTATCGTGTTTTTGTTTAAGGAAATTTAAATTCAATTAAAAATCAATCAAGAAATTATGTAACTCTTGCACTGCAAAATTTAGTTTTAAAAACGTAGGAAAATTTATTTTCGTCGATTTTTTTGTTACTAACGCGTAGATCTTACGACAAGAAAACGTGCGCATTGATACTAGAAATCAATCTTTGATTACTCATCTGCGACTGTAACTAACACAGGAATTATGATGTAATAGAACTGTTCTATGGCCTGTCGAATAGGCCACACTTTTTACACTCATTGCCATACTTGACATACTCTCTTGAATAGCATACAAAATTTATTATTGTCAGTTGGACAACCCAAGCAACATATAAAATAATTTAAAAAAAAGCTGTAGCGGAACTTCAAGTCACTTACAAGAAATTTGAGTACACAGTGAAGCTTTATTATTTTTATAATTTTGTGCGTTTTCACTAAATATTGAAATTTTAAATTAATGGCTTTGTAGTATAAGTTAATAGAAATTCGCGTTTGAATTCCCACCTCCTTTCACATACCTTTTTGTTTAGCACATTTGCAGGACTCTAATTTTATTTTATTCCAAGATATCTCTTACACAAAAATCAAATACCGATTTTCGTCCGTTTATTCCTTAAAAAAAAGAGTTTAGAAAATTGTTAGTTTTAGCTACACTTGTATGTTTATAGGCATCAGGAGCGGAGTCTTAGCTGTAAGCGAATGATGAGTCACAATTTGTCATAGCGTTGCGACTCAGGGAGTATGCTTGGCTTATAGTAACTGTTGGATCTAGAAAACTGATATCAGATAGGTCACAAAATGTAAAAAAGGAAACATTGTTGAACTAAGTGTATACAAGTTCAGCTAAATTATTTAAACCTATTTTTATTTGTAATTTGTTCATTATGCGCCTGGTTAAAATTTAGTGAAAATAAATTCAAAAAAAAAAGTCAAACGAATTTTTTATAAAACTTATTTTCCGTTTACATACTTTCTGTATAGGAAAGTATTGATTTCATGAAATTTTCCATTTCAAAATTACAAGTGGTTTCAAATTATGTGGCCTCTATGTCTTAACAGTCCGAATGCGATCAGGTATGTATTAGTATATCAAAAATTCATTAACAGAATAAGGTACATTTACTTAAAATGTAGAGTAAAATGTGCATTAATTTATAACAAGCTAATTTTTTTAGAATTTGTTCCTTTAGTGGTACTTAATTGCATACTAAAAGTCTTCGTAGCTCTATTTGCCAAAAATTAGTAAAAAAAACCACTATATTGAAATTTGTACTTTTTACTTTCTCATACCTACGATATAGAGTAGTATTGATTTCATGAAAATTTTCAAGGAACCCAAAAAAGTGGTTCTATCTGTGTCTATCTGTGGGTGGATGGGCGGGTAGGTGACCCCTATAAAGGCAAAAATACTGGACTGATTTTGATAAAATTTTAAATCAAGAGGTGTATCAAAAAGTCCAGTTAAGCTTTTCAAAAAAATTCGAAACCGGAAACGGAAGTTAGACATGTTTCTTTGGTAGCGTTTCATCCAAAACTAAATTTTTGGATTTGAGCACGAGATCTGACAGAAGAACTTAAGGCAAATCGAAAACTTTTTTACGGAACTCTTTAGCTTCAAAATGGCGGCCGCTTCAACTTTTTGAAAACCTCGACTTAACGCCCATGTATTCAAAAAGTAGTCGTCTGATCGGGATCAGCTACTTGTTTGAAAGCCCTTTTATGGGTAGTATATAAAGAAGTAAAATTAATTTTGAAAATCCAAAGGCGTTGTTTCCAAATTTTATAAATTTTCATAAAAACATTGTTCAAAAACTGCCAACGCGATTTATTTTAAATTTCTTGGGCCGATGGGGCTTGCAGTGAACTACAAATTTGTAAGAATTTTCAACTATTTTACAAATTAATAAAAAAAACGCAGTTACGTAATTTTAACCACTCTTATCATTTAGTTCTAGTTATAAAATATATTTTTCGTTGTTTGCATATTTTGGATAACTCTTTAAATAAACCATTTATATCGATTTTCAGTCCAATATTCGCTGTAGGGCGGGCGGTTCTGTTCCTACTATTCTTATACGGTATGCGACATCGTAGTGTTGCCTATATAAGTTGTTTTCTTAGAAATCTAAGATACAGTGAAATGCTAATAGTCGGTAAACTGCAGACCGTTATAATTATACAAAATTTTGCAAACACGGCAAGTATTACTATCTAGTATAGGAAAGTCCATTCAAAGTTAACATTTTAGCTTGTTTTATTATATTCTTACTTAATCATTTTCTGTGTTGCTGTTTTAATACTTATTATTTTTGCTAATCCTAATAAAGTACTTCAAATAGTCTATCGAACTGATTAAAGTGTATAACTATCGGCGTTTGCGTTTGTGAATAAATAATTATTCAATTTAAAATTTGTCATAACTTCCTGGTAGGCGTCAGAGTAAAATTTGGGAGATTAGTAAAAAACAAAATTGTAGTTCACTGCAAGTTCTATCGGCTTATATACACTGTGTCTATAAAGTAACACCCCCCCCCAACTAACTTTTGAACGACTTTTATTTTTCAACAAAATTTAATGTGCTGTAATGAGAAATTAAATACTATCTTTCAGCCTATATTAAAATTTTGTATCATCCAAAATGGCGACTGGGCGCCATTTAAAAATCGAGCGACACCTCATTGGAAAGATCTTTTAGTTCTGCGTCTGATCCTAGAGTTTCAAAGAAAAATATTCAGCCATAACAAAATGACAATGTTTGAAGATAAAGAAGTCTATTTAAAAAAAAACTAAGAATTAAAGCTTAAATTAATTAAATTAAGTGTTAGAAATGTTTACCATTGACTTCTTGGCACATAAAAAGTCTGTTATGAAATTCCTGCCTTACATTTTCATAAGTTTCTGGAGTGATATTTCTGCAAACTTCTGTAATGCGTTGCTCCAGTTCTTCAATTGTTTCTGGACGGGTTCTGTACACTTTCGATTTCAGACAGTCCCATAGAAAAAAATCTAAGAAAGTTAAATCTGGAGAGCGAGCCGGCTATTCTACAGGTCCCCGCCTACCAATCCATCTTCCAAGAAAATGTCCGTTGAGAAAGTCAGAAACAGGCCTATAATAATGAGGCGGCGCACCGTCTTGTTGGAACATAACGTTTTCAATATTATTTCCAGCCACCTGAGTTATTTCTGGGAAAATTTTCTACTGCAAATCAAAAAGCGGGCTACTGGATAAAAAAATCAAAACAATTTTGAATTGAGTGAGTCCATTTGTTTAAAATCTGCCATTTTGTTATGGTTGAATATTTTTCTTTGGAACTCTAGGATCAGACGCAGAACTAAAAAACCTTTCAAATGAGGTGTCACTCGACCCTGGATATAAAAATCAAAACAATTTTGAATTGAGTGAGTCCATTTGTTTAAAATCTGCCATTTTGTTATGGCTGAATATTTTTTTTAAGCTCTAGGGATCAGACGCAGAACTAAAAAACCTTTCAAATGAGGTGTCACTCGACCCTGGATAAAAAAATCAAAACAATTTTGAATTGAGTGAGTCCATTTGTTTAAAATCCGCCATTTTGTTATGGCTGAATAATTTTCCTTGAAACTTTAGGATCAGACGCAGAATTAAAAGACCTTTCAAACGAGGTGTCACTTGACCCCCCTTTCTATTAAAAAAAAATTTTAAAATGGCGCCCAGTCGCCATTTTGAATGATACAAAATTTAATTTTTGGCTAAAAAATAGTATTTAATTTCCCATTAAAGCACACCAAATATTGTGGTAAAATATCAAGTCGTTCAAAAGTTAGTTATGGGGGCGGGGGTTACTTTATAGACAGACGGTAGTTTACAAAAACTTGTGAAAGCAGTTTTTGAAAAAGATTTTTTATGAAAATCTTCAAAATTTTGCAGCAGCGCCATTGCGATCGTTTTTAGATTTTTGAAGTTAATTTTACTTCATCGTATACTACCCACAAAGGGTTTTCAAACAAGCTGTAGCTGATTCCGATGAGACAACTACTTTTTGAGTAAATAAATGGGCGTTAAAGTCGAGATTTTCAAAAAGTTATAACGGCCGGCATTTTAAAGCTAGAAAGTTTGGTAAAAAAGTTTTTGATTTGCCTTAAGTTATTCTCTAAGATCAAATTTCCAAAAATTAGTTTTCGAGAAAACGCTACCAAAGAATCATGTCTAACTTCCGCTTCTTGTTTTGAATTTTTATGAAAAGCTAAAACTACAATTTGTGATATACCTCTTGATTTAAAATTTTATTAAAATCGGTCTAGTACTTTGGCCTTTAGATGAGTCACACACCCACCCACCTACCCACAGACAGACCACTCTTTGAATTCCTTGAGCCCCAAAACGTGTATTTTCTTTAAAATTTTGATTTTGAAAATTTTCATGAAATCAATACTTTCTTATAAGTACTGAAGGTATGGGAAAGTAAAAACGAAAAATAGTTTGTTAGCCGAGCAAGAAAAAGTAATTCATTCAACTGTTAAATTTTTGAAAGAGGAAGTACGTCTTGTGTTTATAACGTAGATGGATATATCCATCTTCGTATGATGCTAAAAATGGCGGTTTAAAAACAGTTCCTGAATTACTTCATCTCTTCGTGCCAAATCTGCTGAGAAATAACAAAGATAACACCAATAAGACAAAAAATAATTACTTTAGAAAATGTAATAATTTCAGCGGTCAGACCTAGGTCTTATTTATCACCAGTTTTATACGAAATTGCAGTATATTTACACCGGCGGCGGCGCAGCGGCACGGTTCACAGAACTTAATAGATATTTTGTCTTCTGTCGGCATATGCGCGTCATATAAAGAAGTACTTAAGTTTGCAGAATTAAGTGTTTCGAACACTTTGTCAAAAGACTGTTTTCTACAATTCGTTTTTGATAACGCAGATGCAAATATTAGAACAATTGACGGAAATCATACATTCCACGCTAGGGCACCGTTCATATAACACTCTGTCCAAAAACCACAGCATTTTGGAATTAGAGTCACTTTCAAAATGTTGCGTTTGGTTATGTAGTTCTCTGTAATAACGTGAAAAGTTTAGATGAATAGAGACTTTCTTTTTATAAACAAACTGGCAGGAAGACAAAAACTGCAGGCTACTTTCGATCTTGCAAATTTATCTCCAACCACAGACCAGACACAGCTTTTTACTTCCTATACTTTCAGTATAGGGAAGTATTGATTTCATGCAAAATTTCAAAGTTGAGATTTTAAAATAGTCGGAAATAGTCGTGGTCCATGGACCCCAAAAAAGTAATTTTTAAAAAATGTCTGTGGGTGGGTGGGTGGGTTACGCTCCATATCTCCGGAACGGCTGGACCGATTTTGGTGTGCTTTGGAATGAGGGGGTATATTAAAAATTCACCGACAAAATAAGCTTTTAAAAAAAACCGAAACCGGAAGCGGAAGTTAGATATGTTTTTTTGGTAGAATTTTTGTCAGAAACTGAATTTTGGAAATTTTAATAGTGGAGATTAAAGAAGGCCTTAGGACAAATCAAACAATTTTTTACCAAACTCTCTAGCTTTAAAATGGCGGCCGCTACGAATTTTGAACATTTCGACTTTAACGACCATTTACTCAAAAACCAGTTATCTGATTGGAATCAACTACATTTTGTTTGGTAGCCCTTCAAGGGTACTATACCATGAAATTTAATTAATTTTGAAAATATAAAAACGATCGCAATGATATCACTCCAAAAGTTTGGAATTTTTCAAAAAAATATTTCTCAAAAACTGCCCACACGTTTTTGTTTAAACTTTTTAAGCTGATAGAGCTCGGAATCTTCTACAATTTGTTTTTGCGCATTGCTATAATTTCACTGTGACGCCCTCTATGAATTTTTGAAAATTGAAAATTGGTACCCTTTTATTTATTTAACGGGGGGCAATAAAATATTTCTGTTAATGGGAAATAGCTCACCATTGATAGCAAAAACCGAATATAATAATATTTTTTCGATAATTTCATATTTAGGGGGGCTACTGTTCCCCCTCCCCCCAAATTTTTTCGATAAAAAATTAAAAATTTGGTTCCCTGTTTTGTTTGTTCTAGGAGAATCTTTTTACAAAAAATCAAAATATCGAATTTTTTGCCCCTTAATAATCTTTTTGTCCTTTCACATACTTTCTACAAGCAGTTGTATTCTTGTACTAGTCGTTTAATGTTCAGTGTAGGCTAACTTTTTTATTTTAATAGATAGACTCGCAAACCCAAGAGCAAAGTTGTAGGGCAAATTCTTCTCGATTGTATTTAAGAAAAAAACTTGAGTTTCCAATTTTAATATGGCGGCCACGGTTGAAAATAACTTTTTTTTAACTGGAAACGTGGCATTTTGGCTTTAAAATCAGAAAGGTTTTGAAATTCTAAATACAAATTAATAAGAGTAATTTCTTGCTGAAAATAATACTTCTCGAGTTATTAATATATTTTCAAATATCAATTTCCGCGCTTCCGTTGATTCAGTCCGAATATTTTACCCAACCTTATGCTTGCAGCGCAGCGGTCGGTCTTTCTTCAACCGCTTCAAGATGTTACAACTTATAAGAACTATTTACTTTAACTAGTCGTGTCTAGACAGGTGTATATCGAAAGTGTTGGAAAATATAAAACAATGTATTTAAATGTATAGGAAAGTCCAGGCGAAGTGTTTCGCTCATTTTTTTTCATCTAAAACGAGTTTATTGTCAAATACAAAAGTAGCTAGGCAATCACATTCCTCCTGCAGAATAGGGTTGGAAAAGAGAAGAAAACTGAATCTTTCTTATTCAAATGAAAAAACCGCCAGCGCCAGATATTATTTTACAAATTATTGCTTGCAACTGCAAAAGTAATAATTGTTCCAAATTCTGTTTCTGCCGACGAGCTAATTTGTTTTGTACAAACATGTGTGGGCACTATATGAGACAAGACTGGGCAAATTATATTCTATTGATCTATTAGAAAGCGATATTTATCGAAATGATTTGTGTAAATACATTTGTTTGTGTATATTAACATTAATAAATTGAATTGGATTGAATTTAAAATCAAAGAAGATTAAATAGGTGTTGCATTAAAATTTTTTTCTAAACATTGTTCGCTATTTATGCCGTTGCTTTCAGATCCAAGACAT
The DNA here is from genome assembly GCA_958336395.1 of Ctenicera cuprea. Taxonomy (NCBI): domain Eukaryota; kingdom Metazoa; phylum Arthropoda; class Insecta; order Coleoptera; family Elateridae; genus Ctenicera; species Ctenicera cuprea. The sequence goes on from OY284496.1 coordinate 4,646,908, forward strand.
AATATGCCAAAACAAAAAAAAATGTTAATTTTTGTTTATATTTGTTTATTTTTATTGTAACACATACACTAGTAACAAGCAAATATGGCAAATAAAAATTACATTATACATTTCTATGGGATACTTAGAACATACGGTATATTATTGGGTACATAAATGACATTATTTTCATAGATTATTTTGTTCTGCAACTTTTTTCATTCTTGAAAAAGTTTTGAAAAAGCGACTGTTTCGGAGTTATTTACAATTTTTTAGAAGAAAACACAACTTTCAAGATAGCGGCTAGTTTTTCACAAATTTCTGGCAAGCGGAATTATGGGGACTTTTAGTATGTTATTATGCATCACTAAAAGAATACATTCAGAAAACAATTAGCTTGTTGTTAATTAATGCACCTTCCTACCCTACATATACCGAGCATTACTTTCCTATACCTTCGGTATAGGGAAGTACCGATTTCATGAAAATGTGGAAATACACGTTTTGGGGCTTAAGGAATCGGAAAAAGTTGTTTTTAAAAATGTCTATCTGTGGGTGGGTGTGTGGGTAACACCTCTACAGGCGAAAATACTGGACCGATTTTGATGAATTTTTAAATCAAGAGGTATATCGAAAATTTTGGTACTAGTTAAGCTTTTCAAAAAAATCCAAAACCGGAAGCGTTAGAAAAGTTAGACATGTTTTTTGGTAACGTTTTTTTCAAAAGCTTAATTTCTAAATTTGATCTGAGAGACGAACTTAAGGCAAATCGAAAATTTTTTTACCGAACGTTCTAGCTTTAAAATGGCGGCCGCTGCAATTTCTTAAAGAGCTTGACTTTAACGCCCATTTACAGTAGTTGTCTGATCGGGGTCAACTACAACTTGTTTAAGAGTCCTTTGTACATAGTACACGATAATACAAAATTAATTTCTTCACAATTTAGAATATTTTCAAAAAAATATGTTTTAAATACTGCACGCACAAGTTTTTTTGAATTTTGTAGCTTGCTAGAACCGAAGATTGGCTACAGTTTAATTTTTTTCTAAAAACTGCAATTTCACTGTGGCGTTTTTTTATGGATTATTGAATATCGAAAATGGGTACCTCTTTAATTATTAAACGTGGTCCAATAAACAATTTTTCTTAAGCAGAATTGCCCACCATCACTAGTAAAACCAAAATCTAATGTTAGGTTTTTAGATACTTTTACACTTGGTACTGTAGAAAATTTAAATTTAAAATATTTAAAATTTTCGAAGTACTTAATATTTCTAAATAAACTAGCCAAAAGTTTTTTAGTCTTGTAGAGCCGAACTTCTGCCAAAATCTAATGTTAGTTATTTGAAAATTTGGTGGAGCTACACGTCCCCCCCTCTAATTTTTTGGCTGACAAGTTTAGGATTGGGTTGACTACTGTAGAAAATGTATATACCAAATACTTGCAATTAAAAAAAAATTGTTACTGACAAACATTTTTGAACTTGGACATGTTAGGTTCCGAGCAGGTATGATTACTAAAGCCGGCATAAGTTTTGCCACCGTCACGAATTAACTGAGCTGTAATAAAGGTTGTTTTCTTAGAAATCTAGGTAACAGTCGGTGAACTGCACAACGTTATAATTATAAAATTTACACTTTTGCCAATGCGGTAAGTATTAGGAAAGTACACTCGAAGTGAACAGTTTTTAAGTCTAATATATGGTTTTATTTCAATTTTCAATCCCACCCTTGTTTGGTGTTAGTTAGTTTCAAACTGTGTAAAACGTAGATAATATTGTCCACGAGTTGGTTTAAAAATTGCGAGCAAGCACAAATCGAAATAATGGTAAAATTAAATTAAAGAGAAATAAGATGGAAAATGAGAAGAACCGAAACGTACTTAATCGATGGTTAAGTGCGGTTCGTTATAATGTGGTCGTCAAATCTAATCCGGTAACAACCCCCCGTAGCAGCGTCGTCAAGCCCGATACCCCACAAGAAGCCTATAGTAAAAGAGCGCTATCAATGTGGAGGAAATTAAGGCGGAAAAATATTTGCAGTGTGACAATTACGAGACATCGGCGGCCAAATGGCCGAAGGAAACTGCTTTATCTGATAAACATACTTTGCTTTTTCCATTTAAGACACATTATTCTATTGGTGGCGTCGTAAGTGCTGACAATTTTCTATTTTAAAATGTTTTCTTAGGAAGAGCTTCGACGAGATAACACTCTGATAAACGCCAGCGCCAACCTTGTAACGCTCTGATTGAATTTTAATTAAATTTCTCGCCGCAGATATACTGTAGATAGGCGTCCTCGTGTAGCAGTTACAGTTTTTCTTATTAGTTGGCGGAGCAAACAATGTGCGTTTAGCTCAGATGCAATACGCTTGTGCTTGTCTCCCCTTTTAAAGAATGCTGGCAGGAAATTAATTCTCAAAAATGAAACCTGCCGGTGCGGTCTGTGTGGTGACAAATCAACACTGATAATGACACATTCTTATTTCGTTTTAATAAATTCTGGGTTATCGCCTCGACCAAAAGCGTTCATTTATTCATACATCTCCTCTCATTCACGGTTGCAGTTAACAGATGATTTTTTTTCCTACTATTTTTGTTACCCCATCGAATTATTGAGATAAAAGTTCTTTGCCGCTTGCACTTCATCGAATTAGTATCATCAACAGACGACACCCCTAATTCGAACGACTGCTATTCTCCCCGATGTCGGATCCGACATTTACATGAAATCATTCAAGTTTAAACTGTGATATTTTTGTTCCGTAAGCAGGATTAATTTGCACCTCCAAGGTATTCACGCCGATTTAAACATCCTCAATAGATGCTTCTCAGTATTGTAATGTTCCGAGCTGAAGTTTCGACGACCCCACTGCATAGTACATTATTCAGTGTCGCCGTTTATATAGGTTGGTATAGGATACGCCGTCGATCCTCCGAGTATGTTTTGTCTTGCCTCCCCGTCTGATGCTGTGCACTTATTTGCACGTGTCGTTTGCCGAGAGATACGCTACATAATACTTTATAAATAATATACAGGTGAGTATGTGTATGTGTGTCTATTTGCACGCTTGTGTTATGTCATGTAAGTTAATGATTTTCCGTGTTTTAAACAGAACACCCTAAAATGTAAAAGGCGATATAATCGAGGCCTTGTCGTTCCTTCTCCTTCCTCCTAAGTGGATTCGATGAGAACCGCACTTTCCACTTACCACGAGATAAGCCAGCTAAGAGCGCGAAAGCTTCATCCAAAGTCAATACTTAAATGATTTTAAATTCAAATTGAGACTTGTTTCTATAATCGATCACCCCCGCCTAATTTTATTCCCGCTTATCCTCGACTCTCGTGGTGACATCGTCGCTGTGGAATATCTATCTGTCCCTTCCATTATCCCTAATTTTTATTGCCATTTTTATCATTACCGAGATTGCGACGGTGGCGCCGCGAAGTTAATCGGATCACAACCCGGGCATTTAAGAACGTGATCAGGAGATGCGGCGAGGATTTTCCGTGCACGCCTGCCTTCATCGTAACCTCACATATCGGCGCCACGTGCTCGAGAAGAAATGAAAATTGAATAAGCCAGCCGAAAATGGACGTGACGGTGTATTTTTTATCTTTAATTAATCGCCGCCCTGATAATAACCAACCCCCGGCTGCGGCTGCATTCGAAGGATGTGCATTTCATTAAAGGAACGAGCGACTGCTTGGTTCAGCTTAGAGATCCCCAGATCCTCGACCGCAATTCGTAATCGGGGTGCTATAACGCATCAGGAGCGAAATGTGACTGAAAACGGTACCCATCTAGATCATCCCTTAACTGGTTGGAGCATGTAATTGTTCCGACGAGTATTTTTCGTTGTGTTTTCTCCTCGAGGTTGCTATAGCAACATAATAAAGTAACTGGATCTTTGGAGCGAATTCACAAAGCAAAATACGGGGACAAAACGCAGCCCTTAAGCTTAGCAGTCTCGATTCACCCTTTCTGCACAACCTAAGACATCCCAATTACACTTGTTTGCATGCTATTTAAGTACTACACAAACATTGAAGAAATCGCTTGCGCGTAAAATTGGTTGGTATTAGCGAATAGTGCCTTTGTGTATGACATTGTCTTATTGCTGCGTTTGCCATTTTGATGAGAGTTGTGCGGGATTGTCTTATATTCGGAATAAGGATAATGAGCGAAATCCGATTTTCCCAATTAAAAATGTTTCAACTTAAAGCAGTCGCATACCTGCAAGGAAGTATCATCTGAGACGAATTTAGTTAGCGCACCCGATAACGCTCAACGTGTGCCAAGTTATACTTACCGCTACAGATAGATAGGCGTTATCTGAAGACCGGCAAGAGATAATCATTGGTTGCCTCTGGTTTCCTGTCGACTTGGAAACTTGTTCGTTGACGAGCTCATTGTCGCACACCCTTGCATTGTCACGTATCAGATCTAATGAATTGAGAGGCGGACATCTGAAAGACGTCTTGCTAGTCTATTTCGAGCGGGTTTCGATAGCACACCGGCCGGAGTCGGTGATGGTGTCTCTATCTCTACTTCCTATTGGATATATTGAGTAGGACGCGGAATTTGCGTTATTAAAATCTTGGAGCAACACTGTCCGATAACATCCTACCTACCAATCGCAATTCCGCCGCAACTCGCAGAAATGCGTCTCAGGCACGCTTATAGAAGTTAAGGGAAAAACACAAGATGAACAACGTTCAGGCTCTCTGTACTAAATATTATTTGTATTGACAGATATCGAACACAGCTACATACAACAGTCGCTTTATTTTATTTGTACAGCATTCTTATATCTACAACAACACGATTTAATCAATAACCATTCTAAATTATCACCAAAACTTTTTTATTACTACTTATTAATTACCACACATATGGTTATAACAGAACTGGAATGCACAATTCATGAGGATCTTTGGCAATTTTGCAAACATTTACAGCATTAACGTAACAACCATGTAAGTACCGCGGAAACTTCACTGCACCTTCTTACTAGTTTATTCTCTGTCCCCGTGGTGGTAATGTACAGAAGACTGATTATCAAACAGCGACATTTTCAGCCTCTTGCACTTGGCCCGACGATTCTTGAACCAAAACTGGACGTTTTTAGGTTCCAGTCGGGGAAACTTTTGGCGGTACGCCATACAATTAAGCTCTTCGGTATACTTTAGGATTAGATTATGCGACGGGTGCGTATTAAGAGAAAACCACTGCTCCAGTCGCGGTACTTCGGTTACGGGATCTATAAATGTCCGATTGCGTTTCCGACGTTCATCAGCCGTCAAAGCAGACATACCTAATACACTCGAACCGGTGGGCGATGTAGCTGCATGAGATAGTCCAGGAATGTAGTGACTCATATACATTATACTTTGGCTAAACATCGAGTTGGGAACCAACGGAAATCCCGTCGCTAGCCTTTCTAGACCGTCGTTCGGTACTCGATTCTGCATGTGTCTGTCAAAATCTGGAGATCCGCAATAATTCTGGGAGTGTGGTCGACCAAGGGGAGAAGCGCCGCTGCGGCTATCCACCCGACTTTTAATTTCTTCGCTGGCTTCAACGTCGTCTTCTCCGTCTGACATGTTCACCCTATTAATATGGGGCAGGTTGTCTGGGGAATGATAGTTGGTAGGTTCTTCCTTTGGCTCAATTTTGGGACTATCGACCTGCACATTGTACATAATCATATATAAAGTGTTTAAAAATTAGCTGCCACACTTACCCGAATTTCAGGAGCAGGCGGAGTACTGGCCGAATGCGGGCTACAATCTTTGGAATCTCTTTTGTTGCTGGTAGTAAGCGAGAGTGGTCCCACCGGGCTATGAGGTTGACTTTCGATAATGTCTTCTTCGTCCAAATCGGAAGTAGCGTTTGAAAGTTCGTCGGATAGTCGCGTGCCTTGGAAACCGCGTCGATACGAAACCGAAAGGTTGCTTTTTAGATGTTGATCCATGGAACGCTCGGAATTCAAATAGCAGTCGGTAATCATGAGACCCGAACCGTTGTTGGTGCTGTGATCGCTGTATCCGTTTACTGGCAAGTGACAGGGTAAAACGGAGGTAACGTTTCTAATTTCTGCCCTTTTTTGAGCAGCTCTGGCATTTTTAAACCAATAAACTACATTATTTACGTCTAAGGGCTTCCTGCCACGGCGTGACTCTAAGCTATTCAGTTCTTTCACGTACTGTTGTATTTGTTGACGACTAGGATGCTGGTTGTCGGCAAACCATCGTTGTAATTTGGGAAGTTCCAATTCTGGGTCAAAACTAGTACGCATCCGGGTTTTTTGAGTCGGAAATTGATTGTGTACGTTTTGCATCGCTGGATGAGGTGGATCTGAAAGCGAGCGCTCTAAGGATTTGGAAGTGTGCAGAGGCACTGGATACTGTGGAGGATACTGGACCACAGGAGGTCCTCTACTAGTTGGAGACAACGGGCAAAACTGAGATGACCACCACTGATCAAACTTTCTACGGCAATCCTCCGAAAGCTCGGCTGGAGGCGCATCACTTCCATAACCACTCCGACAAATCTGCGATAAAATAAGCTGTAACAACGCACAACGTCAGACGTACAGTTTTTCTAGTTGGAAGATAAATTTATGGCAGAATAAAAATGCAAAAGCAAATCTAAACGCGGCAAATAATGTACTGTTAAATATTGAGCAGCGGTTGTATTTAATTTGGTTCATATCTGGCTTGTAAACAACATAAAAGCCGTGCTTGTTCCAAGATTTACGGTTGGTTTATCCAAGCGTGATTTAGGAATGGTTAGTGAAAATTTACGTTGAAATGTAAATAAATTATCAAGAATAAAATGATCATGAATAATACAATAATTTGCTGATATCGTTAATTTAGCAAGTCGACGAATATATTTTTTTTTCTGTAAGCATCTTGCATTTAACGCAGGTACATTTTATATCGGCTTACTTGTACAAAAAATAGCAGTTCACTATATCAACAATTTGAGAATAGAAGCGACACAATGGAAGCACAAGGCCTCGGATCCGCTCAGCATTGCTGGATGTAGAAGGCTTTTGATCTCATTAATACCATAAAATAATGCTACATAATCTTATTAAAAGCGAGGTTACTGCTATTCTCTGCACCCTTAATACATTCATTCCTATCCATTTCTTAAGCAAGACGTACATCTAATATCCGTATATTACGGCTATACCTATCGCGTAATTTACGAATCTGTTGTTCACAAGTCTGCATCGCATGTTCTTTGCGTTAAAAAAATGAAGATAAGCGACACGCAAGCACTAGAAGTAAAGTAACCCACGCACCTCATCAATAGGACAGCCGGCAGAGACGAGCAGGCCCTGAGACTGCGTCAGAAAAAAACGTAGTAATTTTTCTTTGATGTCGGTGAGGACTGCTGAGCGACTCCGCACCAGCTGAATGCGAAGTGTAGCCACTGCTGTCAACTCGCCCAAAATATCCCCAACGGTAACGAGTGGGTCGTCCGAGATTTGATCTACGCTCAGAGCTTTCCAGTTCTTAATGACCACTGATCCTTTGGCGGTGGCTGCGCTATCGGCTGAATAACCCAAACGCAACAGGGCTGCTTGAACCAGCCCTTGGAAAGGCGTTCCCACAGGTATGATAACATAGCTGTCGGTTTCGATCAGGGAGCGCCGCTTCCAAGGACCTTGATGGACAACACGGCTTTCCTCAAGGATGGAAACTGTTTCCACAACGCAATGTACTGGCAGAGATTTGCCTGGAAAAGGTACACAAAAAAAATTAAGATTTAGGAAAGGGACTTAATACGACTTAGCGAGAACTCGCATATTCACTCGAATCGTAAATCTTTCAAGATACGTTTTGTTAATCTGCGTAACACTTATTTATAAGCTGTTTGTTTTTGGATTTGGATACGTACAGTTCATTATACGTTGGCCTTAGCCATTTACATACATACAAATACAATAATCACGAGTAGGTAGACGCGTAAAAATAATTCTCCTTAATATTATAGCATAAAACGGTTACTGTCACTTAGGACGCTGTTATTTCATAATATAGCGCGTCCGTAATAACTGAATGATCCGGTAGCTGTCACGTGTTCGCTAAACGATGTTCGAAAGATTTGCGCAAAGATGAGGAGATAAATACTTCGACCGTAAGCGGTTTCGAAGCCGAGGGCAACGCGACAGATCCACGACACTTGGAATACAAAATCTTTTCAGTCAGTGCGAATTTAATGGAAACGTGTAAAGCGGAAAAGTATCCAGAGATAAGAAAGACAGACAGATCAATTGATAGCGGCACACAGATGACATTTAATGTTGCGCGCTGCCGAAGATTTCTTCATTTCCTTTCCAAGTTCAAAAACGACAAACCTGCTGTTGGAACAAATTGACGGGGGCGCGTATCTTTTATTGCGCTAGAAGAACATAACATAGTAAGGCAGAAAGAAGCGCCGCCGTTGTCGTAGTCAACCCCGTCGCCGTAGGCACAATGAACCCACACGAGCAGGTATTAGGCTTGCTGGCCGCGCACGCTTGTCTATGCTAATCCTGTTAGGTTAAGAAGGTTTCTGCATATTACGGAGCTTTAACTGGAGCAACCCAGACCTAGCTCTGCGTCTTAAGGATTAGTTGGCTCGACTTGAGCTTACTTAGACGGCTGCCATACAAAGAACTATGTGTGCAACGTCATGAGAGTTAAGCTCCGGTATTTCTTTCTAAGTCCCAGATTTATTTTTGTTATTAGGCCAGCGTCTTGGCCGGTCTTACGATGCAGATGCGGTAAACCCAAACTCCGCTCTAAATCTCGGGGACACTTCGTAAGCGGCCCGCCGGATCCAACCCGGACCTAATCCCACCGGCTTACCACGCTGTGTATAGTCCAGCAGTCGCTAATCCTACGGGCCCTAATCCAGGCGAGCTGACCAACGTCTTAACTCGGGTTCATATTGCCTTCCGGTCCTTTGTTCGCGCCCGCCTGATCAATAATGCAACCTTATAAATAATACCGCTAGCACTAATAACTACTACTAGAATGACTACTCTCTGTGGCGTGTATAACCTGACCGTACGGAATAGCCCTAATTCGTAAGGTAAAATCGGAAAATCGCTTGCGGAACGCTTCAAACCATCTAACACGATATAGCGGAAATTCGAATTTTAAAGTGCGGTGTCGAAGCGCATCTCTTCACCGTTGCTGCTCATGATTGTCATCTTCCACTTTGGCTGAACTTTAAGTAACTCACAATCGCCACCACAATCGAGATTACGTCAACAACTATTTAGCACACACCAGTTAAAGCTTACCGGAGAGCGTTTTTGCGCGATTTACCGCTCCAAGTTTTGTTCGACCACTTATTAGGGATTATTCCTCGCGTAATACCGACACAAAAGGGCTGAACCTTGATCGCACTTGCTCCTTTGACGTTATTTTACGTTTTGTATCGTCATGCTTCGACTAACCAAAGCTGCTGGCGTTTCAAAGTCGTTGTTAAATCTCGATTTTTTTAAAGCTGCTCTGGTTTGCTTCCGGCACTAAACAAATTTTTGGTAATAAAGTTTAATGGTGAATTAGCTACGTACAGGTCTGAATAACTAACATAATCCTCCATTTTTTCAAGTATGAAAAAATTACAGTTTTAACGTAAAACAACGCTCAGTATTGATTGATTTTATTTTTGCATCACAAACTGTGGAAATTGCAGTTATCAACAGAAAATAAGTAAAGCGTAAAGGATAAGATTCATGGACTTTCTGCAACTTTTCTCAGACATTTTAGACCGTTTTACTGCAACGTACCTATCAAAAGAATAATTATAATTCCTGGACCTTTTACAAGCTGGGTAAGCATAGTGAACATAATTGTTAAAATGATATCCGACACAACGTTGAGTTTTCACAAAACATTTTCACATCCCACGTAAAATGACAGGAGCTGCAGTATTTAATATATTGAGCACATCAGCTCTCATTATTTTGTAGTAATCCGATTCTGAAAACAGTTATTTTTAATGCCGAACTTTTTAGTATTGGAGTAATGTTTTGTATTAAAACTTTTCCGCGTCTTTTAAATTATTAAAGATCCCAAAATTTTCCAGGATTTCTACAATACTGAATTTAGATATTTAGGCTAAGCAGAAAAATCTGAATATGAGCGAAAAAAGTAAAACAATTGCCTTACGACTTTTGGTCAACCTAATTGTTAGATTTAAACGAATAATTTTTGTAATAGTTTCGGACGATCAATAATTATTTTTAGTATGTCCCGATTAAGAAGCCTTTTGGTTGATAGGCAACAGGATACGTGTAGTAACACCTACGTTTTCAACAGGTGGCTTTAAGAACCTGAAAATGCATTTACAAAAAAGGAACCTTTGGCATAATGACATCGCCGGCACAAATACGAAACCGAACAGTTTTCATTTAGGATTAAGTAGTTGTTTATATGGGCGATAGAAATGCAACAAGCGTCGCTAGAAATACTGCTTGTAATGAATATCGGTTAGAAGGCGGATGTGCACTATCACACAGTTGGTAATCTGCTCACTCTCCGCTGTCAAACGTTTATCTGCTTCCGGCCCTGAGAACCCCCTTCGATCCAGAGTTCCATTCGCGGGTACTGCAAATGTATCGCTCTAATCCGTTCGGTGCGTCTATTTTGTTCGCATCGCTCATCCACTTCCTTCCGTTGCTTACGCTTTCAGCTTGTGATTAACGAACTGTTCGATTGCCGACAATGTATTTTCCAACTGGCTCCCAAAAAATACGCCCATTTTTAATTTTGCCAAAAGGGCGCTTTGATAAACTGCTCCTTGGTTTTGGTGGTGACGTAGTGGAGGCCGATTAGAAAGATCACCTTGGCGACAGCTAAACCCAAGCTGAGCCGGGATCGACGGTTCGCTAATCCCCAGATGTGTCGCGACCGCACTCTGACCCAATCGCCATGAATACACACGTATAAACCTGTTCGACTTGCTTGTGCTAATCCCAATAATATAAGGATTAAATCCGGCGGGGATTAAGTTTAGCTATTGATGCGTGTTATCGCACTTCTCCAGGGCTACGCTATTTTTCGATTGCACAGTTGACTGACTTGTTTGGTTAATCGAATCTGATAAAACCTCCTGAGGCCACATAATATTTGCCCAAATTTATTAATTACTACAACTCCAAAAGACACTACGTACAAACAAACCGACGAACACTTCCATCGTTGGGGTTGTAAAATGCATTACCACGTCCGGTAAAATCTTTTACAACGCCCAGTAAAATTTTGACTTGTATTTTAACTCATCTGGGGTTGAGTTAGAAATTAAGGAAGGTTCTATTACTAATAATTTTTGATGGTTGCTTAAGAAACAAGATCAGGAGGGACAAGAAAAGCAATGCAACAGTTAGGCACTCCATCGAAACACTTTGTGGTCAAATTTAGGGAGTGCAATGCCGGTTTACGGGCAAATGGCTTGAAAACCCCTTTAAATAAGTACCCGCAAATCTGTATTTTTAACCGGTAGTTTCGGTACAGTTCTACGCGCATTTTTGCGAAACAAAGAATGTAATTGGCATCCTAATTTTTAACTCAGTAACGGTATTGAATTTTAAGTTTGTTTTTTATTGTGTTACTTTTAGATTTTTGTTTTGTACTTACATTTTATTCATTTAGTAAATTTATTATACAATGTGTCCCAAGACTAACCGAACATAGTTAGATAACTGAAGCTGGAAATGTCGTATACACGGTTATTCAAATTTGACCCTCACCATTGGGATCTCGCATATTATAAGAGATAGATATTCGGTTAAATTGCAGCAAATAATTTTCTAATTTGCAGATTATGGTATGAAAATGAAATGTGAATGCTAAAGTGAATATATTTATGAAACCAGAATAATTAATGCTACAAAATAGTGCCAAAACAAAAGATTTCCGCTATTAAAAAGAAATGAAGTTGATGATGGTTCCAGAAAATCGAAGCGTGGTATACCAAATTGGATTACGTAACAATATGCAGACAAAAAAATTGCTTGTCAATAAAGAATATGACGACAAAAAGCAGAAACCGATTTTTCAGTTTTTTTGCTTATATCTATGAAACAAATTATTTTTATTTTTAGATTGTTGACCAACAAAAAATTTCGCACTTTGCCGCAACTTAACTAAATCTCTATCTCTTATATTAAATGAGATCCCAATGGTAAGGGTCGAATTTGAATACCCCCCCCCCTCACCCCCATCTCCCAATTTTAAACGTCATAACGACCAAGAACGCATGTTTTTGTATTACTAGGTAGAAATTTTGGTAAGCTTCCGGCTTAATTACGGCTTTAATTAATTAATTTACGATTGCAATAAACACGTTTGGCTTATTACTTCGAAATTACACTTCCTAATATGCGTGTCTTGATAGCGTGGTTATCAAACGGGCGTTTCAGGCTTGCGACATGGTACGGAAAGTGCAGCGGTTCAAATCCCGCCGACCACCAATTACTTTTTAATATTATTTTTTATTTATATTTGCCTGTTTTATTTTATTAGAGGTAAATATTGTTTTTGTGGTGTGTTTTGTTAAAAAAAATTGTTAAATTACACAATATATTACATTTAACTAAATCTTCGTTGCGTTATCTTCGCATATTGACGTATTTAACAAATTATGAACTCAAAATAATAATTCCGCTGTTTCACAACTGTTGAATCATAGATCATAATGATTTTAGACGTTACAATCAAATTTATATCAGTCAATTAAAAAAATTTCAGGTTATTTCACAGTTTTTCAATATTTATTAACACATTTGATTTCACAGATACAAGTAATTCAATGAGTAATGGTTATCAATTCTATAATGTTCATCAAGCGTTTAAATTTTAAACTATGATTGATGAATAGCTGAATTATTATTTGAGCCTTTCTCATGAACTTTTTCTGTTGTTAAAAGAGACTCAATGAAGATTTAATTAAATATAACATAATGTGTAATTTAACACTATTTTTTTAACAAAACATAGTATCACAATAATTAATAGCTCTAATTATATAAAACAGATTTAAAAAATATTATCGCTGAGCGTTGTTGTGTCGGTAAGCGTGCAACACCCGTTTTCTAGCTGCGCTATGATAACACGCGTGCGGGGAAGCGTAATTACGGAGTTATAAGCCGAACTTGTTTGCTGCAATATTAATTTATATATTTTTCAATGCTCATTTTTTGATTTTTCGTAACTTTAGTGTTATTATGTTTTGAAATACAAGTTATATATATATATATATTTTTTTAATTTATTATGTAATTTAAAAAAAAAATCGAAATTTACCGGTAAACAGGTATTTTTTAAAACAATTACCGAATTAATGGTAATTTCAAAAGTCGGTAAAATTGCAATCCCTGGTCACATTATTTAGACCAAAATTTGGGGCACGTTTACGATCGGTGGGTCTAGCCTATCTTATTGCATTTTAAAAATGGTTATATTGCGATTAGGCAGACGAAGTTTTTATATGAGCTTTTTCCCAATTTTAAATAGCAGAAATATTAAGATATTCAGGGTCTGAGAAGTCGTAAGTCTGATATGATTCATCGACAACCGACATTAAATTAAAACCCAAAAAGTAGAGGATACAAAACTTTTTAGATTTGAACTTTATACATTACATAAAATTCATGGACATAGCCCGAGATACATGTATCAAATAAGTTACATTCACCTTACTCTTTGAAAGAAATCATTTAAAAGATTAGAACTTTTATGTATATAGCAATAATCAAAGTAAAAGCTTCTGGTACTTTTCTACTGCGCCTCTTAAAAAAATCACCGCAAATATAATTCCGCTAAAATAATTCCGTATAAGAAAATGCTCTGATAAATAATCTCATGAAAAAAACCTTCATCAAAAAGACTCTAACAAACAAATTTCTAGTAAAATATTTCTCAAATGGAAGCTGTACAACAAATATTTTAGCAATATCTTACGCTTTGAAATAATTTTCATTGGTTATTGAAAATTATGTTTTTCGTAAATTTTAAACATTGAACAGCAGAGGGCACAAAAAACGAAATTAGCTTTTCGCTTGAAGTCATTTTATTGTAGATCTACGTTACAATTTCGAGTTTCAGACTGAAGATTTTGATTTCCTTGCATCGATTTGCTGTTAAGAAATGAATGATTGTTTAGTACAAAATTACTATTTTAAATTAAAAAATGTACATTAAAAAACCCTAATAGCACATCTGTAGATGAATAAAATATTGAATAAACAATTATTTAACATTTAGATAATGATTATGTTATTCAACCTACTGTCCTTTTGACGTAATTTAAAAATACATATTAAATGTAACAACAACGAATATTTATTTTCGATAGAATATTAAATATATGAAAGAAAATCTTGGAGAGAAAAGCCTCAAAATATGTACATAGAATTTTCATACAAATTCTTGCGATAACGGCTAAGCTTTGAAACAAAATATTCCTTCACTTATTTATCACAAATAAATGCAGTTAATTTACAGTGTGAAACAACAGTTTGGAATAAATTCGATAGAGAAATAACAATAATAATTAAAATTAAAAACCGCATTTTTAATAAATAATTCCATATTTTAATAAATAATTCCTTGATATTTTTAAAATTGATAACATTTTTTACTTTCCTATATTTTCAATATTTTGACGGAAGTACAAAAAAGTGGTTTTAAACAATGTCTGTCTGTGGGTGGGTGTGGGTTACGCCTTGTAACTCCAGAACGGTGAGTCCGATTTCGATGAGCTTCAGAATGTGGGGTACATCAAAATTTCTTCGCAAAAATAGGTTTTTAAAAAATTCAAAACGGGAAATTAGACCAATAAAATTTTTCCCTGAAAACGAATATTGTAAATTTAAAATCGTAACCTTGAGCCAAAGCGAATCCCTTTTCACCAAACTGTCTAGCTTCAAAATTGTGGCTGCCACGATTTTTTGATAATTTTGACTTTAACGCCTTGTTGCTAAAAACGAATTGGCAGATAGGAATGCAACTTGGCATTATAATAGTCATAGGAAAAAAATGTAACTATTTAAGACAATGTTTGTACATTTAAAAATTGTAATTATGAAAATTTTCAAAAAGAAATTGGCCACAATCCGCCAGTTTCTCTGTGCCGCCTTCTAAGAATTTGTGAAAATCGAAAATTCATGCTTTTTTATTTAGCAAACGGGAGAAAATTGTATTACATTTCTGTTTACGTCAAAGTGCTCATGAGTGATAGCAGAATAAGGTTTATAACTGGACGTTTAGGTACAGCAATATTTTCTCCCTCCTTTCCAATGTTTGGCGATGAATTTGCAATATCTGGTTGGATTTACTACCAAGGAATCTTTCTGCACTAAATAAAAAAAATGGGTTTGTCGTCTCGTAAAACGTTTTATTTCCTAAATTCAGTCAGATAATGCGGAGCTATACTCCTATGCAGTGGTAAATATTGTGGCCGCATAGAGATCGAAGCTGCGATGCTACGGGATTTTGCGGCCCTTACTGCTAGAATTTTTTTTATACGTTTCCACATTATTGTTCTTTTATTTGCCGCAACTAATACCTTGTATTATTCAGAGTGTACCTAAAAGGTATATCACGGCTTCGTGCGCGTGTTTTATTTTATTCTTTTGTCATCGTCGCGAAATAATAGCACTTACTAATATTAGTCTGCATGCCAAGTCTGATGAACGTACGTAATACTGTTCGGGGGATAATAATTAAAAACTGAATTTTGGACACTCCCTTTAAGGGACACACGTTTATATGAACTTTTGTTAATTTTTGCTTACTATAAAAACGGCTTTTTCTTAAAATTTCGACCTAGTGACATTTTCTAACTGTGCTACCCGACTACTTACAGCAAACGCTACAACGTAGAACATAAACATACGCGACTTGCGTAACTTTAACAACGCTGTTAGTATCCTGACTCTCGGCGTGGTATCCACCGTTTTTTAAAAAATTCCGACGAGGCGACGTCATTGTATCGAAAAAATCACATTACTGAAAAATGCCGACTTACACTACATTATTGTTTTAAATTAAAATTCAATAAAGGGTAGTACTACCGAATGTATTACATACTTTTGTTCCACCCTGTATAAAAATTAGACACGCAATTTCATTTAAACTGCAAATAAAGGAGTTACCCGGTAGTTAAGCAGCAGCGTAAGTGGCATCAGTTTATTGTAAAGATGACGCAAGGACCTTTTAACGTTAGGGTCCTGGAAAAAGTATAAAAATTTACGCTGATGTGCGAATTTTTACTAATATATTCACTAACATTAAACAAATTTAAGTTAGTTATATTTGTTAGATAACAAAGCTTGGTTTTATCCCAGTTTGAATTATTTTATCTGCTTTAAATTGCTGAATTAGATAAAACCAGAAAATGTCGGTTTTTGTTTTTTATTTTATTTTCAGTGTGTGGTGTTGAGAACTGAAATTTGGTATTCGTTAGTAAAATCATTACACAAGTCGAAAAACGTAACTTTTTTTCGCTGAAACTATTTATAAAAATGAGCGAAGCACTTCGCCTCGACTTTCCTATAATTGCGAAACATTACTTTTCCTAGCCCCACAGCCTGCTGAGGCGGTGCAAAATAAACCCACATTGATATTACACCGCAAAAGTCAAATGCAACACGGGTCAGCCTTATCTGTCTATTATTTCTTACGCGTGTTTCGCATTTTACCTAGTTCGGTTGTCATCGATGCTCCTATGCAAGTTACGACGAATTCTTTTTTGAAAAAAAAAACGATTTGATTTTTTGGAAAAAAAAAATCTCACAATTAAAAATCAAAAACGAAGGAACAAATTCATACGCGAAAATTATGGGAAAAAATGGGGAAAACTGACCCACCTAAACATTGCTGTAACTAAAAATTAAATTCTAAATCTTATTCTACTATTACTCATAAGCAACGATTTCTTACATCCCCTGTTGTTTAAAGACAGAAGCATGAAACTTCGATTTTCAAAAATTCGTAGAATGCGCCACGGACGTATTAGCTGGCTGAGCCACAAACCAAATTGTAGCTTATATCAAGCTCTATGAGCTTAAGAAACTTAAAAAAAGTCATGTAGCCAGTTTTTGAGCAATATTTTTTTTGAAAATTACCAAAATTTTGAAAATGTTTTTTACTTCATAGCTTTCAATTTTTTGAAATTTTTTGTACACATTAACATTGTGTCTCTATAAGGCTATTGCAATGAATATATTGAACTCGATTTGTCAACCCGGTTTTGAGTAATTTTTTTTTGTCGGTGCACTACACTCCAATGAGGAGTTTGGCCTGCAATGCGGTGGGTCAGGGCCACCGAACCATCGCTTCCGATACCCAGCCGTCTCGCACTCTTATACGAAGTACGGGGTGGTGTGGTAAGCACCACGTCTTAGACGGCTGCCTTACTTCCCTCACCCCTCGAGGGGTTTGGTTCCCAATTTTTAAAAAGCGACTGGGTAGGCCGCCCGCCAGGCATCCAGTCTTCGGGTTTGAACCCAAGACCTTCCGCGTAGCAGCCGAGTGCCCTAACCACTCGGCCACTCTGGCGCTGGTTTTGAGTAATAAGGCGCTAAAATCAAATTTTTTTAAAAATCCTACCGGTCGCCATTTTAAAGCTAGAAAGTTCGGTAAAAAAGGGTTGAATTGGCCCTAGGGCCTTATATCAGATTTTTTATTCATATTTCTAAAATTTGTTTTAAGAAAAAAATGGTATCAAAAAAACATGTGCCTGTTTCGAATCTTTAAAAAAATCTTACTTTGTCCGTGAATTTTTGTTGATAAACCTCCATAACCAAAGCTCATCGAAATTCGACAATCCATTCGGTAGTTATGATGCACCACACATACATACATAACAGACAGGCAATTTTTAAAAACAACTTTCTTCTTAGTTCCTTGAGGTCCAAAACACGTATTTCCATCAAAATCTCGATTTCGTAAATTTGCATGAAACCAATACTTCCCTATAGTAAAAGTATACGAAAGTGAAAATGAGGCAACAAATCGATTTTCCGGATTATTCGTTCGTTCCCTCATACCTCCAAAACGATTGGTCTGATTTTGATGAAACTTGAAACGTGGCCAAGCTTTAAAAAATCTGAAACCGGAAGCGGTATATATAATTTTTAAACAGAAAAATTTGAATTTAGCGCCCGTCTTCCTTTAAAATTATTTTTGAAAATTGGCCAAACCATATTTTTTTACATTTTATAAGCTTATAGATCTAGGTGGGCTATCATTGAATGTTTTCCCCCAATTTCCCAATTTCTCTGCCCCGTCCACCATAAATTTTTTAAGTTCGCTTTTATGTTGAATAAACGAGCGGCGATAAAAAAATTGGCGTTTACACTAACTTCTTAGTTGGAAGTATTAGAACTAGATGTTATTTATTATTCAGATAAATTAATATTTACGAAAATTATTCTTTCTCATCCCCCATTTTATGACTTACTATCCGTCACAGCGTTCCGAGCGGCTAGTTGTTAGAAGTATTCTGAACTCATAGTAATTATTGGGGCTAGAACGTTAAGTTACAAAGTATAACAAGTAAAAACTTTTAAAATACGAAAGTTCAGGCGGATTGCTTGGCTATTAAAAAATGCAATTAGCTTAAATCCGTTCTGATTCGTTATTGTAAATGTCCAAGTAATTATCTAATTGTTATATTAATAAAAGGCAAAGATGATTTAGAATTGCGGATGAGGAATGACGTAGAAACAAAAGTTTAAGTACCGGAGATCATTAACGTTTTCCCGCGATTATGCTACGATTAATAAATTTTGGAGGAAACTCTTCATTTCTGATACCGGAATTCGCGCCTAGAGCTACAGGTACTTAATGTATTTCCCGATTCTGTTTCAATGTGCATGGGTAGGTGAGTTAGGCAAGGCAAGACAGGTAGACCATAAATAAGGAGAGTCGTGTAAATTTGTTAGGATCAGAGAACTGAGCGCACTGTTGTTTCGGTTAAAATCTAAGCTCTCAAAGTCTGACGAGCTGAATAGAAGTTCTGTAGTATTTTCAATTTTTCTTTTCATATTTGATCCCTCGTGAATGTTAATCCCGCGTCTGCCTAATCCTCTGCTTCCCGTCTCCGAACAGGCCAGAGTCCCTCTAATCCCTGCTTCCCCTAATTCCCTACCTTTGGCTTAATCCAGCTTTAACCAACCCGCCATCACTATACTATCACGTCGGAATATCTAGATGCCATATGGACGCCCGAGTGCATACCTGCTCTGGCCGCTGAATGTTTTCGGGTCGGGGTGTACTGGGATGCAGCCGTTTCATCAATCATGAGAAGATAATCTGCTTAACGCCGCGCAATCCGCTTCAATCCGACCGGGTGCGGGGAACGGGCGAACAGGCGAAGCTCGAGCGCACCATCCCGCTGGCGGATAAACCGAACTCGCCGCCACGGCCCTCGTCGATTCGACTTTTAAAGTTTTTAAAAAATATATATATATATGTATATATTAACGTTCACTTACCGGTAGTAGACTTGGAGTGATCGAACTCGTCCTTGACGGAGGGGGGCGACACGACTGATTCGAAAGAGGCAGCGGAGCGAGGTGGAGCGGGAGTGCAGGGCCTTTCGGCCGAGTCCCGGTTCGAACCCCCCGTGGCCGCGGGCGTAGATGTCGAAGGCGGTGTTCTGCAACCCCTCGTCAAGGCCATCGCTTGGCTCTGCAAATACATACCATACGTTTAACTCACGTAGCAGACAAATTACAAATCTCACCAGCTGACTGGTCAGTTCTGTTGCCAGCGCGTTTAATCTGGGTTAAGTGGGGTCAAAAAGCTACAGAATTCCTGAGCGTAATAGTTATCAGACGTTCGACGGGCCCTCATTCGTGGTTCCTGCGACAATCGGGGGCCTCTCAATAACCCTATCGCTATATGCTCCTGCGCCCTCCCTTCGTTATAATACACTCTCTCTGAAGTATCCGACTCGGATACGTAAGAAGATCTATACTACTGCATAAGCTCGAATGACTCATAATTTTCTTAATCCGAAAATAACAAGCATCTATACAAACCGTCTCTACGTTAAGCTCTCTTAGATTTTGCTCGACTGTATTGTTATGCACCTCTCGAAAGAGAGCCCTACCCACTAGACCTATTATTTTCAATGAAACTACCTAATTAAGGATAACTCGACCATTGACACCTTTAATCCAACTACGTTGATACCGTTTCTTATTTAAATTTTAATTGGACCCTTTCTAGGTTGGATATTTAATTTCAAACAATATTATAGAGATAAAACAAATCCACATTCACAATATACTTCTCAAATCCCAAAACAAGAAATACTCAGATTAGCCCCCCCACTTGTAAATATTCTACTAAACTAAGAGTTTGAAGAAAAGTGTTGCATGACTTTCTGTACAAGCTTAAAGGACATATTGCTGAGGTCATTTTAAGTAGAAAACGTCTAATCAACATAGGTCCGGAAACGCGTCCATACGGAGTTACAGTCTTCCGAAGATGAAACGTTCTAATCACACTTTAATTAATATCTCTCTCAAAAATTCAGATATTTCATTCAAACTTTGTACTACTATTTCACTATTAATGATATACATTTTCACGTATTTTCATTAAAATTAATTCGCCATGGGCGTGGGTGTAGGCGGTTGTTCAAAACACGTTAAGAGAAACCCCCACATATACGTCGCTGGTTACTGGATTTAAATGAAAACAAGCAAAAATGCAATTCGTCAGTAGTACAATATCGATACAAAATTTGAATCAAATAGCTTTATTCATGGCAGATATATTAATGAAAGCTTGATTAGACTATATCATCTTCGAGAGGCTGTAACTCCGTAAAGAAGCGTACCGAATCCATGCTTATTACATATTTTGTACTTAGAATGACCTCCGAAATGTGCTCCTTAAATTTGTAGCAAAAATTATGCAACATCCTGTGTAAAGATGGTTTTCCACAGTCTTCATGAAGAAGATACTGAATGAATGTAAAAATTCTACTGATCGTAACTTGGTTTAATAATTCATGGTTATTGATTAAAAAGGTCAAACGTTATGAGGTATCTCCAAAAGACTACAGGACGCAGCTTGAGTATTTTTGTTCGCCCCCTCACCCCTATAAATCTGGAACGAATATTTTGCAAAGCTCTGTACAACGAACTATTCCAACCTAAATCGCATAAATGCGTTCAAGTTAGTTGAAGAACAAAACGATGCAGTAATAACTTCATCATCTACGTAATGGTTATCTATTTTGGATGATTATCGTCAACTTTTGATTAATAGATATTAAATAGGATTTAAATTAAGAAATGTGTGAAGTTTTCCGTAATAAACTGTTGCACGTTCTGTTATTAAGTATGACATAAATAGTCATTGACAATAAACATTTCGAATGCGTTCTTAAGTTAGTACATTTTTAAAATAATAATACTTAGCTGCCTTTGAGCCTACAGTTTAATATCATTCATTAAAAAATTGCCTAGGGATGATTATTAAATTTTGTTTCAGCCTTTGCTGTATTTCATCTGCCTATAATTATTTTGGACTTATAGGAGATATTGCGAGTAAAACTTATGGAAATGCGACTTTCTTAAAAATATCTCGTAGGAAGTCTTAAACCTTAAATTCTCAGAGAAAAATTTATATATTTAATCTTTTCATCCTAAAGCCTACCTGTAGCTCCCCTATAATCTTCTCTTAGTACAAATACCTACGCAGGTAAAAATTAAGTTGTTCGTCTATGTCTGTCTACACATTAACGCTATTGTTAAGGAATTATTGTAATTCATTACAAGAGAAGTCAAGTCAAATTGAAAAATTTGAGATTTACAATATTTTTCTTTTGAAATTCTTTTTCACAAGCTATTTTCAATTTCAAGTTTTTCTGGGTAATATACACATAAAAATGCATATTGCGACATAAAACAGTGTTAATTTGGACTTCCGGTTTGACCGGAAATTATAGCAATTTTCTTATTTTTAATAGAACACTCTGTACATTTTTGCATATTTGGATAGACCTATCAATTTCCTTTACAGCTATGTATAATACTTACCCATTAACTTTTAATTTTGGCCGCCAGAGGGCGTTTTTAAAAAAACCTTAGATGCCTAATAATGATATTTATGTTTAATTTTTTTTTAAGTTGGCTTTGAAAACAAAAGAATAATAAACCTTAAGTGTTTGTTTTAATAATTCGTTTAAACATTTTATTATGGCAACAACATATTAAAAAAATTAAAGAAAAAAAATTCTCAACTTTTAAACGGTCATAACTTATTTTTTTTAAATACACCTAGTTGAGTTTTATTGCACTTTTTAAATTGGCATTTTATTTGCTTTAATTTAATACCAATAACGTACCTTATTGATATTTTGTTTTCAAAGCCTACTTAGTTGCAAAACGTAGCTATTTTTAATATTCGTTAATAAAACAATAATTTTATTTTTTCTCGCTATTTTAAAAATAATTAGGTATGTTATTGGTATTAAATAAAAGAAAACAAAATGCCAATTTAAACTGTACAATAAAACTTAGGCAGGGGTATTTAAAAAAATAAGTTATGACCGTTAAAAAATTGGGAATATATTGTTCTTTAATTTTTTTGACATCTTTTTGCCACAATAATATGTTTAAATAAATTAATAATATACATATATATTTTTTTTATTTGAAATTTATATTTTGCAGCATCATAGTAAAGCTAGAACAAAAACCAATATAAAAATAAACTTTGAGCTTAACTATAACATCTACCATGCGACATTTATTGGAGAAGTAGAAAATGAGAATTGTAAAAATTTCACGCTGTTGCAAATGAAACCGATAAGCTGATTGACATTTTGCAATATTTTATCTAACAGAGTACATAAATACATTTAATGCAGATAATTTAGTTTTATTGGTCAGGAATCAATGAAAATGATGTTTGTAAATCCCCATCAAAAGCAAGTGCAATTAACGGTATCAGTTGTCAAGGATTTACTTTTTGAAACATATACTTTTAAATATGTTATTTATACTTCTATTTTTATTTTTTTATTTATTATATAAAACGGTAGACAAACGTTGTATTTTCACAGGTATTGCCTGCATTATTCTGCAAGCGTAAAATCCATCTTTAGAAAATAATCGTCTAATAAAATAGAGAAACTCAATCTAACTGTATAAATATTATGTTCAATTAATAATTCCGTTTTCGTCTCCATCGACAAAAATTCTGAGACCTATATATTCGCTAATAAATAAGTAATAGCTCAAAAATAATTTCTATACATTATTCTTAATAATTTCTATTCAGACTGGCTTGGATTTCGAAGAAATGTTGTTTTCTGCTATGGCAGTCGTATTAAAAGCAAAATCAAAGCTAGATGAATTACTGAATGGAGTAGTTAACTACTAACAGGTAGGTAACATTGCAAAAAAGTATTAAGTAAATTTGATGAATTAAACGTTACTTGAATATTAACTAAAAATATTACCTTAATATGTTAGTTAGTTTAGATTTTAACTGATTTAAATACTCAAAGTATTAATATAGTAATTTATTAATTACAGGCAATTACTGTTCCCAGTATACAAAGTCTAAAACGCAAACAGGATAAATATTGTGTAAATTAAATTCTGTAAGTCAGGGATTTGTTTGTTATTAGTTGTTTGCCCAAAGCTACTATTGAATGTTGACGTGTATTGACAGTGCATTTAATTAGGTAATATGGAAGCAGCGTTTGTGTATAAAATTATGGGTACTGTTTAGTTGTACTACTAAAGAAAAAAATAGGCACCGTATATAATACAAAATTTGGAGTGATTGTGGAACTGTCATAAGAGTGATGTCAATTTTTTAACTAACAAGGGCAACGAAAAGAATTCGTAAAAGGTTTTCCCCCGGGACTATTTTTTTGTGGTTTTCTGGGAGACCTTTTCTCCAACGATTTGTCTCTCTTGTGATTGTTTGTAATTACAACAGCATTTGGTATTAGCTTGATCGATTATATTAATACGTAACACTTACAAGTCAGTTGCGTACTCAAAATTGCTAAATCCCAACCATTATTCATCATTTTAATTAATAGAACAGCGTGACCGTCAATTAAGCCACTGTGCGACAATTTCCAAGGCACTAAATGTGTGAAAGGGCAATTAGTTCTTTATCGTTCCCGCTGTTTGTACTTACCAGCCCTTGGATTCCAAAAGCCCACATTAACCGAACATGATCGAACGCGAAGTGCATCTGTCTGACGAAAAACAGGTTCATTTTGGGTGCAAGTTCTGCAAAGTGAGTGACAGAACGATCACAGTTGTGTTGCGATTCCGCGAATTCATTCGCAAAAACCGAGCCGTCCTGAAGTAAGCAGGATCAGGACTGGAGCATCGACCTGTTATACCGAATCTCATCAATGCAGGATACGCACAACAATGCACCCACAGTGACTTTTACGCACTACTATTCATTATCTAACACAATTTTAATATCCCATACAAACATATTTTTAATTTAACTAGGCACATGGATAGACAGTTATACTAACACAATTTTCCTCGCTCCATATACTTACGTACAATAAATATAATAATACGTGTGATTATGGAGCCATCTCTATTAGGTATTAATAATAATGGACTTTTCGGACAAAAAAATTAATGTAAATTTTTTTGCCAGAAATGAAATAACGAACCTGAAAAATTGGGGTGCAACTCCGGAAGGGCTGGTTCGTTACCTGTTGGTCGGGCACCTGCAACTATTCCCCTATATCAAGAACCACCCTCGCTTATTTCCCAAGTTCCAACGTATGGTAGTAATTTGCTAAAGTTTGTCAACGTATTACTTTGCTATGTTGAAGCTAACAATGCATTATTTGTGGTAAATAACGACGTAAATTAATTTCGTTTTCAATGGGTAAATTAAAAATTAATAAATTGGCTAATGTTTGATAAACAACGCATGTGTGCTTTTATGATAATACTAATAAGGTTTTTCTTTTAAATAACTCGTATAAAATATCATTAATATTTAGTTACTTATAATTAAACGCTAATGGGGATAGAAACTATGTACGTGTACAATATTTTTTCTCACATACTGCAATTTGGAATGCTTGACACATACACATAATATTTAAATTTAGGCGTGTTATTGGATAACCCGACGGTTGTTTTATTGAGCCCATTTCGTTGGGCTTCCGATTTCAAAGCAATCGGGCTTCAATCAAAGGAACAATTTACAAGTCGAAAGTCGGTGCCAATATTCTGTAGCAAATGAGAAAATTACCGTGTAACTATTAGGCGGTAAAGAGTAATACAACCTATTACATTGGATATCCACAATCGGCAAAGTGCGATAGGTCTGATCTCATCGATCTCCCTGTGCATACAGCTGATCCTGGATTTACTACCCTGGATTAACTCTGAATGCGCGGATCGGATTTCCAGCGGGGTTTGCGTGTATTTGGAATTAGGTTTCCGATCAGCTAAAGCGTGATTTATACAATATCGTTTAGAAATCGTCCAAATTATTGTAGTAATACAAAGCTGTCTATAAGAACTTTATAATATGTATGTATAAAAAATTCCTTGTAGGTGTACTTCGGTAAAGTAAAAATTGGCGGGTATTTTGAACAACTGTTTCAGAGAAAAATGAAGTTTCTAATTTTTCCTTCAACGCAAACTACAATAAGTGAACGTTCAAACGCCGCTACAATTAATAGCTAATTATTATTGTGATACGTAAAATTGCTGATAATTTACATACTGAATAAACAGCATATGTACTCTTAAATAGCAGCTAGTAGGATGACTGGCTAAATCAGAATAACCTATGATTTTCTGGAGGATTATTCGCGCCTAATTCCAATTAAGGGACTAATTATAATTTTTGGAAAAATATTTGGGCATCTGTCATTTATTAAGTTTGATTTTATACCTGTGTTGCGACTTCAGAGAGTGGAGCACCTTTAGTATTGGCGGCAACCCAAGCCTCGGCGAAGGTCTCCATAGCACTCTGAAAGTCCATCGTCATTAAGTTTTATTTATGCACAAGAACTGTCCGAATCAGTAGAACATCATATCGCAACGACAACGTGACTGAACGCGTGGAGAGTAGCGCAATGAAGTACTACCACGCGCAAACGCCCGGATGCGACTAACTTCGAACGTTGGGGCACACCGCACGTTCTCCGGGGTTAGCTCGGGCCACCCCTTCCTGCTTGTGTTCGTCTCCCGAAAATTGCTAAAAAACCATCAGTTGCCTAATGAACTCGGCCTGCCCACTAACCAACCAGATTTGCACCGTATCATTTTTAACGCTGATTTTAAGAACGGCGTTCACCGAACTCGTCGATTTGAACTGGCCGCCAAAATTCGCTTACCCACAGTTTTCCCTCGGGATCGACTATCGTCTCCTCCGACGCATCTGATCAGGATTTTTCGGGGAAACTACCGAAACACTAAGAAAACCCGATTTTGTACATTTGAGAGCTTTTGAAATTTTTCAAAAAAGTGCAAATTTTATCGGCGACGCTTGCGCCGTCGATTGCAAAATGCGCCGCGACGTCCAAATAGCAGTGTAGGCGGAGTTGCTGGGCCGGGATAGGCGGGCTTCCATAGAGGGATGTCCTACCCGTAACAAAGGGTTCAAGCAAATTATTCATCCTCGCAGATTTCCGCAAAATAAAATACTGCTCGTTCCAAAGCGATACATACTACTTTCAGGAGGTCCCATATGTGGTTGGAACAGTCAACAGTAGACAAATAAACTTTCTTCTAACGTAATGGTTCTTGTATGGCAATGTACATTTATTGCCCCGCTTTGCTAAAAAAAACCGCTATTATTTCAGATACGAGACGTGATAGTGCTTATGTTTGGGGAGCGCGCAAAACGAACGACTTTGGAATAGAAGGAAGAGAGTAATGCACAAGCGAAAGGGCTGTAGTAATCACATGTGTCACGCGAATAATTTCCACATCTTGTTCTATCGGAAAAACCACACACGGTTAATAGAAATCACACCGTAAGAAAATACATCCGCCTAATAAAACAACTGTGATTTGTTTACAATTTTCGTTGACACTGTTTTAATCCGCAACAAAAACATTAATCGAGATAAATTTAATTAAGTAAGAATAGATAATCAACGCTATACAGTAATAATTACAAGCTCGCTGTTTGAAATTTTGCCGCCACTTGAGTTAATCTATCACAGCATATCACAAAATCACTTAGTGGCATTGCGATAATGGTAATCAACCGAGTAATTTGAAAACTACTGCGATACTGTAATTAAATTATGAACTTAATTGTGTAAAATAGTTTGGAAAAACAACATAGATTTCTATGTTAATTTGATGCACATTAATGCACATATAAAAATAAAGGGATGTTTTTACAAATAAATGTATATTTGAAACATGTTCTTTTATAAACAGATAATGCAGGTAAAACACACTGTTTCTTTCTTATTGGTTTAGACAAACATAATTAAAAATGATCTAAAACTTCAGGGTTGGACTGGGAAAAATTTTTCTTGGGAAGCGGGTGGCTGTGGGGTGGGGGGTGGGGGGTAATGTGATGACCAACGGCCCAATAATTATACAGTATATTAAAAAATCACCCACCTCGTAGGTTTATGTACTGCAGTTTATATGTACGTTGATACATAAAAGAACTTTTGTTAAATAAAAACAAATATATAGATTGTCCCTTGTCTGTCAGTATGGTATTCATTGTCGATATTAACATTTGGATAGAAATTGTATGCTTAGTTTTGTTTTAGTTTTCGCTAAATTTCCAAGTTGTTTAATAGAGCTGATTTTTTAATTATTGATTTGTCTTTGTACTTAGTGAACCGCTACTGTTTATGCTCCCTGGGATGTTGTTAGCGTTAAGTGGCTCGCCGTAGGCGAGGAAACCAATAACAGAACAGTATTAGTTATGATTGCCCTATGCGTATAAGGAATTTTAATTTAAAACTGAGCATTTTTCAATTCAAAACTTGTGTACATTTTTTTAAACGCAGTCAGTTTTCAAATAAAAACAGCAAAATATCAACCACGCATAATGAAATAAAAAACTTAGCAAAACCTCAAAACAACTTAGCATTAAAATACCACTCTCAACATTTATATCGTTTTAGTCAATTTTGCTTGTTTTCGCTTGCTGGTCTCAGAAATGCGGCAAGTTTTATTTTCCTGTACTTCCATAAGGAAGAACATCATCCCTAAACAGAAAACACCTGAGTATTGTTTGGGGTAACTGTATTTGAAAAAATTTCTAAAATTAACCAAAATACTCTCCATTTGTTTCTGTTTTATTAAAATACAGAACTTGATAGTGACAGAATTATGATTGTTATGGGTTGGCGCGGCGGGATGCAAGTTACTGATAGACAGAGCGACAAAAAAAACTTAATCAAGGGGGGCGGTGTTTGTAAAACCGTATGTCTCAGACTGTTACACAATAAAATTAGAATATTGTAATTTAAATTCAATCAATGACACACGATTGTTTTTTGAATGCCCTATTAATTATTTCTTTTATCGCTCTATATATTTCCTAACACAGGGAATTTTTCCCCAAATCACCCCCTTAACAAAATGCCTAATGTTTAGACTGATGTAAATATTTTATTTAAAAAAACGAGCAAAGAAAAATCAACAATCAAAATTAAAACAAGATTTGAAGGCGATAGAAATTTCTTAATCCTAATAATAACGGCAGTGAATAAACAAAGATAGTAAGACATTTAAATGTTATCTTTGTGTGTTAACAAGCAGATTACGGAAAAATCATTGCTGAACCATTGGGATTAATAGATTAAAACTTGAACAACTTCTTTTGCAGATAGTTTATCTGGGAATAATAGCTTTTGTCATGAGACGTTGCAAATCAAAGTCAAGGACCCTCAGCATTTGAATTGTTTATTTTATTAAAAAATATATTATTTATTAAACAGGATTAAGTACTTACATTTTATATTAAAAATGGAAACTTCTGAATCTGTTTTCGAAATTTTGGGCAATAGATAAGCGTGTTATGTAACAGTTCTACATGCCATTTTTTGGAAATTAGTTCAGTTATTTCAAATAAATAGCGAAATAAACAAATGGTTGTTTTAAAAATTTTACGCAGATTTTCGTCTAAGTAATATTTTTTGTGGTTAAGCAGCAACTTGTCCAGTTTCTATATTTAATACAAATTGTAAAATCATAAGCCTGCTATCTTATTTAAAATATTATTATGGTGCAGAAAATATAAAATTAAACTAACAAAAAATCAAAAATAAACGTAAATCATAATCACCTGCATTTCAAAAGTTTCTTTTTTAGCAAAACAAAATATCGTTAAGCTACCAAAAACAAGTTGCGATGACAGTTTAATCCAGAACACGTGGTTTTCAGTGTGAAATCTTTGGCGAAATGAAAACTAGCTTAGTACGGACACTGAACACTACTGTCTGTAGGCTTGCAGTAATTCAAAAGACTTTGGGTTTCCTTTGCATTGACACGAAAACACACGAACTGGCGTAAATGGCAGTTCCTTTGTTTAGCATTGCCATTGAAAAGCTAAACATGTAAATTTAGATTGTGGCTTTTATTGAAATTTTTGATCTCAAGTATACGGAACACCCTGTATATATTAAATATTTTACAGAATATACAAATAATTTGTTTCGTGCCAACATAATTATAATATTTTTTTTCTAATTTTAATCAGCCATCTGTAACACCATATTTTTGTAAAAAGAAAACAATGTATACTTTACACAAAAGAAAAATAGTATTTTTGCTTTGCTTGTGCCTATGAATACATAAGCAGAAGGAACTTTTAATGCTTTTGTCAAAGCAGAAGGGTCTTCTAATCCAATGCTTTGTTCCTCTATCTAACCCCATTTTAATTTCCATTAAGATTTAAATTAAATAGCTAACCGCCCTCACTGATCAAAAGTAAATTGACAAAAATCGACGAGTATCGGATTATGTAAAGAATACTTAACTTTTCAAAATTTTGATGGCTTTTACAGCATCCTCCTAAAATACTGTTTTTTATTGCAGGATCTCTAATATGTCCGTTGTTAACTTTTAAGGTTTTTAAAACGGTGTTATATTTAGACCCAGTAAAAAATAGAATGTTTATGAGAAAAAGCGCCGGGAAACATTTTCTCAAAAAACTTTCGAGAAAAAGTATTAACAAAAAACTTCTGATAAGCTTTCAGAAAGGAACTCCACGATAAGATTTTGTAGAAAAATTTTGTTTTGAAAAACAACTTTCGTTTTATGACAAATTAACTAAAAATATTTTTTAATGCGTTTCATGAATACAACGCCTTAAAAATAGCCGAAAAAAAAACTGGCAGAAAAAACCGGCGGAAAAAGACCAAGAAAAAAATAGCTGTAGAAAAAATCGAGAAAGAAATAGAAAAAAAAAAGGCAAAAATTTTAAATGTTTTCCAAAAACACAAGGCCTGAAAAATAACTGGAAAAAAAAGTTAACAGAAACAAAAAAGGCGGAAAAAAAGCCGGCGGAAAAATGCCCAGAAAAAGATAGCCTTAGAAAAAATTGAAGAAGAAGAAGAGGAAAAAAGCAAGGCTTTTAAATGTTAGTACTTTTAATTTAAAGATAAATAAGCATTAGGTGACTTTAGACAATAATTTTAAAAGAGCACCGCCGACCATATTTGTTTAGAAATTAATGTATATGTAGGGAATTACTCGCTCCAAAACACTAGACCGCTTATTTTATTTTTTCACCGTAAAAAAAACAAACGCATCCCACCATTTTAACTTTATAATTTAGTTTTCTCAATTAAAAATCAAAGTTAAAGAAACTACCAAAGAATATTCGTCTACTACACATAAAATTTGCCTTATTCATTGATCTCATTGTTCTTGGTACCTGTAAGAGCTTTTAAATCAGATTCAGTAATTGCGCTTCTACAATAAGACTATAATATTTATTTCATAATTTCTCATTAAAAAATCTACGGACATTTTAAATTGCAAAGTTTTTACCCTTTTCTTGGTTTTTTCCGCGGCTGTTTTTTGCCTGTTTTCTTTCCGTCGGCATTTTTTCCTCGGTTTCTTTCTGATGTCTTTTTTCCTCGACTTTTTCCGCTTACGTGTTCTCAGAGAAAAGATATTTTTTTCTTTATTAACATATTTTACTTTATGGTTTCAGGTTTCAAGCAAAATTATATCGATTAATTGTAGTTGTTTAGAAAAACGCTTTATTTTTTATTTTTTGGCTAGTTGCTTTAAATGACGTCTTATATAAAGAAAATTAAAGAAAATTCAAAACCCTCACACCTCTCACAAGAACTTTTGTACTCTAAATGTACATTTCGACTGCTAAGCAGTCATCATCAGTAGAAAAAATACAAAAAGGAGAACTACAGCGAAAACTGAAATCACAGTTACGGTGCAGAAACGTCCCTTGTGCTTGGTAAGTCAGAACTCACGCATTGTCGATGTGTGCGTCTGTTTTTATGATTTCGTGGATCCTCGGTTCTATTTGAAAATTTGAAAATACAGCACCCTTCCACACAGTGTCAATTTACCACTGATGATGATAGCTTCGCTGTCGATCGAAATACGTGCCTGGTATTTAGTTGCATGTGTGGAAAAGTGCTGTATTTTTTAAGTGTTGTTATTTCATAATTCGAGTGTTTTTAGTTCGACGTCTTATATAATATATTTGATTTTTTGGAATAATTTAGCTTTTTAGATAAATTAAACGGTACAGAAACTGCAGGTTAATTCTTTTGTCTTAATGAAAATCTAGAACTCCGTTTGAATTGTTTAAACTAACTGCAAACTTTATAATTCCTGCTTCCTACTTATAGAGAAAATATACGACGTAAAAATACGCTTAAACTTAAATTATGAAAATCCAGTATTGCTTATGAAGTTATCACATTGTTAATGCTATTTCACCAATTCTGACAAACATTCTTGGGTAAAACATTGTCTTGGCAATAGAAGATAAAACAATTATAAAATGAAAAAACAATTTGTAGATCAGTAATATTGAAAGAATACGTCTTGCAATAACATGTTAAGCACTTAACATTCTTAAGCGATAACGAAGAAATTTGCTTAATCCATAATCCTTAGCGACGGCTTGGCTTTTACCAACTCCCTTCAGAGACAACTCAGAAATTATTTTACCAGGTCTTTGTTATAACAACCTCATCAATTTTTCGAAGAAAAAAGTATAATCGTATTATTAGGAAAGTGAGAAACCTACTCCTACAGGACATTGAAGCAATTTAAAGACAATTTGAGTGTAACTGCCCGCAACGGCAGGGGACCGTTAAAGCTTGCCTAGAGAATTCTATCATAGGCGGATGTTCAGGGGGAGCATGCATGTTGCCATAAAACTTTTTAATATAACATATGTTTTCTAGATTTTAGACTAAGGTGCTCATTCGTCCCGGATTTTCCGGAACAGTGTCGGATTTTAGGATTTGGTCCCGCATCTGTATCATTACTTTTGGCAACATTGCTCGAAACACCCGTCTACTGTCTACTGTCGTCAGTTGCCGGCACACCCTGAAGGTTATATTACGCTTATGTGTTACGGCTTGCTGACAGGAGGATTCGAGGGTGATATAAACTTGTTAACGTAAGAAGCACCGAAAGAGGTAAATCACATAAATATTTTGAACAGAGTGTCTTGTTTACTACAAAAAGACGTCAGTTATTTTAGTTTTGCACATCATGTAAAAACTTACTCAATTGATTTTTCACTTCTCTGTTATTCTCAAAAAACGCTATAGCTAGTAAATTTATTTAAATATTTTAATATATGCAAATTTGGTAAAAATCTTCTGCTTCTGTGACGTCGACAGTATGAATGTTAAGAATTTTAAATTAACGCAGTATTTAATTCGAAAAGTTATTATAAAAATTAAAATAAACATCTTCACTTGAGTAAATTTTTATGGTAATAATTATTTAAGTAATTTTTTTTACTACAAAAATGACTTAAAAACATTTTTTTGGTACCGGATTGGCGTGACTAAGAAATGGTCAGTCTATTTTAACGAGAACAGCACAGAATACTCTAAATGCTAAAAAATTAATTAAGGGAATCCCCCAGTTCTTAACAATTCTTCACTCCATTATAAAAAAATCCCTAAAAAACAGCCCCGGAAAAATCCCCGACAAAATATTCCCGAAAAAAAAAGCCCCTAGAAATAAAAAAAACCCAAACAGTCCCGGAAAAAATCTCAAAAAAAAAACCTGAAAATAAAAGCCCCAGAAATAAAAAGCCCCAGAAAAACATCCCCGGAAAAAAGCTCCTGGAAATAAAAGCCCTAGGGAAGAAAGTCCTGGAACAAATCTGCCCGTCAAAAAGGCTCCTAGAAATAAAAGCCCCAGGAAAAAAAGCCCCGGAAAAAATATCCCCGAAAAAAAAACCTAGTAATAAAAGCCCCAGTAAAAGAAAGCTCCGCAAAGTAATCCCCAATAGAAACTGATACATTTTTTGGACATCCAAACATTTCCTAATGCGATTTGTCGATTTTTGTTAAACAAAATTAATAGCTGCCGTTTTACGATTTGCAACATTTAGTATTCTTCTTAGGGATAACTTGCCAACCTGCAAATATTCGGCTTTAATTGAGCTAAAAATATAATTTTTATATGGGTGGTGCAGAATAAAATAAAACACGGCAAAAACCACGTATTTCTTCTGTGGGATGCTTATTACCGGTTTTCAAAGGTATTTTGAATCGAAGCTGTTTTGCCGGAGATGTTTTTTCCGGGGTGTTTTTATCGGAGATGTTTTTACCGGGGATGTTTTTTCCAGGGGATGATATTACCCGGGAATGTTTTATCCGATGTTTTTTTATCTAGGGAGTTTTTTTTAGGAATTTTTTCGGTGCTGTTTTTTCCAGAGTAGTATTTTTCCGGAGTTCATAAAAAAGGATTAAAAAATATTTTGGTCCTGCACAAGTTTATGAAAAAAACAGTGTAATATCTTCTAAATAAATGATAAACCACACTCATAAGAAGGTACTGAGGCAAAGAGGCTTTACTACGAATATTTAGCTCCTACGACTCTGACGTGTGGTATCATTGCGTAAAATCATTGTCGGCGGTTACCTGCGTCTTAATGTAACACTACAGTCCGTAAGTCCTTCCTTCGCCCCGTGCCAACAAGCAGACTGTCAACCCTTCTTAAAATCCATTAGCCTTCAGTAATAATGTCCGAAGCTCACAAAGAGCGATTCAGGCCGTCTAAGAGCCATAGCGAGTCTTATTACCGCTATATGCTGTGCAACAATTAGCTGTGTAGGCTAAGTGTATTACTTGCTACTTATACCTACGGAGTTCGGCATTAGGAACTGGAACTCAATTTACTGCTTCTGTTATAGGTACATCCTTCGCCACAATAAGAAGGCCATGAATAAGTAATCGTGGAAATTTTCTGTTCCCGGGATAAACGTTAACAATCACGTTTTTCTGATAAGATTCGATCCTGGATAGCTGTCACTCAAAATAACTCCCCGATTCAAGACGAAACCGTAATTGATAACTGGATGCTGAAATACGGTTCGCGTGTGTACTTAGCGATCTGTTGAACCCCCTTTCGTCATTCGCCCTTTGCTTAATATGGCACAATTCAATTACCGAAAATTGATATTGACCATATCTGGCCAGGTGCGTGAGCGCTTTCGGGATGCCGCTCCGGTTTTTACCGAGATAATTAAGATAGCGAAAGCTACGTAGTACATTAAAACGTATTCATGAAATCTTCAGACTTGTTAATGTAATGAAATGACCGAATTTATGGATAATTACTAGAGATGTGTTAAGCTTATTACATACGTACGTAATCGAGAATTATAATTATACTGCAAGATTAAAGTGTTAAACTATTCAAGATTAAGGTTGATTTATCAATGTGTACTTTAGCTACCTACATATTTTTCCGGAATATTTGAGAATGTTACATAATGTGAGATTAAACATTAAAGCAAGCAGCTGGTTTATAAATTATAACTAATTGTGATTGTTCGCAAATGTGTAATGATGAAAATGCGAATAGTTGCCTACTTTTTGCAGCTTGAATTTCTATAATAAATAATTACAATTATAATTTATAACGTTATACAAAGCTAACAAAAATAGCACTAATAAGTGTAGGTGATAGAAATGGACTGTTAAATAAATTAGGGAAAAAATCACATTAAGTTTTTGAACTAAAATTCATTTCCAACCTCTTCGATGCTTCATTTCCGATAACTTTAAGAGTTTCAATTTTACTACATATTATAGCAATAATTAATAAAACTGTACGAAACGCTGAAACAAGTCGCTAGAAAATGAAAATACCGAATAACTACCTATAAGAAAATTGCTTAAGCAAAAGCTCTAGCGAAGATTAACCCAGAAAGGCTGCAGTCTCTGAAGATAGATTTCAAAAAGAAAAATTATTAGAGAAGCTCTCGGAAAAATTCTATTGGTGAAACCAATTACACATACAGGCGATATCATTCTCTTGTAATTAAAGCACTCACTCTTTTTAAGTCCTTAAAAAATTCTACTTACTTGGTAGACACAGTGTCCAAACAAAAATTTTGGCTACGCAAGTAAGTAACATTCTGCGACATGAAGTCTTTAACCTGTGAGGTGTTTTTCAAAAATATTTTCGTAAAAACAACGTTCACAGAACATTATCAGCGTTTTTCAGGTACATTAAACAAGTTATGAATTTGTCTCTCTCCATACCATCTCCCAAGAAACCTTTTTACTAAGAGTTACTCTCAGCAATTTTAATTTCCTACATTAATTACAGATGATTGTGTTAAGTATTAAAATTTTCGACGGAAATACATATTTTGAGACTCCAAAAACAAAAAAAAAGTGTTGGTATGCTTGTGCGCGTGTCTTTGTGTAACGCTTGAAATCTCAGAAAATGTAGTAGATCGATCTTTTCGGATTTGGATCTTGAAATACTTATAGGTATAACAAAAATGAATCTAATCGAAAAGCTTGTTCAAACGACCCGGAACTGGAAACGGAAGGTAGATATGTATTTTTGGTCACGGAGAAAAGACAAATCGAAAGCCTTTTTTCGAACATGTCAACTCTAAAATGGCCACCGCTACGATTATTTCAAAATTAGTATTACTTTAACGACTATTTAGTCAAAATGAGTTTTTAAATCAGCACGGTGCTGTATAACCCACTAGGACCCTAGTATTAAAAAAAAGCCCAACAGCCTACTCAACAAAAAAAAATCAAAATCTAACCGTATCGATATATCGATGCTTTCTGAGCCAATAGAGCTTGCAATGAGTTTTATTTTACTATTCTCACAAATTTTTCTCTGACACCGTCTAGCAATTTTTGAAAAATTTTAAAAAAATAATTACTTTTTTAAAAACTCAAATGCCAACCGTTCTGTACAGTTCAATAACCTATTTGAAGCAGTTTGTTAAGATAAAAAAAAATTTTAATCATGTTGAAAATTAAATAAAAGCGATAATTTTTAATATCAATAAAGCGTTTTCCGTTACGCGATTTTAACTACACCCATTAATTAGCCTTAGTTAAAATATATTTTTTATTTTTTGAATGTTTTTGATAAGTTTTCAACTAAACTATTTACAGCGATTAGTGGTCCGATGTCTGCAGCGTAATATCTAATTAGTGGCGGTTACCTTGATTCCGTGCGGTTTAGCCAAAGTTATCGCTACGTAGTATGCTCACAGCTACGGCACACAGGTTATCACAAATTCAAATTCCCACTGAGACGTTACCTTTTTTTAGTTATTTTTCCTTACTTTAATTTTTGGTAAAACGATGTTATTCAGTGATTAATTGGCGCAAAAATATTTAAAACTAAAAGGTATAGGAAAGTACCGGTGACGGGTTTTGCCCATTTTTTTTGTTTATTTTAGTGCACGTATAGTTTTTATGTAGAAATTTTTATTTAGTCCAGATTTTCTGATCATTGTTCATATTAAGTATTTTGTGATATTTGTTTTCTCTTGTACGGGTGTGAATTGCTAATAATTATTAACATGAATACAAATATAAGCAGTAGATAGAAGCGAACACGTTTAAGGTATCGCTCGAGGTGCACTAAAAAGTTTTAAAAAAGTGCTAAAATTAGACATTTATATTGTTGAGAGGAACGAAAGTAGCCCAATTTGCAGAATGTAGTAAAAGAGGTTAGTTATATTTTCTAAAATGTATCAGTTTTTGAACACAATCTTCATAGATATTGGCGTTATTGCTATTGTACTACATCACCAACTGTTACGATAGATGTTGTCGGGTTTGGAACAGTATTTTCAGATTTTCTACTCAAACATTATTATTATTATAATTATGATCCGGCGGCGGGGGGGGGGGGGGGGGGCATCTTACCCAAACCATATTCTCAAACCCCCAATGTTGTGAATCTGCCGGCATTGTTACAGCCCCAGTAGGGCACAATGCTGCTATATACGAGAAATTTCTAAAACATAAGAACCGCAAAGTTAAAAGTTTTTCAAATTTTTAAAAATTTCTAAACTAAATTTCGTAGGTTAAACTGGCAAAATAATTTTTTAATTTTGTAGGCTTATAAAGCTACAATTTCGTCAGTCACCAATTTCTCTGTGACGCCTTCTATGAATTTTTGAATTAGAAAATTTTCACAGATTTATTTAATAAAGGTGGGACGATAAAACATTTCCCTTTAAGCTAAATTAATCAAAAGGTTTTACATTCAGTTTTTAGTTGCAGTTATATTTAGAGGACAATAATCATCCCCCCTCCCCTTTGCGTTTTAACTGACTATTTTTGTTGTTGCTTAGAGTTTCTTAATCTCAAGTACACCTTTCCACCTGTGGCATATTTTGTATTATAATTTATTATTATTGTGTCTTTTTGATTTTGATCGTACATAATTTACATACTTTGCATAATAATTGTGGTAGCTTTTAATAGTATTGTTATAATTGTTATATTTACAAAAAATTTTATGTAGTTGCTTACTTAACTACAAAAGTGCTTTTGTATATGTTATAAATTGGCCAGTTCGGTAGGAAAATGTTTGAAGGATTTCGAACCAGGAGGTGCACATTAGTAGGTAACCAATTAGACGTGTTCGACAATATGAGAAGAACGCGATGGGTCTGTAACCATGGCATGACAAAGAAGCGACATTTTCATAAAATCATTTATGTAGAAGGATCCTATAGTAGGTTAAGAATATATTATACACATAAATAGTGGAAAAGTGGTGTAGCTGGTGTATTATGGAAGCGAGTCCGCTAGAGGCTTACTCGTGTACGACGCAATCGTAGGAAGCAATAACATTTGGAAACAACAAATCATACCGATCCCAGAAAATCTACCCGAAGCGCATATACCACTAAATATTTGAAATATTGTAATATGCTGGTGGTTGTATGAAACGTATTTGTGAGGAGATAATAAATTGTATTTGGAAAGCTTTCCGTTCCATGATAAGGGATGTCGAGCTCGCAAATAATTAATAAATAAGTAATTTGGCGAAATTGAGAAAAGCTGTAATATGGAAACGCCGGTGAGCAGACTTAGGAGTGTTTTTAACGTCTCATAAAAGATCAAATAAGTATATAATAATTATTAAACGAATCGGGAGATTAGGGTCTCTTTCGAGGTACGATTTTTTCCAAGGCAAATCGGATTGTACATCACGTGAATTACAAATTTTAAATGACGGGAGTGCAGCGAACTGAAATCTTAGCAATTAGTTTCTTCAAAGTATTCACATTTACGCTTTTTGCTTCTTGTTCCGAAAATTTTTCTCATTCGCGGCAAATCATTAGTAACCCTTATTAGTGATTATTTGAGGAGCTTTGAAGTTGTAAAGAAGCGTATTATGTGTTCCAATACGTCGCAACCGAGAGGTGGTCGATCGATCCATCGTCAGTTCGGTATCGGTTGCCCGCTTACGATAAAGTATAAACGCATCGATCGACTAATGCTGTCCTGTCTGGGGAATATTAGTATGTTAATGGTTGCAAAGTAAGGCTAAGAGATGTTCCTTTATACAGCGTGTCTGACTATCGTATTGAGTAAATTCGCGGGGTAGCAGTTAAATAATCCCTTCAAAGCGTCAGCCAAATGAACACCTGGGGGAATAGTGGGAATAGTACGAGCAGAAACAGGAAACTACTTCGAGCGAAGAGAAGAAGGTAAACCAAGAAGTAAGAGAAGGGGCATCGCGCGGACAATGCATAATAAATATATATATATATCTATATTCCGTCCAGCTAATCTGGATTCTTGCAAATAAACTGGCCATATACATTCCGTATATCGGCGTTCTTAAATCATCCCTGTCGAGCATATCGCCTGACGTACGATTTATGGCAATTCCGAATCTGAATGCGAGCCGGGACTTACGATTTGCCAAACTTTCTCAATTTAATTCTTGATAGTTGCGACAACAACATAACAATTAAAGGCATTAGTTATTTAAATTTCATCCACGAAACTAATACGTTTGTTTAAGAACAAAAACGTCGCTCTATTTGAAACAGAGTCTTAGTGCTTTCTAATATTGCTTCGTAAATAACCTAAAAAGAAAATGCAGTGATATAGTCTACTTAAATGGCGATTGTTATGCAAAACGGGAAGCGGGCCCAAATCACCACCTGTTCAACGGCAAGCCTTTATCGTTCATCCTCATCAAGAGACTTCTTTTCGTGGTCGCGACAGTATAAAGCCAATCTTTTGTATTTGCTCTATTTTCGAGTAGAAAGGCAGTATTACTGACGTCGTGGTCTGGAAAGAATAGCTATCTAAAAGGTTTTAATTCCGTATTTAGAATAATTGCTGCCATATTTAAGCCTGCAGTCTCGGAAATAAAGACATCAACCATGAGCGGAGAGCAGAGCTGCAGCTTCTTCGGTCAAGTTCTTTCGTTAGCGTGAGCCGGACTCGACTTATATCTCGATTTTCGGCCAATCGAGGACGGACTCTATCGAACGGGAAAAAGCTCACGCGGACCGAGCTTTGTTGTTACAAATAAAGTACGTAACGGGCCGTAGTTCGCGCGCGACACTGGATCCTCCACAATGGAGAGCCAGGATTAGACGTAATGAGGAGGAAAAGCAACAGGAAGGAAGAATCGGAACAGAAATAAGAGGATAAAGGGCATGATAAATATTTATTATTTGTATAATTGTGGCAAGATGAGTTGATGGATCGCGGTTGGGTCTGATCTGCATCCGATAATCCGCTTGCGGCGAGTGTTTGAACCGCTCCTAAGACGCGGAGCGACACGCACCGGGTTAAGATGGAGACAAGGTATGATCATGCTAATGCTTTCGCCGTGCTTCGGTACCGCAAGGGAGCGAGAATTAATTCGGATCAGCGCCGCATTATGCCTAATAAGCGAAAACACACTTGGCTAATTCCAGAAAGGCATGTTGCCGCCAGACGGTAACTACGCGGGAATAAGGGACGAACGTTGCGTCAACGACGATTCTGCAAAGTATGGATGGATAGAAGAAGAAGACGACGACGACGCATCGGTCGCAAAAGTACAGAGCATGAAAATTAAACTTTCCGCTCGCTTAGTTCCAACACATACGATACCTATTTAACAACGGCAAAACGACGCGACGCTTGCGATATCTGTGCCGTTCCTGCGGACGTCGAACTATCCTATGCTTGCCCTGTCTATCGTACCTACGTAATAATATTGAAACTGGAGAATTTTGCGAGGGGTTGGATCTTCTCTGTGTAATGCTCGGGTAATTTGCTTGTATGACGGAGCGCGCGGTAGGTTAATTTCACTAATAAAGTCCTATGCTGCGCGGACCAATATTTACTTTGCTAGAGTTAGTTGACATAAACACACATAGCTACCGCGGAAGGTAAACCGCAAAATGTCCACTCGAGAGGAATAAAAATATTTCTTGTTAGAGCATCAAAGCCATCCCGTGTCTATATCCAATCATGTGCGCACTCATTCCGGTAATTGATCGCATCCTTTTATCAAACCGTGCAAAAATAAGGGCGGCAAGGACCGTTTAATCTTGCAGCAAATGTGATTAAACGGGATCAGTCATTTCCCGGGCGTCCTCATTGCCATTTACTTTTCTTAACAGTTATTTTATTTTTAAGTGCTTCCTAACGAACATGCAATTTTTCATTACGTGCTAAGATCAAGTCGGAGAACGTGATCAGAT
This sequence comes from Ctenicera cuprea, assembly GCA_958336395.1. Classification (NCBI taxonomy): domain Eukaryota; kingdom Metazoa; phylum Arthropoda; class Insecta; order Coleoptera; family Elateridae; genus Ctenicera; species Ctenicera cuprea. The sequence goes on from OY284496.1 coordinate 4,688,095, forward strand.
TTCATTCGGGCTCATGGACATAGTCGGCATTTGAGGGGTTTGCCAGGGAAAATTTATAATTTCATATTATTTTTTAAACTATTTTTATCGTTAGAACAAATTTTAATGTTTTTACTAAATCTTACTATAATCTGTAGTGTAAATGACAATTTTTATCCTGATTTTCGCTACCATACGAGATGTACTTTACACGTTTATCTGTTCTAAAGAAAGAAAAAACGTAAAATCAAAAACAGAATCAATAACTGATTTGACTCCCATGTTACATATTGTGAACTGCAGGAAAAGGATTATGTTCTGGAATTGTAAATTCTAGAAGTATTAGCTTTTATTTAGCGGACAGGATTTTGAACGCGTTTGTTTTTTTCGTCACAATTATCTCCGGAACGGTTGATCTGATTTTGACGTAACTTGCTGGTACACCAAAAATTCACATTTAACATGTTTTGTAGATATCACTATTTTAAACCACATTTTGCAAAAAAAAGTAAGATCTGACAGAAGACGTTAGAAGAAATCGAATTTTTTTCACATAGTGGCAGTTACGAGCTTTGGAAAAATACGTCTTTAATGCCAGTTTACTCAAAAGATTGGCTCAAACACTGTTTAGATTTTTTTTTAAATCTTGTCAGTACTAGGAATTAAATATCAATCAGATTTTCCTCAATCCTCTAAAATATTTGTGTCGCCCTTTATCAATTTCTAAAGTTTGAAAATTATGGGTTTAATAAAAGGGAAAATGCTCGTTTAAGCTAAATTGGTAATGTTAGCAATAAGATTTTAAACTTGTTTTTGGTACCTATGCAGTAATATTTCGGAAGGCTACACTGTCCCCTCCTCATTTAGTAATTGACTATTTTTTTCGGTAAAATTAAAAAACTCCACAAGGGAGACTTCTAACCACAGTTGTAATCTGACAAGTGTTTAAACGATACACCAATGATAACTCACTACTTGCTGTAGCGTTTCGACGGGCTAGAAGTATTCTGATTCAATAGTAATTGCTAAACCTAACGTTATAATAAAAATACTTTTAAGTATTAAAAAAAAGCTTTGGAAGCATGAAGAGTGCAGGCCAAATATTTTCCCTATTTTTTAATATCGTTGACATGTAGAAGAATAAATTAAATTGATGCCATACTCGTCATTGCACAAAGTTTGATATTTCATCCACATTCAATTTGAAAATGTTGATTTTTCAAGCTAGTCAAGAGGCTTAACTGGTTAGTAATCATTTCATACCATATATTGATAACGCACCATACAGAAAATCAGATAAAAAATTAAAAAATATACCTCATTGCTATACGAGATTACAATAATTTTGCAAAAACTAATACACCTACTAACAGCCAAATAATCGTACAAAGCAAAACAGAATTAATTTGCAACATTTTCCCGATGACTCTTAAATAAACACAAAACACATTGTTAATACTAAAAATTGAACATGATTTATTACACTTCAAAACGTTAATACTGTATTTCCCACATAAGCTTAAAATTATTAAATCCACATTTCAAATACTGTTGGAATTTTAATTTCTATTCTGGAACAGTCAAGTATATTATTTAAACATTAATAAGTGATTTCATAACAACAAACAACATATTCATTGACTAGTCGATAGTTTAGTTATAATAACGTGGCAAACAGGACCGTATTAAGCAATAAATTTTAATTTATAATTTATTTTATACGTTTGATACTTGTTTTATACAATAATGCAAAAAAATTCTAAAGCTTTAGAAGGCCTATTTTTTAATTTAAAATAAATGTTGTTCGATATTCAAAACATACAGAATTTTCTTATGGTTAATCATGTTTAAGCGTTTTAACAGACAGTTAACGGAATAGTCAATTAATATATTATATAGGGCTAAACAAAACTTAATACAACTACATTTTTATTAAATACTACATTACTCAGCAAGTTTTTACACACTTCAATCCTAGAGTACATGTTCTAAATAAAATTGCAGGCATTTTAAACGACGTCTTACGTTTCTGCACTCTTTTCCTAGAGTTTCTTGTGAAATAGAAATAGAAAATAGAAATCTGCGTAATTTCAACTTTTAATTCTTCTATATTTCGCAGAGATTACGAAACACTGTCTTTACGTAGCTAAATAGAAAAATACGACGGAGTTAAATCTGGTGATCGAGGTGGCCAGTTGAAGTCGTCTTTTTTAAGATTAACTGGTTGGAAAAGTTTGCGTAAGATTAAAACCATACGGTAAATACATTTGTAGTAGGAGAAGTAGCACCATCTTGCTGAACCCATCTTTTACATATGAATTATTTGTAAACTTTGACATAATAACTTTGCACCAAGTATAGATATCTGCTAGATTTAATTTTGTCTTGAAGAAATATGAGGCTGTAATTCTTAAACAAGTGCTCTTTAGTAAATGTAATGTAAGAATTTCTAAAAATGTTTTTCGGGAATTTCTGGTGATCTAGGTGGCCAGTTCAAGCCGCCCTTTTTTGGTTGAAATTTTATATGCATTTTTTTTAAATAGAGGCGTTCAATATCTCAATCTATTTTTTGTATAAAACACTGTAACAGCGAGTTTTATAAACTATAAATGTTCTAATATATGTCCGGTCTAGCTTTTACATTGTAAATTTTAGACTTAAACTTGGGGCTGCAAAAAACATAACTCCGGGCTATATATAAGATTATTCTTGAATCTTTGTGGTTTCTCAAAATGTTCTGGTGACGTAAGTGGCCAGTTCAAGCGAGGCATTTTGGGTATTAACTGATGGGAAATGTTTGCTTTAAAGTAGACCATTCGGTAAATATATCAAAAGTGACACCATCTTGCTGAAAAAAATTGTTATAAAACAAATCTGTGTAACTCTGGTCATAGAAATGTTTCCAGCAAGTAGGTTTAACTTTTTTTTTCCAAAAAATAGGAGCGGGTTATTCATTAGGTGAATATAAATGTTTCTCAAAATATCCTTGTGGTCTTTCTAGTGACCTAGCTGGCCAGTAAATTATTGGATGAATTGACAAGTGGCACCATCTTTTACAAATCGAATCTTTGTAATTTTGTTTGCAGCAAGTGTAGATATCTTACAGACTTTTTCCACGAAATATGAGGCGGGAATTCTTGATCCACATTTGTAAGGCCTTTAGGTTTAGGTAAACGTAATAGTTTTTCAAAATGTAGTTGCGGTTTTTCTAACGCCCAATTTATCTAAGGTTCTGTTTATTTAAGTAAGAAAATTTGTAGTACTACTAGGTATATGTCTGGAAACTTATTATTAATATTAAAATATTAGAAAAATGTTGAACCCTAAATAAATTTTTAAAATGCCGCCCATGGCTATGAAGAAGATAGCCAAGACCGAACCGCAGAGCGGACAAGGCCCCCGCCATCATTTAACCCTCCTTCGACCCATTATACTTTTTAAGCCCCAATCTTCGCCATTATACACTTGGCTTTAGTTCAGAATCGCAATTTTTACCGCGACGGCACGTCTTAGCATACCCAATGTCTTGCAAATGCCTAAATCAACACGAAAAATAAGTTATTTAAATTAAAAATGTAATTTCGGCCTGCAACGACGTTATTACATTTTAATCCTCGACCCCTGATACGGCGTCTTAATGCGAGGCTGTTAAAAATATTAAGCAACCGAACAAATCGACGCCGCGAACCGGCATGTGCTCTCGCTGAATACATTAGACGATCGGCGAAAGAGTTGCCGGATTCGAGCCGGAAGAATTACGCAACCATTATACGAGGATTAAAGCGAAATCACGAGCGCGTCCTTAGCTTCAAGCATTGTCTTGGACCGAGTCGTTTGGAAAAACGAGTAAATATTCCCGAGATACTTCTGCCATGCTGACTAATTCCGTACGATGCGCCGTAAGACTATTAAAACTCTAAACGCAATGCGAGCCGAGCTTTCATTATTTGTAATCTGGAAGGACTTATGGAAAAAGTTTCCATTTATTTTTAATTCCTTATATTCCACTTTTTATTGAAAGACCTAAGCCTTCAGGAACAGAACGTACTTGAGGTAACTTTTGCAAAGATTCGTTTTCCAGATTTCTTTCTCAACACACGCAACCGATTATCATACAGAATCTGCTTTTATTGCGTACCACTCTGTGGGTACTCGCCACTTCTACAGATAACACGGCCAACAGTTCGCCTGTTAGTCACATTTGCAGGACGGTCAGATGATTGGCTATACTACCACTGATGAATGAATAAATCCATCTGCTAAAACGCCGTTTATTCCGTTTAGAGTGTCTCGTGGGACCACTGCTCGCTTCTTACAACGACATAGGTTAGTAACAGCGTATTATGTTTTGTGTAGTAGTAGTACGTAATTCCATGTAACTTCAATCGTCTATTTACCATATAAATGAGGGTATGTTAGCCTTAGCATGTATAGTGTTAACTCCGGTGCAATTATTTTACTACAGCAGTGTAATAGTTCTGTAGAAGTGCATAGACAACCTAGCGCAAAATAAATTATAATTTATTTAAGAAAATCCTAATCCCAAGCGAAAAAGTATCAATTTCGCACAAAATAAAACGGCCAGTAATAAAAATGATAAAAAGTTCGCAAGCTCTTCAAACGGAACCCAAGTAGTTTCAAACAGAAATACTACTACACACGCCAGATTATTAACTTGACGATCAACGATGCTATAGCCAGGGTCGTATTATCCATTACGCACAATACGCGCAGGCCTAGAGCGGCAATATTTTAGGCGCGGAAACAAATTGTGTGTGTAGGAAAAAAATCGCGATATGATACAACGCGTTTTAATCTTTATAATTCGTTACGCACTGATTGCCCGTTACCCGATACCTGATATTAACCTGTTACTCGAAACTACCCATTACCCGCTGGTTGCCCGTTACTCGATAGTTACTCATTACCCGCTGGTTACTCGTTACCTGATAATTATCCGTTACCGATAATTATCAGTTACTCTATAGTTACCCGTTATCTTCTGGTTACCCGTTACCCTCTGGTTACTCGTTACCTTATAATTACCCATTACCCAAAAGTTACTCGTTCCTGAATCAACTTATTCATATTAAATAAAAATTTTACGCTCTTAGAAGAAAAAAGGTTGCTGACCTTTGCTTTAAAGCTTAGTAAATCAGACTGCATCAATTATGAATTAATTGAATTAATTGAATTTAAATAACAATTAAATAATTTTTTAAAGGGTACAACGAGTATGAAGTCATGCTAATTATTCAGTAACATTAGTAGGTAACGGGTATTTATGAAGTAACTGGTAGTTTTTGGGTAATTATTAGGTAACGGGTAATTGATAATTCTACCCGGGTAGGATATTATCGGGTACTACACGGGTAACAGTCGCCATTTTTTGTAGCTACATACATTATTAAAAATTAAACTAAATTTTCTAAATATCAATTATAACTATGAATAATTGTGTATCTAAAGCTGAGATTAGCTACACGATCAATGTCTTAAAGTAAATTTTTTGGGACGCTTTAAGGGCGGCCTAAATTATTGTGCATAGGGCGTGAAATTACCTTAACGCGGCCCTGGCTATAACTTCGAAACCGATAATCAAAAAACTTTTTTTTAGGTGACCTTAACAAAAAATTGAATTTGTAGTACTCAAAAGCGGCCAAAAAGTAACCGTTTTTTTGGCCGAGGACAAAAAAAACACTTTTTAGCAGTGGTGCACACAAATGTTTTTAGGCGACCTTCATTATAAAGTTTACAAATTTGTTAGATTTTTATTTATGATTTATTGATATAATTATTTATAACAACTGAACAATTGTACATATTTGTGACTCCTTCAGAAACGTTTATATTTTCTTTATTTACACTCGAATTAATTTCGGCATGTATAGCTTCATTATTCGTATGAACAATTTGTGTGCTTTTTGATGTTGCTGCAACAGTAATTTTATCTTGATTATTTTAAGTAAAAATCTAACATTTTGTAGAAAAATATAAACGTTTCTGAAGGAGTCACAAATATGTACAATTGTTCAGTTGTTATAAATAATTATTATATCAATAAATCATAAATAAAAATGTAACAAATTTGTAAATTTTATAATGAAGGTCGCCTAAAAACATTTGTGTGCACCACTGCCAAAAAGTGTTATTTCGTCCACGTCTGCTTTCTGGCCTCGGCTTCGCCTCGGCCATTAAACTCAGACTCGGCCGAAAAAAATCCACTTTTTGGCCTTTTTACACAAATAACTATTATTTGTTCAACTTTGTGTGAAAATTATTTTAAATGCCTAAACATGCCTTGAAAATTTTGAAAACACATAAAGAATGTAGTAAAATGAGACGTAGTGTGAACTTTAGAAGTCAGAATATAAAGCAAAACACAAAGATAAAGTGGACTAGAGAAGCTGCTCTTGTATAGTTTAAAATAGAGTTGAGTTGTTCTTATTGAATTAGAGGTTGCTGTAATGACGGCATGAAACGTTTTATTAATCGTGCAAAAATAATAAGGAAATGTTTTTGTAGATAATCGACGGTTACTGTATAAGTAGGTAAAATTCTGTATTAATTATTAATAAAAGAACATTAGTAGCGAAGAATTATTGTGAGACGTACCTATTTATTTTTGGACTTTAATTCTCATTTAAAATAGACTAAAAATATGTTTTGGACTTTAAACAAATTTTTGCAAGAGCTTTTTCTAATGCAATGAATTAAGAAAAATGATTACTGTAATAGGGAAAGTTATAATAAAAATAATTTATAAACAGTAAAATGCAATGTAATTATAGCTAGACTATATAGCTAAACTATAGCACTTTTTCAACGATATACCTTAAACTTTCTTTAGAAAAAACAATATTTTTAAAATGAAGCTACTTTTTTCGTTTCTTTTGTTGAATATGCTGTATTCGTTTTGGTTAGACTACCAATCATAATAATTACACAAATTTCTTCAAAATAGCTCTTTCGCTTTGAAAACTGAATTAAATTTGAAAGTGCTTATATAGATACAGAATTTGAAAAGGTGCAAATCCAAAAATATCTCAAGGTTTTTTATATTTTTTTGTGTCATAAGCCAATCTTTTTTTATTTCTACCACTAATTGGAAGTGGAAATATTAACTAAAATGTTGTCTACGTGCGAATTTTCAACTCCGATCTGTCAACTCGTTTTTGACTAATTAAACGTTAAAGCCAAAACTTTCAAAAATCGTAACGGCCGCCGTTTTTAAGTTAGGTTCTGGTATCAAATTCTGTCAAAATTAAAAAAAATCAGTTGCTAAAAAAGTGCTATCAAAAAGACATATCTAACTTTCGTTTCCAGTTTTGGATTTTCTAAAAAGCGTATGTTGTCAATGAAATGTTGATATACCCCAAATGGGAGATATGCAAAGCACACACCTACACATCCACTGACACATTTTGTAAAAACAATTTTTTGAGTTCTTGGATGTTCAGAACTTGTATTTCCACCAAAACCTCATATTCTAAAATTGTCATGAAATTAATACTTCCCTTCACTGAAAATATAGGAAAATTACAAATAGCTAGGAAGTAAAATCAGTATTTACACAATTGTTGAAGCAGCAATTTTCAATTAATTTTTTTATGCATAAAGTCAAAATAAACAGCTATTACCACATGTTTTGCTAAAATGCATATATGTTCTATGAAAAGAATTTCTCTTTGGTTATACAGGACTTATCTCTAATAATGCCTGTATTTTGTTGAATGTTCCATTTGATATCAATGCCACTTAGAGAGAATTCTATGGTACTCCCTGGTATTTGCGTTTTGCGATTTTACAGGCTTTTGTATACATATAGAGGTTTGCAGGTTGCGTAAAAATATTGTTTTCTATTCTTCCAATTGATTTTCCAGCACTGTTTGTACAATTCTGTCCCACTTAGTTGCGTATGAGATTTTATGTAAATTGCTGTACTATTGTTAAATATGTTTACACAGTCGTATATCTTTCAGGTGGATCTATTACTGCGATAGAACATCGCTGTTTTGTGCAGTCGTTGTGCTTTAAAGCATTATCTACTGGTTTTAAAATTTACCTATACAGCGTGACTAGAAGAATAGATACTATAGAATAACGCGTTAAGTTTGTCAAGTTGTTCTGTAAAAACCAGGTAACGTTTTAGGCGCTGTCAACTTACTTTTATTTTGACTACACTTGACTTGTGATTTAAATCTAAACCTGTGGTCTTTGTTGTCATGTTTTAAAAGTTTTATTTTTATTTTAGTACTATTATTGTTTACATAACCTTGTATGCAATATCATAAAATATTACACATACATACCACACTTTAATGCTCTATTAATCAAGTATTAAAATTCAAATTACTACGCCAGAAGATTAATAACTTTAAGTCACATTGAAGGTAAAGCTTCCAATTTTCAAATATTTTTATATTAACCGGTTACCCAAAATTATAACCGGTTTTTGGAAAAACCGGACTTCGGTAGTTTTCGTAACCGTACGAGAACGACCAGTTTTTGTGATCGGTTATGACCGGTTGTTGGCTACGACTAGTGATCGGTTATTACCGGTTATGACAGGTTATTGATTATGACCGATTATTGATTATGAACAGTTTTAGATCATAACCGGTTATGGGTAAAAACAGTTTTATGCTATGACCAGCATGCGCTGATTCTGATTATTCACGCTTTATTCATTACATATACCGTATTAATAATTAATACTATTGTTTAAATAAGATAATTTATAACTTGAACAAGTGTAAACTATTGTTGAAGTTATAAAGTATTTTATTTATACATTATATGAACTTTACCGAAGTAAAGCTAGAACTTATTATTATAATTTATTATTAATGCTGCTGTTGAACAGCTATTTTCATAACTATTACGTCATCATTTGTAATCGGTTATCGAATGTAATTAATAATCGGTCACGACCGATAATCGATATGATTTATATTCGGACGATATTCGGTCATCACCTATAATTGGTCATGAGTTATGACCAATAATCGGTCATGGTCGATAACCGGTCAAGCTAGTGAAAACCGCGGTTTTTAATTACTGATCATAATCTGTAATCAGTGAACCGGCTTTTATCAAATTAGAAACCGAGGTTTTAGACAGCGCTCGTAACCGGTTAACCGATAATCGCTGACAGCCTTAACTTAAACTGGTCTCCCTTAACACCTTGACAATTCGTAAGCCAATGCAGATAATTTTACTTTGAATTTAGCCAGTTCGTTTTGGTAGACCCCACAGAAAGAAATTCATTGATATAAAGTCTGAATTCTGGCTCCCTATTTAGTAATCCCTCTTCGTGCGGTACATTTCGTTAAAGACTCTCTATCTAGATACTGAAACATAAGTAATTCAATATAGGGGGGAGCACCATCTTGTTGGAACAGAATTCAGCCATTTGGTACACATTCAGCATTCGTAAATAAAGCAAATGCTACAAGAACAATATTAATTTGCAAAAGCTGCAAATAGTGATTGACTTATTAACGTCCAATTAATAAATAATAATTCTATAATTTGTTGTTCACAATGTCCAGGCCACGCGTTAATTTTTTGACGATGCTGAGTATGTGACTCAAATCAGCATCGCAAGTGTCCACCATTTATTCGAAAACTGTTAAAATCGTCGTCTGATAATTCTTGTACTCTATAGATAGTCCATTAACTCCATAATTATAGAAGCTTGCGAGGGTCTAGGCCACAACGACCACAGAGCACAACAGCCACCTAGACATACCGGCCACTTAGTATTTCGAATGTTTATATCGGCTACATTAGACACAACGGCCATACCTTCACGCGGACACAATGGCTACATTGATTAAATAGACATAGCGGCCACATTAATCTAGTGAACACAACAGCCACCTTTGGCACAACATCCAACAACGAGTAGTGACGCTGATCGTTATGTCTACAAGCCGTCGTTGGTTGTTGTGTTCACTAAACTAGTGTAGCCGTTGTTTCCAGCTAAAAGTGTGACCGTTTCGTCCAAGGCAGCCGTTGTGTCCATTCTACCAATGTGGCCAGTGTGTTTCTAGCTAAAGATGTGACCGTTTTGTTAGATAGCCATTGTGTACACTCTACCAATGTGACTATTGGCTAGTATGCCCTCGTTAGGCGTTGGGTCTATGGCCTTATTATGTGTCCCTAACGTATGAGCAGCAGCGCGTCCTTTGTAACGGTTTCCTCTCTTTCTTGTCGTGACTATAAATTTGCCTGCGTTCCAACCACTACGTAGGGGCGACCCTACGGGTTAAAATAGGTGGTTGGAGGCTGATGATTTAGACAGTTGAAGGTGAGCTCCAGGAAGGAGTGGCGTGGCTGCTGCCATTAGGGACTTGGGCCCTAGAAGACTGGTACAGTATGCTTGGTCACGCTAACTATTAAAGTGTCGACCCAGGGGGTTCGTGCATATGCACAATGGCGCTGTTAAGGTACCGGTCACTAAGATTAGACTGGCTACCGACCAATTTGGGTGGTGCGTAGTTGAACAGTAGTGGGTACTGCGAGCAGTCCAACTGGTAGAAGCCGCTTTGGCAGTTCCGAAAAGTCCAGCCAGTGACTTAATTGACTGATAGCACGAGGACTAATTTCGAGCCCGCAGAGAAATAGCAGCCCCCGTCTTGGTCACGGTGTAGGGCTTGTGGTGGCAGTGGTAAGTCTATGCAAGCTATGGTCGTCTTGGTGCGGTTCGACGGGTGAGCTACGTTTTCAGCTCGGGCACCAATCTGCAGAATCAGTAAATATTTAAGTAATCTCCCCCGACCAGTGCACGGCTCGTAGCCTGATGTCATTGTTCTCGTTGAACTGTTGTTAACTTGGGCAAGCGCGGTGATTAGGTTTAACTCAGTCTAGTCCGAAGAGGTACGTGGTGGATGATGCTCACGCTAAGTGCCGCCACGTTAAACTAAAGAGGTTGGTTGTAATGGCACCGCATCACAGTCACTCTGTACCGAGAACAACTAAAACTCTAAAAAAGAAAGACGCAGGATACCATCTAAAACATACCGACGAGTTATTAGTCAAATGTAGTAAAATAAAAGAAATTAAATCTACAAGGCGAAAATGTAGCTTGGCTTTTAATGAACAACTTTCATTTAACGCATTTTTGATCAAATGAATATTAACGACACTAAACCATAATTCCGAACCTCCTGGTCACTCTATATATTTAAAAATATATAATATAGAATAAATCGTAAGGGAGTATTATTAAACTCGAATAAATCTTACTTCTAAAAGCATTCTTTGATAGTGCGGAATTTTTCTTGTTTAAATTCGAAAAATTTTCAATTTCCATTTCGAATAAGTCTTTGAATAACGCAATAAAAACACTCGCGATGGTGCAGTAGAGAAGAGGCTTCCGGAAACTAAAAGTATGGAAAAAACTACCCAGTCGGAAAAGAAAATAAAGCTGCCAACAGAAGAGACAACGTGTGGAATATGGACATTAAGAGGCAGTTTTCTTCAAAAATTTGCCAACAAGAAAGCGTACGTAGTCTTGTATGGAATGTTAGGATGCGTGTTTGGTGCAACTTCAGCATACTTTAATGGAACTATAACGACCCTAGAAAAGAGGTTCAAAATTTCCAGCAGAACAACAGGTTAATTATATTAGGGTAATTGAGATATTTTAACTCATGTACGTATTATTATCGTTTAAAGGTATAATCACGGTAGGAAACGACTTGAGTCAACTATTTGTATCCATCGGTTTAACTTACTATGCCGGAAAGCGACACAAGCCGCGGTGGATGGCCGCGGGATTATATACCGTAGTGGCTTTCTGTTTGATGACCGCTTTACCCCATTTACTTTACGGAGCTGGCGAAGATGCTCTATTACTCGTCAAGGAATACGGAGCTACATACGACGAAAACCTCACTTTAGCCATCTTCGACAAACAAAAGAAAAGCGCGTTGTGTCACAACAACGACGCCCTGGAAAAACAGTGTGAAACTAGTGCAGGAAACTACGCCCCCCAAATTATACTCTTCACAGCACAAGTAATTGCTGGAATAGGAGGTCCTTTGTACTATACCCTTGGGGTGTCTTACATGGATGATAACATCAAAAAATCAAAAACACCTGCGTTAATCAGTAAGTCAAGAATACCCAAAAAAAGATTATACAATAAAAGCAATTTCTAGGTATTTCCTATTTTTTGAAAATGTTGGGCCCTGCTATAGGTTATGCTTTAGCATCCTTTTGTCTAAAGCTTTATATTTCGCCAACATTTACCCCAAGCATTACTAATAATGATCCACGATGGATGGGTGCATGGTGGTTAGGTTGGACAATTTTAGGATTAGCAATTTTTATTTTAGCTTCTCTACTAGCACTATTTCCCCGAACTTTGCCAAGAGCTGCAGCTAGAAGAGAGTTCCTTCAACAACAAGCTGCAAAACTTTCACAACCAGAAGAAGAATCAGAATTACCGGCATCTTTCACAGGTAAAATAGTATCTACTAATTAGTAGCGGTAAGAAATCAGTTAATGTTTAGTATTTCAGATATGGTTGAAACCTTCAAACGTCTCTTAAGCAATCCCATTTTGATGTTAAACAATTTTGCTTCGGTTTTTTATTTTTTGGGATACATGCCTCTGTGGATGTTTTTGCCGAAATATATCGAATCTCAATATAGACAATCTGCTTCTGCATCAAGTCTAATAACAGGTACATCAGTTCTCGTATTTTCCGCTATTGGAATTCTGGCTTCCGGTTTAATAATAAGCACATATAAACCACGGGCGCGGTATCTAGCGGGATGGAACGTCGTTGTTGGAGCTATTTCTGTTATGGGAATTGTTTCCTATACGTATTTAGGATGCACAGAAAATGACAACAAAATCCCACTCTTTCCTAACGGAGAGTAAGTTTATAAATTTTGCAAAAATAGAAAGTAAACCATTTTTTTCTAGACTAAACCCAACACAATCTTGTAACGAAAACTGCGGATGTGATTATGTAAAATACAATCCCGTCTGTTCTGAAGATGGTACCACATCGTTTATTTCTGCTTGTCACGCTGGTTGTAAACAACAAAAAATTGTTAATGGTTCCCAATTATACCTGGATTGCTCTTGTATTCAGCAAGCCGTTGATACTGGAAACATTCAAAGTGGAGGACTTGCCCGTCCAGGACGTTGCCCCATAGATTGCTACAACAAGTTTTATATATTTCTAGCTATTGTTTCCTTAGTAAAATTTAGTGGAGCCACGGGAAGGGCTTCGAATTTTCTCGTAACCGTGAGGTAAACTTCAAAAATGGGCGAAGTGTTTTGCCTAGATTATCTAATATTTCATACCCGAGTCTATGCAAAAAATATTCCGGAAAAAATATTCGCGAAATAAATATCTTTGTAAAAATACCACGAGGAAAAAGATCCCCAAGAAAAATACTCTCGGAAAAACAATCTGCGATAATACACCCCACCAAGAAATATACCTGGTAAATACTAAAGAAAAAATACCCCCGGAAAAAATAACCGCAGAAAAATATCCTCAGCAAAAATATCCTCGGAAAAACACCCCCGGAAAAATCCTTTCGGAAAAAATACTAACACGATTGCGATCTCCCAACGGAAACCTACAATTAATAATAAAGTATTGCGAAAATATTCATCATAAAAACAACAAGAAAGAAACAGTGTGGAACTACCTTTTTATACCTGTAAAGTTTGGTTAGCTGGAATACTCCTTTCCTCTAATTTTCCATTTCTATTTAAAGAGCGACTGTACTTGAGTGTTTTATTTTTAGTTTTACAATGTTTAGTAATAAACGTATTTTAATACAGGTTTTCTTACAGTAAATTTAAATAGTGAATTTTTTTTAAACAAATATAGAAACCTTTTCTATTTTTTTGTTATTTATTGTGGAGATATTTTTTTCAATGGGTATTTTTTGGTGTATTTTTTCTTGAAGTTTTTTTCCAGGAATATTTTTTACTCGCCTACCTCCATACCCGTATACCATGTAGACTCAGAGCGCCTATAATAAGATACAAAAACAAAATTAATTTTTTTTTAAATTTTGCGGAAAATATAGTAAGAAAAATAATATTACAAACCAGTCTACAGTTTACAAAATTTCTTGAACCAAAGTTGATAGTACAAGGGAGAATAGTCCTCCAAATTAGTGCATTTAAAAAAATATGCTTAGAATGTAGTATTTATTTTCAAAACTTCAAAAATTCATAAAGGGTGTAACACAGAAGAAAGGACGTGAACCGAAATAATATAACGTTTCGGTTTTCGGTTACTGTTTGAATTGTATTAAATTGTGGATGCGTTTTCGGTTACGGTTTGATGCAATTTCAAATTTCAATTTGGATTATGGTTACCGGTTCTTCCAGTATTTGTTTAATATTTGATGACGGTTAGACTAAGCACGGTTTTGGAAAAAATTTAGTTGAACTTTCGGTTAAAGAATACCTACATTGATGTAGAGTACAATTTAAACAATAAAAACGAGAACTAATTATTATTAACTTTATTGCTACATTGCTACATGTTTTTAAAAACCATAAAATAATCATGAAAAACGATGCACAAAAGACATTATACGTTGAAACGAGATCAATTTAAAGACAATTATAATGATATACAAAATATTGAGTAAATATGCTTATAAACAGCCTGACTTAAACACCAGAAAATTTTGGTGGAATGGGTAGAGGGGTAAAGGTAGTTTGCTAAAGAAATAAAATTCCAGATAAATATCGCACCCTGTACACATAATTTCGCTAAAATACCTTGCGCCTTTCGCTACGCTCTAAACACGGCCATTCTGTCATAACATCTTAGAGACCAAAATCGCTAGTATTCCATCATCTACACAAGCTGATAAAATTTAGAAAAACAAGTGTACGCCACAAATAGAAAACTCAGCTTTATTACACTTGAGATGTTGGCTGACGTCACAGCGCTACCACACCCATAGGGAAAGGCTCATAGTAAGATTTTTAAACTAAAAGCTACTTTTTCAAGTAGTTTTGCTTTTTGTGACATTTACGAAAAATTGCGACTTTTGTTACTTTCTTCTTAAAGAAAGCGTTTACTTTTAATACCTTTTTAATAAACTTGGTAGGTATGTTCGCATAAAACATTACGAGTAATTTAAATGTAAAAGCAGTTTAGAAATTCCGCTAAATTTTTCCATCTCAAATCTTTATTTTTGCCGACCAACACAATGACGAGACCATCAATAAAAAGGGTCTTCAATTAATTGGTGTTAGTGAAGTTATGCTACATAATTCAGCAACAATTATAAAGAAAATGTGAGACAGTAAGAATAAATTAGTAATAATGATAATAAAAAAGAGAAAAAGCGACACAACATCACATAAGTTAAATTTTTTTTTCTATTACGCGCATTATAAATATTCTTTTCTGTGTTTTTAATAATATGTGTTTTGTAGCTTTTAAATCATGTTGAAATTTGGTTAAAATTAAAGTAAATTGTTTACAGAATTGTATCACATTACATGTCCTAATATCCGTGAAATAAGATCAAATGTTTGGTGGAAGTGGTTTTGAAGTAGAGCCCTGTCTCGCCAATGCGACGGTCCCGGGTTCAGTTTCCATAAAAATTTTTTTTTTTAATATTTTAAATTTTTATTAATGTTCTTACAATAGTTCAAGAGTTTAACGTCTTTATTACGTATTGCCCCCCCCCCCCTTACCCATTGCTATCACAATTTTTAAGGGGTTTGCCAGGCTGCTCAAATGCCTATTTACCAAATAGTGAGTACCCTACCATGCAACGATGGAACTTTTTGTATAATCGCATTCGCAACTTTTTACTTAACAAGGTTAACTAGCCTTAAAAAATGGAACACGTGCCTTCAATTTAGTATTTAGTCACTTTTTACATGTAAATAATTTATGAACAAAGTTCTACTTTTTTTTGCCCGGTTGGAATAACTTAAATTAGCATAAAGTACTGTCGCTGATGCTGACACACTCGGTTGAGACAATTTCATAGTAAGGAATACTTTAGCCTATGCTATGCTATTAAGTCACTTTGCATTTCCATTGTTGGACAACATAAACCATTGTTTTGTTTGCAAAGCCGCTGACAAGCCAAAAAACCACGTGAAAAACAAAAGTTGTTAAATACTTATTGCTATAATAAATAATGTAAATTCGATATTTATTGGCACAAAAAACACCGCTAATTACTAAAAAGAATTACGCTTACGGTTAGGAAAATTCTTACTTTCGGTTGAATTACGATACAGAAGATTTTGGGGTTATTTCCCGTTTCGATGGCATTTCAGTGCAAGAAGTAAATTAAAAAAAATAATAAAAATTTTTTATTTTTATTGGCTTACTAAAATTAAAAAAACGAATGTGTAGCTAGTTTCTACCAAATTGGTTTGCAAATTTTTAAAACATTTCAACGGGTTTGAAGATGCGCAAATGTTATTTCATACGGCCTTTTAAAGTATTACGAAACAAACTTTACGGTGATCTCTTAAGTTAAACTAAAAATTTTCAAACACTCCTAGTGGTCACTATTTTCAAACTTGATTTGTTCTAACGTCTTCTATTAGAACAAATCTGCAAATTTTTATTTTGAAAAAAATAATAGCTATAAACACGTCCCAACTTACGTTTTCGGATTAATTTAAGCTGATTTTCGAGATAAAACTTTGACGCACTCTCACATTTCAAGTTTTATTAAAATCAGGCAGATTCTGGAGATGTGAAGGAACGCACCTATTGTACGTGTTTGTTAAAAAAAAGTATCTTATCGTTAAAACCTCGGATCGGATATATTCGTGAAGTCAATACTTCCCCATACGCACAGTATAGGAAAGTAATAAAACGGAATCGTTTAATACAGGGTGCTGCATGACTTTCTGTACAAGCGTAAGGAGCATGTCTGATAAATCTAAGCTCGGAATTGCTTCCTCAAGGAGTTACAGCCTCCCGAAGATGTAACCGTCGAATCATGCGTTAATTATTATCTCTGTCAAAATTCCAAATGTTTGATTTATTTTCATTAAAATCCATGTACTAGGGGCGCTCTCAAAATACGTTTAGAGATACGTTGCGTACCTCTCACATATAAGCCTCTAGTTCATGAATTTAAACTAAAACAGGCAGAAATGTAAATCATTGGTACAATATCCATAAACAAATTTGAATTAAATATCTCAATTTTTGGTGGAGATATTAATTAAATGTTCATATCTAGGAGACTGTAACTCAGTAACGAAGAGTTTTCAGACCCACATTAATCAAAAATTTCCTACTTAATATTGTCCTAGGAATGTGCTCCTTACGTTTGTACAGAAGGTTATGCAATACCCTGTATAATATGATGCATTTTACAGATGTGTAGATCAGAAGGACAAACCAGTAGCAATGGCTTTTGGATTGACTTTGATGAGTATTTGCGCGTTTGTGCCGTCTCCTATATTATATGGAATAATCTTAGGTCGGTGGTGGGGTAATTTAATCATGAAATAAAACTGCAATGATTTTATTTACAGATCGAACATGTCTACTTTGGGAAAAAACTTGTTCTGGTAATGGGAATTGTTGGTTATACAATGGCGAAACCTTAAGGTACACCATGAACTTCACGGCGGCAGCTTTCGTCACGATTGGAACATTTTTCGATTTGGGAGTATGGTATTCTGTTAAAAATCTGAAAATATTTGACGATGATGAAGTTGAACTGCAAGAAATTTAAGGGAATATTCAAATTTGTTTAAGTATCTACAATAAATGTTTTAAGATTGTTAAACGATATTTTCGTATAAAATGTCAAAGAATTGAGTATATATAAAATGAAACATTAAGTGCATTTTTTATTTATTTTGCACCAAAAATAATTTTAAAATTTTGAATATTATACACACAGGATGTGAACAAAAGCTGGCCCACCCTTTTTCTTCTCCTTTATTTATTAATTTGAACAAATAAAATTTGAAGTGAGTGCTGTAAATTTCAATTTTTTTCTGAACTACGGATTTTACTAGAAATGATTCCAAATTTGTTATTTTAATTGAAACACCCTGTATGTTTTGATATTTTTGGAATCTGACTAAATTTGACGCCTAGGAGTATTTTTAAAATAAATTTTTAAGATACAACGTTTATTGAGTCAAAATTATTTTTTCGTCTCACATAAGATGTTCCTATGAAGTGAAATATTAATTTAAAAAAAATGATGATTTAAACGTTATGCACTATGTGAACATTTTTCGTATAAAGATTTACTCGAGGAAAGTTTTATTCAATGAGGGTTTCAGCGGTGATAAATTAGAAATTCAAAGTATTTACATGCAATGCTACCTAGTTTTAAACACTCAGTTAATAATGACAGGTGTTTATCATTTTAATAATGCAGTTGAGCATTGGTACGCTGTAAATTTTTCCGTAGTGCGCCACAAGCCAATTTGAATCCCGCGACACCACGTACTCTGCAATCTATTTCCTACCGAGTTTTCACAAGAACCTGCTATCGTAGTTTGGAACCTGTCTGAAAATAAATCAATATGCAACAGATGGCGAGCCCACGACCTCATAGAAACGGGGAAATCGACATTAGAAAACTTCATTGCATGACCACGACAATTGCAAAATGTTTTATGAATTTGTATAGGGGTAGATTATAAATAACCCGCATTTCTATCACTTCCCGTGTTTACAATTCACAAAAAAGTTTAGTTTTAACGAGGCAGTTAACAAGCATGTAATGCTCATTTCTATACAATAGTTTGTTATTGCACCATTTCAGGTGTTTTATAAAATATAGTAAGTTTTGTTTGTTCATCACTATGAAGATGAAATTATTTTATTGTTCATCTATGTTTTTAGACCGTTGCATGCAAAATAACAATGGCTGGCCATCAGCAAGAGACGTTCCTTCGGCACCTGATGAGTATTCTTTGGTTTACTCATTTTGTTGCCGTTACAGCAGATTACACGTCTTATGGAAATCCGCATTCTTCTTACAACGCTCCTTGGTTAACCCATAACAAACATCCAACATACGCAACTTACCCTGCAAAATCGCAATGGTACCCAATTGCAGGACCTTACACGTACGGACCTGCAATTCAAGACCACTACACCAGTCCATCTCCACATCATTACTTTCAGGATCATCCACCTGGATTCAGCCAACAACAAATAGTGCACATTCATGACGTTGGACCACCAGATGTATCTAATGAGGATAATTATGAAGAAGGCAATGATTACAACATCCACAATATCATTAATCATGTGGACACGTTACATCAGGATTTGGCAGAAGTGGCGTCTTCAAAGGTAGAAGTCCGTAAGGAGAAACCAAGCTCAACAACTACTCCGCGGCGTTCGAATTTAAATAAAAGACGAGCTCAGAACAAATCAGGTACAAGGAAACGCAATGATAATAAAAGAAGGCAAAACCAAGCTTCGAGTTTAAGACGTCGTCGACCTGTTGCGGGACAAGCCAAGACAAGAGCAAAAAGCACAGTTAGAAAAAATTCCAGACCAAGACAACCAGTTCGTTTACCGCAAAGACGGGAACAACAATTTCGAAGAAAAGAAGCTCCAAGACGAAACACGAGACCAACACGAAGAACGCATTCCAGAAGACCTTACGATTACGAGTACTATGGAAGAAGGCGAGGCAACTACGAAGATTATCGAGAAAATGACTACAAGAGCTCTGATAGAGAATTTGCAAGACAGGAATATGATTATAATGATTACGATGATGATGATTACTACTACTATTATGATTATGATAATTATGATGAAACTACCAGCACTGAACCAACTTCAACTGATGAAACAACAACAGCTACCATTGCAACCACCGCAACTACTACTACCACGGAAGCTCCTGAAACAATTACTGCAGTACCAACATATGAAGGAGGTGCCACCGTTAGTACAAACACATCACATGAGTATGATCTTCATGGATATGGTCCTTCGAACGGAAACGAGAATATAAGCATTACTTATGCACCAATAGTTCACGACAACCCCTTTTCAAACTTGTGGTATTCGCAGCAAGGAATACCGGATATCTTCCAATACAGGAATTATTTTTCAAGTAGGGATTTTTTGAATTAATTATGTTTTATATTAATTTATATACCTATATTTTATACGCGGGGATTGGGTGAGGTTGTAAAATGTTAAGGCGTCAGCTGTGGGGCTGCTCAGGTGCTTAAGCGCCTCTGAGACCTAAATTAAATTTAAATATTGTTAAAATCTATAGAATTATCCAGAATTACGGTATAACGATAATAATTAACCAACAATTACTCGCACGACAGTTAATGGTGTGCTAAAATTGATCGCAAAACGATACAAAAAAAAGTACAGGGTAAATTGCTGAAGATTATGGTGACCGACCAATCCAGAATTACCTCAGAGCAGAGAAGTTGCTCAAAAATTTTAGTTCCAATTTTCAAGACTCACAGACTCCAAGACTCCACCTTTTACGTCATTTTTTCCTGCATTTTGTATGTGTATTTTACACAGAAAAGTTGAAACATAATGTAAACCTGTTCTTAACTATAACTTCGTGCATACCGCCTAGACCGACATAAGGCATTTTTTTCTAGCCCCAACAATAAATGAACAAATCAACTGGCCTTGAATTTTTAATCAACCATAAACTCGAAATAATCATATCAACAGTTCATCTCCGCAACAAATTGTCCGATTCGGTTAATTGTCGTACACAACCAACTGTCACACGCGGTTAACTGTCCGCGATTAATTGCGTGGATTCCAGAATTACCGTATTTTTTAAACTTTTAACTTAAAAAGGCGATTTGATTTTTAATTTTTTTAATTACATATTTAATATTAGTGATTAGTCTACTCTTAATATAGCTACCAATCACTCACACGTTGCATTTACCGTTTCATTAGCCAATAGAAAAATGTCAGACTAATATTTTTGACACACAAATTGTGTTGCAAATTAATTCATGTAAGTAATTTGTTTTAATTACTAGTTTTATATATTAATAATATACAACTCGTAAATCTGAAAAAGAAATCGGGGTAAGTTACTCAAACATCTATCGTGTTCAATTTTATTTATGAAAAATGTTTCACGTACAAAATTTTCTAGTGAATAAATTTAAGCACAGTATTTATTTGTTTTATTTGTTAGTTTTAAAAATAAAATTTATTTGAAAGTTTGATATATTATTGGTGAAATAATCCAATAATATACCACTCTTAAATTAAAAATTAATAAGAGTAAATCTCTCAAACTTCCTGCATAGCAACTCGTGTTTGTTCTTTTCTACGAAAATTATTCTTGATTTTGAAAACAAAATATGCAGCCAGATATTTTGCAAGAAAATGTTTAGGTACCCCTGAAGATACACAAAAGCCGGCGCCTATGGAAACTAAAAATACGATGTTACTAAAATTCAGCAGTGCAGTAAATCGTCAAATTTTAGACAAATGAGCAGCTTCAGGGTTTCTGTTATCGTAATCACTAATCAATATTAAATTTTCATAAGGGATCGGCGAGGGGTCACCCTAGATACGAAACAAATAATTAAATAGTATTAACAAGCTAAAATTCGTGTATTCATCAAACCTGGACATACTTTAATGTGTGTTTTTCAATATGCAGTTGCAAAACGGTTGTTTTACTTTCAATTAACTCCATTTTGATAAGATGCTAGCCCCACTTTTGCCTAATTTTATATTTCCATAATTATTTCTATATCATTCCAATCTAAATGTTCAAAATATTAAAAAATTCGCAAAAAGTACAAGACAAAAAAACTATTTCTACTGAATTGTGGAAATATTATTTCGAATTTAATTCCTGAATGGTATAGAATATTCCAGATGATGTTTGAGAAAAAGTTGAAATCATATGCGCAATGCCCTTGAAAAATGTTATTTTTAAAGTAAAGTTGCTCAAGATACGATGCGAAAAGTACTGCCCACCAACTGTTTCACAATTTTTTGAAAACTGTTGTTTGAATACGTATTATTAATTTATGATGAAGAACTGAAAATGAAAATCAGCTTCGTTTCCGAAGTAGAAATAATTGTTAACCAATAAACATGTCATCTTTGTACTTCCATTCAAATTTTATTTGAAGTGCTTCTGTATGCATTTAACAGATCGTAAAAGAGTTACACCCACATAACGTACCTCTGTTAGTTATTATTTCAGAGTCAACTAAAACGGATAGAAAAAAAGTTCAAAAGGAGTATCAAATGTTAATTATAATTTGTAATTGAATATTGTAAAATTGTTTCGGTGGCACTGGACTTGTGGACTGAAATAACGTAATTATTTTTTTTAAATAACAGTTGATAAGTCTTTACATTTGCTATAAAATTACACTCTTAGATGACACTGAAAATATTTGTTGTCACATTATTTCACGAACATTGAATATCATGTTTACATGGAATTCCAGGGACGGACTGGCCATTGGCAGAAGTGGGCAAATTCCCACCGGGCCCCCAGAATGGAACAAAAAAAGTATACAACATGTATAAAAACTGCGCATAAACTCTGCAGGGCGGAACAGAAAAGTAACGTTAAAGTTTTATTTGGGGCCCGGTTTAACAAATATAGGGGCCAAGAAACATTTTACTTATCTAATTTATTGTAAATAAAACAATTCTTAACTTCAACAGGTCTTTATTTTATTTCGACATGTTGACATGTCATTATCAAAGGCAAGATTAAAAGTAAACAGTTAGTATTGCTATAGGAATAATAAATCACCATAACTTGATCTTAGTTTTCTATATCTGCATCCAGATGACTTGATTTCTAATAAATAAAATTTTACTTATCGTTTATTTTCCTCTGTAATGCCTTGAAAAGTTTATGTGCCGTTTTTAATATTGTTATAGTCTAAATTAATTTTACCACAGAACAAATACATTTAGTGTCTCTAATCATTATTTATTAAACTAAAAAAAATAGTCTGGAATGTCGAATTTGGTTTTTAAAAATGTTGTCCTAATAAAAAATTAAAATTTCTTTTATGTATTTACATTTCATTCATTTTTGTGTCAAAAATCTGTGGAGAGCTGCGGGCCCTTACCAAGTCCCACCGGGCCTTTCCGTTTCCAGTCCGCCCCTGTGGAATTCAATGGTGGGACGGTGGGCAAATTTTCCACCGTATCGGGAGCATATTTCCAACGCATTGTGTTGTACTAACAAATTTTAATTACGTAAATGAAAGCTTACATTTCAATTTACAAAAACAACTGAGATATTTAGTTTCAGACTGTGAACCATTGACGACGTTCGAATTTAGTTTGAAAGTTCAGACTTTTACCGTTTTATTCAATTACAGTTCAAAAGCTTCGTGCTTCAGGCTGGACTCCTGTTTTCATTGTTGGTAGCGGACAAACCCCCTCACTTAATAATTTCATTACATTTCGCTGTTGTCCTGAATTGTGAACTATATTAGTCGAAAACTTGAACAAAAGATTGGACATGATTTCGTGTAGAAATTTCATCTCAAACCTAATTTTTGATATTGATTTTAAGTGCCTTTTTAACCCACTTGATAGTTTTTAAATCCCTGTAATATAATTGTAGTCGGTAAAAAGTATATTACAAACACTTATCTTTAATAATAATCAATTGTTTCGAAACAATAGTACTCGTAATATGCTCAATTATGTAGGCAGATTTTAACTTTCCGTAGCACCCGCTTAGACTCGAAACACCTAGAAGTAGAAAATCTAAGATACAAAGGAAAGAGAAAAAACTGATTTTTTTGGCGTGGTAAGGGGTAGTTTAAGGGAGACTAGCTAACAAAATTTTCCGAGGAAAAAGGGAAAGGATTAACGCACCTTAGTATTACTGCAACGAAAAGTGAATTTAGAAGCTGTTTTATTTGATCGTGGATTTCGTATCAGTTTATCATTAAAGTAAGATACTGATAATTTTCAAACTTCAAATATTCACTAGTGGAACAGACCCGTTGCAAAATAATTTGCAGCTTACAACACTTCTTTGTAGACAATGTTTAAGCAATGTAGTTCCAAATACCGACACCGGGAAGAAACAGATGGCGTTGCAAGTGGGAAGCGTAAGTTCATATATGTTCGTTTAAATTGGGGCTTTGCTATGATTTTATGATTTTTATTTTTTTTTCAAGATTTAGGATTTTTGTGTACATCTACGTAGTAATAGATTTGTTTAAAAAAATGATTACAATTGGCTTAGTAGAACTCCGAAAAAAGATTTCGAAAGTAATGGCTAGACGTTTTAAATACATAGATAGAAAGCGTCGCAGAAAAATGTAAACTTTCGAAAAACAAGCAAGTAAGAACTAACAAAATCTAAACAAGCTGTCGGGAAACCGCTTTGGGACCTTCCCCGCACACACCTGCTTTTTTGCAATTCTCTTTAACACTGCTCCCATAATTTTCGAATGTTTTGACCATTTTGAATATATTGGAGTTTAAAAATTTGGAATATTTTGAAACTCAAAAATTTCGCAATTTCAAACATTTTTAAATAACGCTGAAAGTTTTGAGTTTTAAAAATTGTGAAATTTTTTGATATTATTGAAAATTTTGAATGTTTAAACATTTTCGAAAATGTAAAAGTTATGAATATTTGTACTAATAAATTGTGTAAACTTTTAAAAATTTTTAACATATTTTTTTTTGATTTTGTAATTTTTGAAAATTGTCAAATATTAGTGTCCAGTTTTTCTACGTATTCGAAGTTCCTTTTTATGGTAACATTCTACACTGCTAGACAGGCACGTAACTACGGATATCTATAGGTGTATAACTGAAATAGTCAGTAGTGCCTAACATTACTGTGCGTATGGGGTCCGGATTTAGTTTACGGAGAAAACGTCTTTGAAATAATAAATTGTGCAACTAGTGCGCAAAATGATACTTTAGCGCACGAGAATGAAAGTTATCCGACAAAGCGTTAGACGAGTCAAAAAAAATCATTCAAGGGCGCTAAAGACATTTCTCGCACGAGTTACACACAATATTTTTTCTACAACTGTATTCCAATAAAAGAAATCGAGGTAAGACCGTTTATATTAATTGAAAAAATAAAAGTAATTATTGCCGTGGCCCATGGCTACGCCCACTAAAGTACTTTAGGGCATGCTGCAATAGACAACGTTAAAAAAAGCTACGGGCAACGTTAAAAAGAATAATTTTGACATACAAGGAGTAACTTGTAAAAGTTACTTTTTTTGACAGTTATGTAAAAGAAATTACTAGCTAATATTCCGCGAAAAAAGCTTAAAAAATGACATAGAAAAACACCACCTGAGAAAAAGCTCCGGCGAAAAAATCTTCCGGTGAAAACTTTCGCCTAATATAAAAACACCCCGGTAAAACCATTTTCAGGAAAAAACGTCCCCTGAAAGAAAAGCGACCAAAAACATAAAAAAACAAACCGCAAAAAAATCCTCTACAGGCAAACATTATTTTACTTACTAATCGGTTTAGATGAATTTAATTTTGAATTTATATGTAAATGTCTACCAAGATTTTTAATGCTAACTTATTAGATCAGAAACTATTTTGAAAATCTTTCGTTAAGGTATTTATTCCTCTGGATAGATGTCCTAGGTTTAATTTCAGTAACCTTTTATTCAAGAATTTCTTTTGGGAATTATTTTATGGAATTTTTTTCTGAAGCTTCTTTTTGTCGGGGTTTTTACTTTCTGAGTATTTTTTTCTCTTTTACGGGGTTATTTTTTGGAGGTCTTGTTGCCAACATTTTCTTTCCAGGAAAGTTTTCAGCTCTTTTTTTTCTGTAATTCTCAGATTTCGAAAGTCCTTAGAAAATTTAAACCTCTTTAGTATTCACTGGTGTCACAGGTAACCAATAATTAAAAAAAACATAATTTAAAAAATTCTATTTGTCTAAAATAATTACGGAAATTAAATTGACGAAAAACATAAACCTAATATGGATGAAAACAACGACATTTTTGTGAAAAAGTGAATTTATATTCCAAACGCAAAACATTTTTTGTGTAACTATACGTGTAGAGACCTGGCTCTCGTGTAATAATTAGGGCCGTACTTTCCCCCCCCCCCCCTTTTATGCTGCGGATCCGGACTAAATAGAACTAATTTAAAATAAAAAAATTCAGTTATCAATGAAAAATACAGTAGATTGCTGTCTAAGATGTTAAAAATATTTTTTTAATATTTAAGATATTTTATATTTAAAGATGAATAAATAGTTAAATTCGAAATATCCTAAACGCACCTATAATTATTTATTAATATCTAATAGATATTTTTAAATATAAAAAATGTAGATTTAGAAAAAGTTGTTTGTAATATAATCGACAGAAACAATTTAGTTGTAAACCGTTTAAGACATTTTTAACGACATGGAACTTTTTGACCAATTTTATACAACAAAAAAATTTCAAGAATATTTTCTTATTTAGAAATATCTTACAGATATTATTTTTTAAATAAAAATAACTAAGCCATTGTTCAAATGAAAAAGTGTCTAAGATATAGCTAATGCGTCTATTTACAAAATTTCAAATGACAGTTTTAAGCAGAAAAAATATCTTAGAAATATTTTAAATTTAAGTACCATACCACGAGGGTGTTTTAAAATGATTTTAAATTATCTCCAGGATATTTTTAAATAAGCGATTTAAAAACATTGTAGAAATATTTTTAAATATTTATGAATATCGAAAATAGTTTGGAATAATTACAAATATCTAAGACATTTTAATTAAATACAAATATTATGAAATATTTTTAAATTATGTAAAAATCGCTGGCAATTAAATGTAAAACGGTGTTCCATACAAACAAAATTTCAAAAGCGATAGTTTTCGCGACCACAGTACAATTCCATACTGAAAATACGAGAAATAAACAGATAACAATTAAATTTTCTACCCGAATAAATTTTACATATTCATGACGCAGTTACAAGTTCTAACGACGTAAGTGTTTTTCATCGATTAGTCATAAAACGTATTTTAGACATAAAACACCATACATTTATGGCTAACTAAATCAGATTAAAAAAATTAAATAAACCCATAAACTTGTATTCTCAATTATACCGTATGAGAGCAAAAAACGGTGAAATTAAAATCAATTTCTAAGTATTGGTGGTCTAATGATAGCAAGGAATTAGAACATCACCACAAGATAATGGATATAACGAAATGCCCTTCGATTAAGCTAAGCAACGCGTTCAACATGAACCCCCCGCTAATATGACAGTTATCAACCCTAACGACACCTTTCTAATGAATATTTTACAACACTTACATCGCTCTGGCACCTTCAATATTAAGAAACTAAATAGAAACTTCCCCTATAAGGAAAACAACGGTGAATGGAAAAATAAGCTTACCCGTAAAATAAATCTTTAACGTATGTAATAGAAAAATTAAATCTAAATACAGGGTGTATCAAAAATAGGCACAAGTATTCAAAGCAATAATAGATTAATAAGCTCCAGTAGAATCCAGTGGTACCATATATTTAAACAAAAATCATTTAAGTTTCTTTTATTTAAAAAATTATACAAAATATTGTTTGAGAACTGCTGAGATTGATTGAAAATGCATTTAAACATTGCAAGGTTATTACATAAATTGTAATTTAAATCCAATGTGGCAAAAACGGAAATACTTACCTTTGAGGGCGATAAAAAAGTTTCTGTACATCAACATTTCGTACTGTCACTTGCAGTTATGTTTTTTCTACCGATAACACATGTTTGAAGTCAAAGTTTTATTATTATCCTGCAGTACTCAAACAATTTTGGGGTAAATTTTTAATAAATATTCTCCCGTGCCTTTAGGGTCCCTTTAACAAATAAATGATTTTTTTTAAATTTGTATATACTGTAATCTACTGGGCGATTTATTATTTGTGTGTCATTCAAAGTATTTCATCTAAATTTTAACCAAAAATATAACAAAAATTATGCACTTTAGTGATATACCTATATCTGATATAAAATCTGCTCTATAAGTAATCAAAAAATAAAAATAAAATAACTTCCAACAAATCGGGGTGGGGGACACATCCCCCCTTACTAAATATTGCAGTATGTAAAAATTAAGTTGAGAATTTGATTCTACTATCACTCATGAGCTGTTTAGCATTAACAAAAATGTTTTATTGGTCCCCGTTTGTTAAATAAAAAAGTAGGATTTTTAAAAATTCATAGATGGTGTCACAGATAAATTACCGGACTGAAACACAAACCAAATTGTAGCTGATCTATAGTTACAGAATTAAAAAAATAATCGTGTGTCCAGTTTTTGAGGAATATTTTTTTGGATATTTCGATAGTTTTAAATCATGTTCACTTTATAAGTTTTATTCTTTTGAAAATTTCGTACACAGGGACAATGTGTCGCTATAGAACTATTACGATAAAAAATATTATTCGAGTTGTTAAATCGTTTTTGAGTAATATGGTGTTAAAATCAAATTTTAAAAAATCTAACATTTCTATGCCCGCTTCTAGTTTCGATTTTTTTAGAAGCTTAATTTATCGGTAAAATTTTTCATAAATGTTTGATATACAACCACATTCCGAAGCTTATGGAAATCAGACCATCCGTTCTGGTGTTATGGTGCAGCACACACATACATACATACATAATCACCCGCCCACCTACTCAACACCCACCCACAGACAAACATTTTTTGGGTTCCTGGAGATGTATTTCCATATTTCATGAAATATACTGAACTACAGAAAAGTAAAAATACGTCAAAGTACTAAACTAAAGGTACAGTGCCTACGTATGCGATTTTAATATTTTAATAAATCTGCTACCAAAGTTATTGAGAAAAACGTGACTGGACTGTACCATCTTCGGCGGGAGACTGTAACTCTGTAAAGAAGCGTTTCCGGACCTATGTTTATTCAAACTTCCTTATCATTTTGTTGTGTGGAACTTGCCCTCGTAGCTTGTACAGACTCATTCTGTTTTTCCACAGTTTTTCTCAAAAGATTGCTATTTGATACCTTTCATTAAATAGTTTCAAGTTAGATTTTTTTAAATGTAGAATGCAGTATTGATAACATAAAATATAATTAACAGAAAAAATAATGCAAGAACATTAAAAAAATACCAAAATTCCGTGTCTGTTTGGCAAATTTCCAAAACGACGTAAGTATGCTTTGTGAAGCGACAAATTCTCAACTTTGATATATTTTAGTTGCGGGTGAGAGAAATTATTCAAATAGTCTAAAAACGCAAAATAAAACAACAAGTAAAGCCAAGAAATGATTCAAAATATTACTCGTGCCAGCAATACTTCCAGACCATAGGTTCTTGTTATTAATAGGAATCGTACTAAAAAAATGTCCAGTTTGTTGGCACAACATTAATTGTAAGCGTGGGTGTTGTATCACTAACACTGCCTACTGATAAATAGCTTATAAACCATTTTCCTCATAATACTTACAATATTTCTCCGTAAAGATTCCATAGATATCCCTATGACTAGTCTCCTTAATTCAAAAAACATTGTATAAAACTAAAAGTTATTAAGCAAAGTTCAGATCTTTTTCAAATTTTATTAGCCCAGAGGGTGCATACCGTGTGTGAACGAAAGCAGGCACACCCCCTTTATTTCCTTTATTTATTATTATAATAAAACAATTTTTTGAAAAGTTGCTATGCATATAAAACCACCTTATATGACAGCTATTGCAATTTTCTTGCACTTCCGGTTTTCTTATTTCTTATTTCAAATACAAAACCCTGGATATTTTTACATTTTTAAAATGAAGATTAAATTCTGAGTATAATAATGTACTTCAAATTGTTTTTTGACAATTTGATAGTTTTTAATTGCAATTTCCTGTTTCGAGTTAAGAGTGCCATGACGCGCATTAAATTGTTCCTAGGAAGTCAATTGCTACACAGAAAAAACTACTTTTTTAAAACAAGTAAATTAATTTAAAGATATTTTCTAGAAACAATATCACATATTTTTATTTTAAACATTTTTTTAATTTAGGAAGATACGCTTGTTTTAAGAAAATATGTAAAATCAGTTTGATAACATTATACATTCGGTTGAAGAGATTCTAGTTTACTTAAATGGGTAAGATATAATCTAGAAAAAAGGTTATTTAAAGTCTTGGTTTAAAGAAATGTTGTTTAAAGAAACGGTTTCTTTAAACCAAAACCAAGTAATATTACTTACTAAAACCAAGAATCCATGTTCTTGCATTCAGTATAACGACAAAATACGCGTGCGTAATGCAGATTTAGATCATAATAATAATAATAATAATAATAATAATAATAATATTTTATTTAATACGTAAGTCACTATTACATGTAAGTGAATGTATTCGTCAAAAAATAGCGTGAAACATAAAAATGTACATAACTTACAAAAATACATAGCTACAACCTAAGACATAATAATTATTTTTAAAGGTTTGCCACAATTATACAAATTCTTGTAAAGAATAGCAACATTTTTCTATTAGAAATAGTTTAACAGTTTTTTTGAATAAGATAACATTTTTGATGCTTTTTATGTATGTAGGCAAACTATTGTACACTTTCAGACCTAGATAGTTTGGTGAATTCTTAATTAATGTAAGCTTGGTTAAGGGTATATGAAAATCAAGTTTTTGTCTTGTATTTATCTGATGTACTGCTTCGTTTGCGGAAAATTCAGATTTGTTGTTGTGTACGTACACGCAAAGTTCCATTATGAATATACTAGTTAAAGTTAGAATCTTATACGATTTAAATATCTCTCTACAAGAGTAAGTGTTTGCAACACCGGCAATGCATCTGATAATTTTCTTTTGACATATAAAAACTTTTGAAGACAAACTTGAATCTCCCCAAAAACAAACACCATATCTCAGTCTACTATCAACTTGAGCATGATATAAGTTTAGGAGTTGCTGCTTTGTTAATACTGTCTTAAGATTTCTAAATTGATAAACCACTGAACTTAATTTAGAGCAAAGATAAGTGCAGTGGTTCCTCCAAGTCAAAAAATTGTCAAATTCAAGACCTAAAAATTTTACGTGATCCTCGTTAACCAATAGTGAGTTATTTAAAAATAAATTTAAATTCTCTTTACATTTTTGGCGATTCTGAAAGACCACCATATGAGTTTTAGTTGAATTCAGATAAAGATTATTTTTAGAAAACCACTCATGTACTGTTTGCAGTGACTCATTGCACTTTTCAGTCAATTGTTGACGCGATTTGTCAGAAATGATAAGTGAAGTATCATCCGCATATATTGTGAAATGAACATCTGAACTAATTTTTTCAAGATCATTAATGTACATGATAAACAAAACGGGGCCCAAGACTGATCCCTGAGGCACGCCGATGTTAATATCAATGGATTCTGAGTTTATATTTTGGGCGTTGGACCCGTTTTTATGACACACATTCACATATTGTTTGCGATTTCTCAAAAACGATTTTATCCAATTGAGAGGTACTCCCCTTATTCCGTTGTCAAACAGCTTGCGGTAAAGGATATCATGACTAATACAATCGAATGCCCTACTGAGATCACAAAAGATCCCAACAGGGCACTCACCGTTGTCAACATAATCCATAATTTTTTCATAAAAAGAGTGCATTGCAGTAATTGTAGATTTGTTGCCAACGAAACCATGCTGATTGGTAGTTATAATACTGTTTTTGTTTAAAAATTCCGATAATTTTTTGAGAAACGCATATTCAAAATTTTTTGAAAAAACAGATGATATAGCAACTGGACGATAGTTTTCTAGTAGCTGAGGGTTTCCTTTCTTGTAAATCGGAATAACTTTGCTAGTTTTTATACTTGAGGGGAAATGGCCCGAGACAAATGATAAGTTAATTAAAAAAACTAAAGGTTGTAGAATTAAATGTCCACTTTTTTTCATTAATATAAGAGGTATCTCGTCCGGGCCAGCAGACCATTTACTTTTAATTTTATGCATAAGTATATTTAGAATTTCGTCTTCACTAGTGGGTGTTAGGAACATACATTTGTTTTGTTTTGTAACTTTTTGAGGATTGTCTTGCTTACATGCAGATTGAATACTAGTAGTATTAGGGATTTGTTTGATCACTTCCAATGGCGCGTTTATAAAAAAATCGTTAAAAAGTGAGACGACTTTATGTGGATCACTTATTATGTGTTCTTCGCTATCTTTTATAGATATATTATTCTGTTTCTTGGTATTATTGGACAGTTCTGAAATAACACCCCATGCAGACTTGCTTGGGTTGTCGGAAGAAAAGATTTTATTCTGATAGTAAGTTTTCTTGGCCCTACTAACTAAAAAACTATGCTTTTTTTTTGCACACTTGTAGACTTCAGCAAGTACAGGATACTCCCGTTTTAGTCTAAATAAATCATACAGTTTTGAACAAGAAATCCTAACGTGGTTATTAATCCAATCCTTCTTCTGGGACTCTTTTTTACTACTATATCTTTTCTTAAGTGGAAAATATTTGTTAAAATGAGTCATAAAAATTTCAT
Source organism: Ctenicera cuprea (assembly GCA_958336395.1). NCBI lineage: Eukaryota > Metazoa > Arthropoda > Insecta > Coleoptera > Elateridae > Ctenicera > Ctenicera cuprea. The sequence goes on from OY284496.1 coordinate 4,720,586, forward strand.
GAAAATAGGTAAACGCAGTATCCATTTTACTGAGCTTGTATAATGTATCCCAATTTTGTTTTTCCAATTCTTTACTAAAATTTTTAATTGCCAATTCCGTAAAAGATCGCTTGAAATTAGAGGTATGTTCAGATTTACATTTCGTATTAATAACATTTGACTGAAATAAAACAGTGCGGTGATCTGATATAGTATTATCAACAACGCAGCAACTTCCAAAGTCATGAATATTTGTGAAAATATTATCAATTAAACTTATTTTACTATCGCTTACTCTAGTAGGCCAACGAACAATAGACTTAAGATTGAAACTAGATAAAGCATCACATAAATTAACAAAGTCTTTCGATATAGCATAACCTTCGATATTAAAATCTCCGCACAAAATAAATCTAGTCTTAGGCTTAAAAAGAAAGTTTAAAACATTTACAATTCCATCAAAAAATATTTTGATATCACCACATGGTGATCTATAACAATTTAAAATGATGGTTGGTGAACTTACATTCCTGTTTATTAAACTGGCGCATATCTCAAAATGCTTTTCTTGACAAAAACGATTTAAATCTATAGCAGTCACATCCAGATTATCCCTGGTCCAGATGCCAACACCACCTGCTTTAGAAATAGATCGGCAATAATAACTACTTATTTGAAAATTATTAATTTGCATGTACTGTACTGAATCTGTTTTTGCGCCAATTTCAGTGAGACATAAAAATTTTAAATTATTATTATTTGCAATGTATTCAGCCTCAATGGTATTGATTTTGTCTACATTTAAAAATTGTTGCACATTTAACAGCAGAAGATCTGGAGCAAATGTTAGTCCTTCGTTTGCTTTTTCGGGCGGGGAGAAAAAAACTTACCCACACAGGCACCGTGTGGCCACGTTGATGGATCCATGGCTTTGTTGAAATTGAGTTCGTAAACACTAATTTTAAATGATGAATACTGGCCCATATGTTTGGCTGTCAATTGTTCACACTGCACCTCTGGAAAACTAGTTTTTAAAAAGTTTTTCATTTCCATTGGGGTGGTGTCTGGATGAAGCCTGTACACATGTATAGCTACGAATCGTGGCACAGTTCTTATAACACTGTTTTTGTCGTCTTTATTTCCCACTACGACTGCACGGCGTTTGTTGTTAAAACGCTTTCTATAAATTTGCGTTTTCCATTCATTGTTCCCTTCACTATTTTCTTGATCAGCTATTTTAGATCATCAGAAAACGGCGCCGCACCAGTCAATATTTCTGATGGTGAAATTAAGATTTGTGCGACTGCGTTAATTAAATTATTGGGTGTACTTGTTCATTGCGATTGCAATTTAATAAACAAGAATAAAAACAGTGAGTAAACTTTTGACCTAAAAACCTGCTGTAAACGGTAAATCCCCTAAAATATTATCAAACATCAATTCAAGGTTGCCTACTCATTGTTTTGTCTACATATGCATCAACAAATTTTACCACTGACTCTATTATTTAAGGGTAAAGCACTACAAAAGAGTTGTTGCCCAAACTAGACAATGATTTATTACGGGAACTGATTCCAAATATAGGAATTAGGGTAACATTTTGTGAAAAATTGAAGTCATATTTTGGAAACGATTGCAGTGTTGAAGATTAATACGAAACTTCTAGTAAAAACGCCGGCCCCAGCCAAAATTCTCAAGTAAGATAATAATAAATTTAATTGCGAAATTAGTACTTGTTTAAATTAGTTATACCTGCTGCAAAAACAATTATAAGTTTACATTTCAAAATTTCTCTGCAGTGGCAAGAGTATCAAGTTCAAGAATGTGATGTTTTAATTCCTCTGGATGATGCATCATCCTTCAATGCCAGCTCAGACTCCACTGTATCTGAAGTTGTGGTGCCCCTCATAAGCAGGGCTACTTCTTTTCACTCATTGGAACAGTTTTTCCAATGTACACCAGTTTTCCCCGATTTTGATTTAAATACACTGTTACAAACATCTCCATTTGGCAACAGTGTTCTAAATTATTATAAAGTTAACCAAATGCTGGATAATACAAGGCAAAATCATTTAGTGGATATTATAATGAAACATTTGTTCAACTATCACGTTAAGAAGTTAATTATTTATTTCTTAATTACAGTTTATTTGACAGGTCTCTTAAAACGTTATTAAAGTGTATCTGCACGCCGTTTAACACAAGGGTGTTTCAAATTCGAGCCCCACCATGGGGATTTCGCTTATTTGAAGAGATAGAGAGTTGGTTAAAGTGAGGCAATGTTGAGAAATCTTATGCTCATTAATAATCTGAAAAGAAATTCGAACTATCTCGCTTAGTTTTCGAAATAACTGCAAACAACGGAAAAATGGATTTAGATTTTTATACGTAGCTCACTTATTTGTGAGAATTTTAGAAATTGGTTAAAACGTTCTCAAGGCAACTTTTCATTCTGAATATAATGCAGTAAATAACCAAAAATTCGATACAAAGTTTCGAATTTTGCAAAGCATCATCAGGTTGATTTTTTTAAATACGACGACTACTTTTGTGTCGGCATATTAGAACAATACTTGGTTTTTCGCTACAATAATGAAACCAGACTTTATGATTTCGTTTTTATTTGATGCTATAACAATTAAAAACAGAAAATTTTACACTAAAATTTATTACAATTTGAATTTCAGAAACTAAGCGAGATAGCTCAAATTTCTTTTTAGATTATTAATAAGCATAAAATTTCGCAATTTTGACTCAATTTAACCAACTTTCTAGCTCTTTAAATAAGCGAGATCCCCGTGGTGGGACTCGAATTTGAAACACCCTGTATATTCATTCTTTATTATAGTTTTGAACACAATATTTTATAAATAATGTATAAATATTATAGTTGTTAATACATGCTTTATTGACGGCTATATTTGCTTTATTTTAAGTAAACGCCGATTTTACTCTAAGACTATCGTATTCTTATTTTGTGATTAGTTTGAGCCATATTCTTTTTCTAAAACCAATTAATACAAAGAAATAATAAACTCATTTATCATTTATACAGGGTTTTCTATTTAAAACAAAGAAAGTTGTACTTCCAGCGAAACCGGAAGTGCAAAAAAATAAAGTAGCCGTCATATAATATGCATAACATCTTCCCAAAATTTTGTTTTATCATATTAATAAATAAAGAAAATAAAGAAGGTGCGCCTACTTTCGTTGTCACACGGTATACAATGTCTAGCCGAACATAGGCAGATAACACGGGGAAATTTAAAATCTCGTATAATATTTTTCTGAAATGCTTCCGCTAATTTTAGATGCCATAACGATGAAGAACGCATGTGTTTGTATTATTCGGTAGAAATTTTGCAAGCTTCAGGTTTAATTACTGCTTTAATTATTTGATTTACACGTTTGGCTTATAACTCCGAAAGTACGTTTCCCAGCATGCGTACCTTGATACGGCAGTTATTAAACGGACGCTGCGCGCTTGCGACATAACAACGGTACCAAAAGTGCAACCGTTTAAATAGCGCTTACCAGGAAAATTTAGTTTATTATTTTTTTTAGTTTCTAATTAACTGTTTTGTTTTATAAAAACTAAATATTAGTTTTGTGCTTTCTTTTGTTAAAAAAAAGTTAAATTACACAACATATTACATTTAACTAAATCATCCTTGCATAATGGCGTATTTGACAAATAAAAAACTCAACATAATGATTCAGCTATTTCACAACTATTAAATCATAAACGATAATTTTAGATGTTACAATTTAAGTTGTATCAGCTAATTAAAAAAATTTCAGGTTATTTTATAGTTTCTCAATATTTATTAAAAACTTTAATTTTTAAGATAAAAGTAATTCAATGGGTAATGGTTACTAAATAGTTCTATAGTGTTTATTAAGTATTTATTTTTGAAACTATGATTGATGAATAGCTGAATTATTATTTGAGTTTCTTAATGGACTTTTTCTATTCTAAAGATTTAATTAAATATAACATACTGGGTATTTTAACATTTTTTTTTAACAAAGCACAGGACAAAAATAATATTAGTTCTTATAAAATAAAACCGATAATTAGAAATTTCAAAAAATAGTAAAACTTTTTTGTGCAT